>OX421895.1:141260298-141860298 GCA_949128065.1 Beris chalybata | reverse complement strand
TTATATAAACTGATATTTTTTTTGCCCCCTCTTCTGAACGCCAATGAATATTCAAATTTTTTTTATCACAATTACTTTTCTAGTTGATTTACATATACACACCGAGTTTCAACATTGTAGCTTAAGCCGTTCCATATATAGGAAAAACACCCCCACTTGTACCAAACTACCCTTAGGGGTCGAATTTCAAAAAATCTTGAAAATACATTCTAGGTATTCATACGAAGAATTCGTAGAATAAAAATGAATTCAATATTTGGAAAGACCTAGTAGATATGACGAAAATCGTGAAAATATATGCATTTTACATTTATTATATTAACAAATAATTTTTTTTGCCCCCCTTTCTGAACGCCAATGAATATTCAATTTTTTTTTTATCACAATTACTTTTCTAGTTGATTTACATATACACACCGAGTTTCAACTTTCTAGCATAAACCGTTTAATAGTTAGGAAAAACACCCCCTACCCCCGTAGCATACTACCCCTAAAAAAAATTTTATTTTTCCAACATTCCGCTACTATAGCTCTAAATACCAAGTTTAAGGCTTATATCATTACAGGTTCTCAAGATATAAGCATCGAAACTTTTTCCTTTTCACCCTCCCCCACCCTCCCTCTCTACACCCACAACCCCAAAACTTTATTCCCTACTAGGGTTTAATTAGCGCTACTTCTGGTAAAAATTCTAAGCATCTATCTTAAACTGTTCTTGAGATATGAAATGTGTTTGAATTGAAAAATTCTCATCCCCTCCACTTCTATGCTCCACCTTCCATTTAAAAAATTTTACATTGATCAATCTTTATTTGTCAACCTTTATACCCAAACCAAATTTTATTTTTCTAGAGCAATTGGTTCATGAGATATCGTAATCTTAAGTTTTTCACCCCCCACCCCCATACACAACTTTTCCCACCCAAAATTTTTCTTCATTCTGTTCTCCTAGTATAACTACAAATATTTTTCAAGTTTGAATAGTGTGCCATTAACGGTTTAGGAGATATGGATTTTAGAATGTGTCAATCTCGCCTTTTTTGGGTTTTGGACGCATTACATTTCCCCCCACTCCCACACCCCTTGATCAATATTGACAATTTTCCTGCAAATGGGTCTACTATCAGAGCTCTATAGAAATTCCAAGTTTCAGCTTCCTAACATTAGGGGTTACTGAGATCTGGAAACCAAAATTTTCGGTCTAAAACACTTCCCCCTCCTTCCCCCTCCTTCCCCCTCACACCCCCACCCCTAAAAATTTGGTCACTTCAAGGCGCCTACCCCGTCTATTCGTTAAAAAAGCGTTTGGCAGTTACGAGCCTCCAAACGATCTTGCGTACGGCGGACAGACGGACTGAAAATTTTTATTGCTTTTTTCGCGTCTACTAGTTATGAAACGTGAAAATAAATTTTGAGGGTAGCAAATTTTTTTTTTTAAAAAATCAATCACAATACCTAATTATTAAAATAATAAAGTAAAAATGAAATGAATTCTTGATTCGCTAGTTTAACTTAATTCTACAAGGGTGGTTTTCAAGCAAGTGTTAATTCAAGATCAAGTGATATAATTATAAGGAAATAATAATAATAGTACCTTCAATTGTAATGTGAAGCAAAAGATATTAGGCAATGAAGGAATTAAAATAGGGGGGAAAAAATTAAATCAATAAAAAATTAAGGTATAAAATGAAATGAGTTCTTAATTCGCTAGTTTTATCTTATTTCTGGGGGGGGGGGGGTATATTCGTTGTTTAATGTGGAGGTGATCTAGGAGCCTGGAAGAGGAGGATGGAATTGGTAGGATCAAGGAGGGCATGTAGGGGGGGACAACGTTTAAAAGTATTTTAATCGAATTTTGTATTTTAGTTCTAGATGTCTCCAAAGTTTAGAGCCTCCACCATCCAAAACAACCTCTGCATCATTCTCCCCTATTATTATTGATTGTTATAATATAGTGGTTTGTAAGACCCTGTCTCGGTACAAAAGATCTATAAATTTTAATTCAAAACTAAAACTGAACGGAATATAACTGTATATCGCATGATACCACTGTATCCAGTCATAAATAACACCAAATGTGCTAAATTTTATAACTCGCTTTGGGTAAATAAAAAAAACCTCTGAAGATGAAAATTAACCGGGCGCTTTGTGATAGTTCATAACGAGCAAATGCTTTAAAGCGCACTAACAGCCAAACTCATTAAATTTTTCGCAGGAGTACTCTATCGTGCAACTCTTTCAAGAGTTGAATTAAAATTAAATACACAATGTTCTTTGGAAGCCTTTTTAATACGGGAGACGTTAGAGACGATTCTTTCTATTTCATTTTTGCTCCTGTAGTAGTCTTCTGCCGGTACTACCAGTCTCGAATTTTCAATTCGTCAAGACACTTCCTTTCCAGAATTTCACAATTAACTTGCAGCGAGCTCTTAAGTTGTTATTTACAGTTGCAAGGTGTATTATATGTTGAAATTAATGATTTCGGTAAAAAGGAGGAGTTGGCACTAATTAGCAAAGCTTTCCTTAATTTATTTTAAAGCTCAAGGAGTGCAACTGTTAATGAGTTGAGTGGTCCCGCGAGCACAGAGTTCACATCCGTGCTGAATGTGGTTCGGTTTCAAGAGGATAATAGAGTCTTGAGCATGCTCGTACCTTACGGATTCATAGGAAGAAACAATTCGATCAACGAATGGGGTTCCATATAGAATGTAGTAAGGATTTAGTTTCCATGATCTTATTTCAATATAGTATATTGAACACTTCATACATATTATTGAAAAATTGAAGTAAAAGACCATAAAACTAAAATTGAATGAAAAGAAAGAAAAATTTAAAATTAAAAGTATTTAGCCCTGACCTATAAAGTCCTTAAGATAAATTAAATAATTCAAAATCCATTAAGATTTTAAGTTCTTTATAATGTTTTTGATTATATGCAGATATTACACCGCAATAAAGTTATATACTGAAAGGATACCACACCGTAAAAATGTACTTCGTCCCGAAATTCATTTCAGCTCTAAAATACAGAGACTTTCGAAAACAAGATGTGTGTTGGGTCGGTACCCTCAATCCATCTTAATACGTTCATCCGTAATAATTGCACAGTAAAATGTTATGGTCATAATCTAGTCGTAAAAACGAAAAATTATTTTTCGCAATCATACACACCAACGAATACCAAGGTCTTATTGCTATTTGTGGTGTTTGATACTTTCCGAGATTTATGCCACCTTTTTCTAAAAATACTGTAAAAATTTTATTCCAAATTTTATTAATTATTTTATTCCATATTATTATTTATTTTAATTCTACGAGTAGGTATAATCTACAAAAACGATTTTATAATTCAAAGATATCACTTCTGTGCATAAAATTTTCTATTTCTTTAGGGCTTGGAATTTGCTTATTTTTATGATAATATATTCTTTTACTAGTGACGTATGCACAATGTATATCTCATGAACACCGCATAGAATAAAGACGAAATTTCGCTTGGCAGAAAATTCTGGCGTGATTGCTTTTTTGAAAGAGATTTGTCATTTGCCGTAATAGTTTCGCACCGTCACCATTGAATCAAGATAAAGCCCGCTCAAAATCTTCGACCTCGTAAATCACACAATACATAATATTCTTGCTTTAATTCAAGTTCGTGCATCGTAAGGTTCAGAAAAAACAATTGGTAATTAAAGTAATTCAATTCTCATTTATTAGATAAAGTAAAGGCATTCTTTTCTATAAGTACATACTTACAGTTTTCTACAACGCAGAGTGAAATAATTAATGCCTTTACGTCTATAGTTTAGCATTTAGTATCAGTAGTAGTATCAAATTTTATTTATGCTAATGAAAAAAAAAAAAAAAATGGAGCGGAGATATGGAGCAACACAAGTCTAATGATTTTATTTATTTATTTTATTTATGCTAATGAAATGTTTGAGAGTGATTGTAAATTAATTTATTTCCAAATCGTAATATTAAAGTTAAGTCACCTCTCTGTGAACCTTAACGTCCGCTGTCAATTAAGCTTCATAAACAATGATTTTGAAAGAAATTTGAAACGCATTTCAGAAAAGTTTTCAGTCTATAGCTTCTCCTGGGTCCTGACATTATTCCTTCGTCTTCCAGTCGAATTTGTTTGGTGATAGATCTTCAACAAGACACAAAACTTTTTAGAAATTGAAATCTCGGATTGAGTTGAAAGTTTAAAGTCCACCCGGGAAAAGTTTCCAACGAGTTTAAGGTACGAGTACCTTTGAGAGCCATCGCACTTTCCTTGACTAGTAGCACAAGCTAAAATCAACATTCATTGATCGGATCTGTTGTTTTTCGAATATGGACTAGCTACAGAGTGGAAAAAAAGGATGACGAACTCTTGAAATCCCAAGAATTTATATATACATATGTGTATATAAAAAAACTTTTAAACCGAAGAGAAAACTTTTCTCCGTCTTTTCTTTGCTTTCTGTAATAAATTCAGCATGAAAGGTAGAATCTGCCGAGGAAAGGTATCCTTTGAGTTAAGGATTCACGGTGACATAGTATTTCAATGGTTGTCAAGGAAACAGGTGGTAAAGCACACTTTCTCCAAAGAAACGATGAGAAAAAATACATTTTTCTGTTAATTTTATGGGTTGGAATTGTTTTTTTCACGACTTTTTGTGTCACTTCTATGAATTAATTAATTGTTTCTTTCTTTGAGCTACGCGATTCAAGTACTCATTAATATTAATTTCATAAGCAATAAAAAAAGTGGATTTATAATCCACCTAGGAACGAACTGGACTTTTATTCTGAAATCTAATTGAAATTTACTTGCCAAATCCGTGCCGATAAGAGTTGAGTTGTTTGAGATAACTAAAATCTGTAACTAATTGCACCAAACGACCTTCTCAATCCAGTCGACGTAGGGAAATACGCGCGTATAAACACCGTTGAGTTGAGTTGATTATTTGTTAACAACGGTATGTTCTCATTTACTTAAATTTTAGTAGCACCGTAAACTCTCATCTTACAATACTTCCACTCATCAAGATAGACCTCCAGGCCATTATCGATCATCTTCACCAAGTTTTACGCTAGGTACATCATTTGTTGCATTTGTCTCGTTTCGATTGCGGAACTTCGTCGGATGCGATATTGAACTACACTGCTCAAAGGCTGAACATTTCTCCGGATCAGCTTGTATGCGCTAGATTGACGAAAAGAGACGCGGATATCTCCTCTCTTCGCTTCGTCTCTTTTAAAATTGGAGTACCTGTACACCTTCTGGAACGAGCCTTGGATCCGGCCATCTGGCCTGTCTCCGTTCGGATCAGAAGCTTCGTTCATCGGGCAAAAAACGAGGGAGAGCCCTCACCTCCACTAGCAATAATATAAGTGGTACTTCGAGCAAGGTTTTCTCCCTGTATTATCAAAATGTTAGTGGAATGCGAACCAAGCTATGTGTGTTCAGAAGGAATCTAGTGGCTGCCGAATTTGATGTCATAATTCTTACTGAGACATGGTTGGACGATGTCATCTCAACAAACGAATTAGGCTTGCATCACTTCATAGTTTATCGGTTTGATCGTTGCCAGCTTAATAGTTCTTCCAAAAGGGGTGGAGGCTGTTTGATTGCAGTTTCCAATAAACTTACTTCGAGACTCCTATCGACCGATAACAATAATGTTGAGCAAATCTTCGTCTTGCAAATCTTCATCTTTCAACTGGTACTTGGAGCTGTGTACATTCCTCCTTCTTCTCCGCTGGAGGTTTTCGCTCATCATTGCAGTGATGTCAAAAATATTATTGACAACCTTCCGATGGCTGATTTTCTCATTGCTGGCGACTATAACTTAACAGCCGTGCGATGGGATACGAACTGCTGGGATGTTTCAACTAATTGCCTATCTTGTCGTCACGTTATTGACGAGTTCTGCGACGCGGAAAACAAACGGCAGTTTACTTGACCACGGCAGTTTACTTGACCTGGTGTTCTCGAACCTTACTTCGTCATTTGCTACTGTGTCACAATCATCGATTGAGCTTCTTCCGCTGGACACGATGTATCATCCGGCACTGAAAGTTCTATTATCTTACGTTTCTAATGTTAACCGTCCTGTTTCCTACTTTGATTATAATTTTAAATTGGCCGACTATACTAGAATTTGTGAACAGCTCGCATTATTAGATTGGCTAAGTATTTTTGGGACGCTTGATTTGGAAGTTGCTGTTAACAAGTTTTATGACATTATTCTTCATGATATAATTGATAACTTTGTGCCAATCTCATTAGTATTGAATTCGACTTTTCCAAGGTGGTATAGTGCTGAATTGAAAAAACTTATTTCCGACAAGAAAGCTGCTCATTCTAAATTTAAGTCATCAGGCACCGCATTCGATTACAAGTGTTTTTCTATGTTAAGGTCTTCATGTAAAGTGATGAGTAGGGAGTGTTACGACCTTTATATTACACAGGTCGAAAATGCAATCCCTTCTAATCTTAAGCAGTTTTGGAACTACATCAATTCCCTCAGGTCCGATAACACTTTACCCCCTGTTTTGTCTTTAGGGTCAGAGAGTGCTTCTGACTTAAACGGTATTGCAGATCTGTTTGCTCGTTACTTTTCTGGTTAACGTTAATAACGTTAATAATGTACAAGATAACTACAACTTTATTTCTAGTTCTCATCTTGTTGTGTCTTCTATTATTGTCAATTAAGTTGACGTCCTTAAAATGTTGAATGATCTTGACGTAAGTAAAGGTGCTGGTCCCGATAACGTCCCTGCTTTATTTTTAAAAAAGTGCAGTGAATATCTCGCGTTTCCGCTGTCACTATTGTTCACTAAATCTCTGAAAACGGGTCGTCTAGCTCCAGTTTGGAAAATTGGCTTCCTGGTACCAATTCATAAGGCTGGTGATAAAAGCAATATCAAGAATTATAGGCCAATCTGCTCTTTGTCGGTTATTCCTAAACTGTTTGAGAAACTAATTACTGACGCAGTAACACCTATGTTTAAGAATTTCATCTCATCCTACCAGCACGGATTCCAAAAAGGGAAATCAACCTTGACGAATTTATTACCCTATGCCAAGAATATTTGCTGTTCGCTGGAAAAACGACTACAGATTCATAGTATTTACACAGACTTTTCAAAAGCTTTTGACAAAGTAAACCATTCCTTACTTATTCAAAAGTTATTCACCATCGATATAACTGGCCCTCTCCTTATTTGGCTTCAGGATTATCTACTTGATCGAAGTTTAATTGTTCGTTTAAAGTCTGTCAATTCCGAACCGTTCATTGCTAGCTCTGGAGTTCCTCAGGGATCCCACCTGGGTCCTCTCCTGTTTTTGCTGTTTGTTAATGATATTCAGAACATGTTTACCGACGTTAACTTTCTCCTATTTGCTGACGATTTAAAAATTTTTAAAACTGTAATCTCCCATGACGATTGTTTAGTCCTTTAGAGAAATTTGAACTCGCTTTATTCATGGTGTATCTCTAATGATCTCCATCTTAACATTGAGAAATGCCATTTTATTGTTTTAATAGGTCACGAGAAGCTATTCGGGTCGATTATCAAATCAATACTGTCTCCCTTCTTCAAGTCAAAACTGTTAAGGATCTAGGAATTATATTCGATGAAGGTTTTACTTTTGTTCCCCATTATGACCGTATTTGCAGTTCTGCCCGTAGAATGCTTGGTTTTATCTCTCGTAACACCAGGTCCTTCACTAATATACATACGCTAAAATTTCTTTATTGTGCGCTTGTGCGACCTCACCTGGAGTACCTTTCTCCAATATGGAGTCCTCACTTCATGGTTCATGCAAATAGAATCGAAACGATTCAACATAAGTTTCTTCGTCTGATAGCCTTCAAATTAAAAATCCCCATCACCGAATTGAACTACGATTCGTTGTCATCGGAATTGCACGTTGCCACCTTATCTAAACGCGGCGAACTAGCTTGTCACATTGTTTAAGGTCACTAATAATGATTTGGACTGTCTTTGTCTTCTTGGTCTCATCAACTTCAGGATCCCTGGTTACTTATCTCGGTCCATCAACAGCTTTTCCGTTGATTACCACTCCACAGATTATGGTAAAAATAGCCCGGTTTGTAGAATAATGCGAGCTGGAAATACTTACACAAGTGAAGCGGACTTGTTTAATACTTCCATTGCTGATATTAAAAGAATTTTCTGTGTGTAATTTCGTTTAACGCTTTTTTTTCATACTTTTTCCTTTCTCTTTTTATACTAATTTTGCATTAACTTTTATTATACTATTTTTCTCTTTTTTATCATTTTTTTTTTTTTACTATTGTGTATTATAAGGACTTGGTCCGTTTATTCTAAATAAATAAATGCAATTGTCCAATAATTGTGAACACTGTACCCATTGTAGTCATAATGTATTTAATCCCAGTACATTTCGTGTTGGTGTTTCACCACACATAAAATTATTTTTTAGCTTTATTTTGAATCTATATGTATGTGCCTATTAAAAACAAAGTTGCAGGAAAAGTACTACGATTACTTACAGGATTTAGTAAGAAATGCATTTTCTGTGACTTTCAATAATCTGAACTCGTTTCTGTAAAATTTGTTCGTGCTGTTTGAAGATATCTTTTATAAAGTGAGGACATATTTTTTTTTTCAACGACATCGTCATAAATCTTTTTTTCCACAGGATTAGAAGATATTTGGAAACTAGCATAAATTAACCACAAACGAAATACTCTTTAATTACAGTTATATTACCCCAGTAGTGGGTAAAGTTGACTTTTTGAAGTATGTATGGAAAGGAGTATATATCTTTTTAATCAGCAGCAATACTTTAAATTCACGAATATATGACTAAGCTAACATCCTAAACCTAAGCTATTGGTTCTGAGTGAGAAGGATCTTTCAACTATTGCCCGTTTTACAGAATCTCGGTACAAACCTGAGGGGCCCTACTTTCCTCTACTTACAGTCCCTGTTCAACGAATTAGGACCACTAAGGTTTTTTTTAAAATTTTCTCTTTCTTTATGCTAAAACTTTTTGCAGAAAGGAAATAAAAAATACATTTTTTGTTTTCCAAATTCTTTATTCGTTGTCTCAAATGTCTCAGAAAAGTATACGAAGTTTTAAATGTCCAAGGCGAAGTAAACTAAAACCACTAAATTTCTAAAAACTGGTTAAATACAATATTTTCTTCATCACTTAACAAATCCTTTTTAAATATTTGAAGAAGAATGAAAAATTCGGGATAGTTTCACTATTTTATATAGAAACAGGTCTACCGCCTTCAACACGTAAAGGGAGGCAGGTAAACTCTCCTTTAAGACGGGTAGAAGGGTGGGACTTTCCATTTAGGGTATGCCATATTCACAACTTTTACAACCGTTAGGTAAAATTAAGCTTCTTGGAAAAAAAAAACACTTTTTCGTGAAGCAGTTAACTTCAGTTAACAGTTAATTTCTTTTAAAGTATGGGGAAAAATGTGAGTGGTCCTAATTCGTTGAACAGGGAGTGTATTTTCACATTTTTATCTAAGGGGTTGTTAAGGATTTGTGTACCTTTTTCGCAAATTGTGATATACATATCTCTGAGGTATAAAGAGATATCGAATTCTTCTGCTTTGTATATGTGCACCAAAGAGCTAATGAGACGACAAGCCACCAGTTTTGCATAAAGCTCCAGAGCCAGAGAAGTGAGACAAAACAGGGTCGCTGTTGTTGTTTTAGCGTGTGAGTGAGTTAGACAAAACAGGGTCGTTATGCCAATAAGTTGTTGTTTTGCGTCCAGTGAATGATACGGCGTCCGTTTTCAACTTAATCTCTGTTTGCCATCTCCAGTATATATATCTCTATGATGTGCACCATAGAGCTATATGTATAATGGAGATAGCGTGCAGCGATTTTTTTGAAGCCGGAGGTTTTCTTGCAAAGGACCGGCGATATTCACTATGCTACTATCAGCATCTTACTCACATGTATGTTATACTCCGGTATTGAAAAGAAAAAAAGCCCAACCTTTAAATACTTCGCTACTATTTGCATTCTACTACCACCGGGCATGAAACGCTGCATACAAAAATGTTTAATTTTGCATCAAAATGCTTCAAAGTGCTTTATACAGAAACGGCGCTTTGCGATCGCCGTTAGTTATAGCTCTATGATGTGCACCAACAAATTAATTTCAAGTTTCTTTGAAATTAACATGTAATTTAGAAAGGGGTTTTTTAAGTTGTTATACCTATCTTAGGTCCGATGGAATGTCGGTTTGGTTTCTACTTCCTCGGAGTTTTGAAACAATGACCTAAAAATTCATTTCAAAATTTTTATTGGCGTTTACTCACAACTTCTACAAACTTTTTTTTTATTGCATTTTGGAAATAAAACAAATTAATAATTAAAAAAATCTACCAAACAATAGCCAGGAAGCTATTTCGAACGATAGGTTGTCAGTTATAACTGATGAAATTCATATACCCGTAAGTTTATATAAATCTATTACCTTGGATAAATGTGATGTTATTGCAATTGGTCTATAATTAGTAGCATCTCTATGATCCCCATTGCTTGGTATGGCCTGAATATAAGCAGTTTCTAGCCACTCTGTACAATCTAAATAAAATAAAGAATATTATAAACATCTTGAAAAAATTATAGCAAAAATACGATCAGCTCCAGTAGATTAATGTTAATAGTACACATTCAGTAGTAACATTCAAATTGTGGAGGAATCGCCGAGACTGGCAACGTACATAATTTGTTTAACTAACGGAAAAATTGTTCTAGATTCATAACTTATTCTGAATTCATTGATGATTTACACACACCCTTACGTTTTTTTTTATTCCAGTCAGTCTACACAACATTTTATACTAACCATGCGCCCCCCTTCCTATATCGTATCGAATATGTATACAAAATTATAACAATCCGGTAAGTGGTTATGGACACCGGCAATTCCCTGCACACATAAATTTATATATTTTAATAGGGTCGTCTCGAATTGGTTTCGAATTTTGTGTTTATACTAAAAACACCAGAATGGAATATAGTGAAGTACCACGCAATACCATCATCAAAGTTATTTCAGGCAATTTTTATATCACCGGTTTCCCTTCATTTTACGTCTACTACCTAAGTATGAAAAATGGAATACATTATTGCCACAAAAGTCCCTTATTCGTTACTAAAGTGAGATGTTATGCTAAAACCTAAACCAGTTCACGAGGGGATACTCAGAATATGATTTCGCATCCCCTCGATTTTTTTCAGTTTTTTTTTCTATTACGCATGGGATCTTCACCGAAGCCGCCCTATCAAAGAGATCCTGAAATCAATCAGCATCAATTTCAAATCACCGGATTGAGTTTGTTACTATAAAAAATGAGAAAAGGGTAACCTTGGGCTACATACCATAAAGACAAACAGCAACCCCATCCCAACAAGATGAAATTTGCTCATCCATAAACATGATAGGTTACGCTTTTTTTGTACCGGGAGAATATTCCAATTACGTACCTACTACATTATATACATATCTATCTATCAGTCCTTCTTGGTGGTGGTTATATAGTACGTATACGCTTCCTATGTAATCTTGACAATCGCGATTTTTGCTTGGAAAAGTCAACAATGCTTTCTTTCAAATCACGCAATATGTAATAATGATATTTTTCGCAGTCTCCATCTTGGATCTAGGGTTTTGTATGGTGGTGAAATAGAACAGGGGATGCTAGCACGTATTATTTACGTGAAGTAAATTATGAATCCGCTAAGAACGTATACAACAGGCCACAACGAATTGTAAGGAGTTAATGAGCAGATCTTCAGAGGAAGCGAAGCCCTCATTTAAAAGAAATGCCGGAGCAAAATAGCAAACTATGATCCGAGTTGCTAAATTATAGCTTCAGCTTGCGTAATCATTCCATATGCAAATTTCTGTATCTGGACGCAAAAGAATGCTAACGGATGTGGTTCATTTTGCTAGGCCTATATCTTCGACGTTACAGTGCAATAATTAAAAGCTCTTCTGGATTTAACTTAAAGCAAATGGAAATTTAATACTGAAGGACTATTAAAATTGCGCAACGAGTTTTATGGTACATAGGAAAGTAATTTGACGTTGCACAAGGCGAACATTTCTGGAGAAAAGTGCACGCGATAATGGAGAATAATGGAGTTAGGGTTTCCTAATGGATGCTGCTAGAGCACTCCTTGTGAACCATTTCACCGTTCTTCACCATGCAGTGCTTGCACATTCGTCCTATGGTTTCTCGAATTCTTCGTTGCTTTAAGTTCAACCTGAACTCTTATTTAATTTAATTTTAGACCCTCTTCGAGTAGATGGTGAATCAACGATACAGAGTACCTACTCGTTCCAAAGTAAATTTTCGTAATTGCTCAGAATCCAAACTAGAGTAATTTTCAGATCAATTTTCTGGATTGGTCCATAATGGGTTCAGGTTGAATGGCAAGTCGCAAGTCAAGTAATCTAATGTTATGCAGCGTCCTTACATAAATCGAATTTTCATTTCTTATGATTCCCTGCTGCAAGTCATCTCCCGTCTGATTCTTTTCAATGTCGACTGAAAGCATTATTGCAAACAAACTATTACAAAAATCTTTTTTTTAAATTCACCTACCTAACTTCGCCGAAGGTGCTTCTACCACTACTTCTACCACCGTTTTCGCTTCGAAACTCTTCTTAGTGAGTTATGCACATACAACATTCAGCATTCCCTTGTTACCATATAGAAGTAGCTCTCTGTAATGCAAACTTTCTAGAAAGCATATTAAATGTAATCTTTTCGGGTAAAAAGATTTCGAAAAGTTTCAGGGAATGAAAAAATCTAATGGATCTCCTTTTGACGGTAAAGTGAAAAAAAAAACATCCACACAATGGAATGGCAGCCTGGCAACAAGTAATAAGATTATTCTTTCAGTACACAAAAAAAAAAAAGGAAAAAAAACGAAAATCAGGGAAAAATTTTTCCCCTAATCTCATTTGAAGAGTCATAGACCATTTCTGTTTAAAATGGATGAACTGTGAAAGTGGTCTTAATGGCATCAAAAGTCCATTAGAGTATTACTTTGCGCTAAATGACCTTCGCTAATATATCTGGACTTGATACGAGCTCAAAATGTTTCCCAGGGATGAATGTTGGCCAACATTTCACAAGGTTGAAATGTGAGAGAAACATTTTTTTTTTTTTTAGTTTCGTTTCATTCGTCATTTATTTCACAAATAGAAGCTTACAGATTTTCAAGTAAAATTTAGAAAAAAAGTAACACAGACACCAAATGGAGATAAAAACAATTTTTGTTTCAATTTCACTAATTTGTTTTTGACGCTTTAAGGATACAGCCATTTTGAATTTAAATTCGAAGGCTTACTAAGCTACGGGGAGCTCCAAAGCCTTTGTCCTTTAATCTTTCAAAATGGATCGTAATCTATCAATTCAAAAGATTATAAGCAGTTTCTTTCCTTTAAACTAAACGAATTTTTCCAACTATGGAATTACTTACTTAGTAATGGAATTACTTACTTACTAATCAGAACATCGGCTTATTTACAACAAAAAAATCAAATTTTAATAGGAGTAAGCCCATTCTTAATTTTTTTTTTTGCTTTTTTCTAGAGGTTCTGGGTCGACCATGACTTTTGATGTAACGTTGTAACCTGTTAAGCTAAAAAGTTGAAACTCACAACTTATATAGAAAGATAATTCTTACTTAGAGGAGAAAGAATTATAGATATGTATTACGTATCCTAACAAATGATTTTGATAAGTAGTCTGGGTGGCTTAGTGGCTAGCGCACCTTATTAGTAAGGAATATAATCATTTTAAGAAGACTTTAAATTCGTTTATAGACGAGCAAAAACGAGACCATGCGTTGCACTTTTTTCATCAGACTGAATCACTTATCTCTGAATACTCTATCCTTATTCATATTTCTAAATCTGTGCTTCAAAATTATAAGCTTGCACGTACTTAACATGATTTTGCTTGGCCACATGTCGTTAGGTGGGGCGAGATGTGTGTTAGTATTATCCCTTGAACTTCCATACCGATATTTCAAAATTTTTTGTAATCAAAACTTTGCTCCTTCAGCAATAATATTAAACTTACTCCGGGAAACAACCTTCTAATATTCAATGTACTTAATATAAATTCTAACTATAACGAGGCCCCTAGCATGATTAAACCGAAATAAGTTCCTATCAGCAGAAATTATCAAATGAAGTTTTTGGCAAAATGAACGCCATAGGACTATTGCAATGAATATGAAAATTCAGCACGTAGCAGAACTGAGAGGACGACTAGGGAAGGAACTGCATACGCTCGTAAGTGCAATATAATACAAAATCAATGGTTCTTATGCAAATCTCTACTGTTACGTAACGAACTTGTAACTTTTAATTAGCGTAAGTTGGGGTTTTGAAGTAAATTTAAGTTGAGCTGAGCATAAATTTTTATTTATGCTACGACCCGATATCGTTTGGTTTTAAAACACCGGTCGACAATATCCCTGCTAAAAAAAATGTCGATTAAACGTAGATAGATGGTACATACCTGATAATTCACCGCTTCCGTTTGAAATATTCATTCAGCTAATAGACGTTCATTTTATGGATGAAAATTAATTTAATTTGAAATGCTTCCCATTTTATAGGCTTCACAGAAAATCACTTAACTACCGCTTTAAGTTGCCCGCAGTGTTTTAACTCAAAAATGAAAGTTTTGTCTTAAAGGCCACCCAATATAGAACATTCAATTTCAAATAAGCTTAAGTGGGCTCTTAACACTTTGAAAGCCTTTTCGAGGTTGTGTATATTTACCGTAAGCACACTCAGGTGAAATATTCGAAGTCGAGTTTAGTAAAATGGGGGTTTGCCTACGACCATTTTATGCCGGTGTACAATTTCGTTCGTTCTTTCGTTTCTACTCTAGGTACTCTTACGTAGATTTAAGGAAGTATTCAAGCAAGCTCCCTTCTTATTTCCATCGGAAGGACCAAACTATCCACAAGCCATGAATTGTTAAAGCAGGTACAAAACTCATAGGAATTCAAAATATATTACATAGTTCTGTAGTGCGTTTGCCACTCATTCCTTGTCGATATTTAAGCTTACGTGTAGGGAGGTTTTCCTTAATTGAAATGAAGGATTGTTAAACTTTCATGGCCGATGGATTTTCATACGTGGAATGAGTAGAAACAATTTAGACAAATTTCTAACGTTTAACGTGCAGCGTCAGAGAATATTAAAGATGCATATGGTATACGTGTGGTAAGTAGCCTTCAGGTGGGCAGATTAATAGTACCCCATTTTCCGTTTGCATCCAAGGTCGGGGTATTTTCACACTTGAATGGGTGCTCCTCAGAGTCATGCGAATTTTAATCAAAATTAATTTTACTAATACGGGATTATCTTAAGATTATAAAACCGATACCAGTGCCTTAACTAATTCTGAATTACCCTCTTGATAAGAATATGACGATAATGATACTATGAACTATACTATCATGTTTCAAAGTTTAAAAGAAATGTAAACTTGACTTACTTTTTAGATTATGAAATGCATTTGTGTATTTATATGCTCTGTTAACCTCTTAGCTTATCGCAACACATCCATCAAAGCTGGAAGAAAGGGTTCAAATCGAACGACTGAGAGAAGAGTTCTCTATAGGTTACATTATGGTCACTCAATCCCTTGTGAAATCGGAGATCCGGATTGGCTCGTCCTTACGTGTAAAGCTCTGTGATTCGTATAACTCTAAGGTGTCATCGATACAACTTTGTAATTATGTACCAATTATGTAGTATCCGGAGATAAGAACGAAAACTCAGCACCGTTTCGTAAGTTCTGACACATTTCAACCAATTTTCTACATACGTATATTTTTTGTCGGTTTACGTATTTACGAAAAATTTATTTAGTTAAATGAGATAATAATAAATACTATACTATACTATAATGATAGCACAAAATTTACTTATGTCGAAAATTGAAAAAAATACACTAATCTACTGAAAATACTTTGATAAAATCGAACACACGCATTTTTTCTTGACTAAAACTATACTAATACTATACTAATGGAAAAGGGTCCAATGCTTCTTTAGATACATTTTCAGTTGCTGTCAACAATACTTTGAAAACTTATTCCAATTTCATAATTGGAAATTTAGAAGTTCTGCTTTTTAGTTTTAGTTCCACATCTTCCGTATTATTGCTTCCATATTCCACATAATACCTACTTGTTTTCAACCAAATTTAAATTTTACATCTTCAATAAATCTTGAGATAGTTTCAAGGAAAATGTAAGCTTTAAACGTGTGGCATCCCCAATCGAAACATAATATAATATTCATTTTCTTCGAGTATTGAACATCAAGAAGTCCTTTAGAGATGCTGTAGATGCTACTCAGAAAGCTGCTTACATCACTTTCCAAATCAGTCCAGTCAATTCAATTTCGAGGACCCGTCGTCAATACTGGCTTCGAATTCGGAGCCATAAATTCTAAATTGATGAAGCCAAAGTGGCCCGATAGCGTTTTGCTTTCATCACCGCCCAGAAAATTGTCCTCTTTAATTCGATTCAAAACTGGACAAAAGAGGACACAAACCAAATCAAACACCTTTCAGCTCCCTGTTTTCATTTCAAGATAAAAATGTTTTCGTCCCTTTGCGAACAACTAAAGAAAAATATTCCGACTTTGAGGAGCTAAAATGACGACCGAAATTTATCGAGGATTCAGGATACCGGATCCACAATTCAGCCATGTCCGAAGACAAAAGCGCTTGATGGCACTTTTCCAAAACTGAAAGCCTTTATCAAATTTTTGTTGTGCAGTTAAATGTGTACGTTCTTCTGTTTTCCCGTTCGCAAGGAGCAAGGGTAGGCATTTTAATGGTAACAAACTCTATGTTGATAATCTCTCAGTTTTATGACCCTCGACAGCCGAGCAATTTTTTACTGTTCCAATTGCTACAAGGACAAACTTTTGCCAGCTCGGGTACAGGGCGGGGAAAAAAGTAGATAAAATAGCCACGGGCACTGCCCATGTATTCGAAGCTTTATCTCTTGTAACAAAATTATCACATGGGCGGAAAATTTAAAAAGTTTCAGTCCGGTTTTAAGTAAGTATGTGCCAAGAAAGTTGGCTATCGATAACTTTGGAAAATATTTTGTTATAAAATGACCATTAGATAGACAATTTCAGAAGTGTTTATCGCCAGTTGGTTAAACAACGTTTCGGAACATTATGTGGTTCGAAAGATTAATTTTCGTATTGCGGAAAAAAACCCAACAGACATTTTCACGAGAAGTATTTCCGCAACGGCGGGCGCTTCTGGAGTGCGTTAAGTCCTGTTTTCAAGTTAAATTATAACATGTCGACGAAATTATCATAGTCCATTAACCGCATATGTGAAGTATATCGTAAATATCAGGGGACACTTTGAAATGAATTAATGGATGGTTGATGGACTCTCGATTATGAACTAGTGTCCGCATTAAATTTTCACTTTGTACTGGAATGGAATTTCGCGCTCCGTAAATCAATCAAAATTTTGGTGATAAATTGCTTTTCCACCAATTTTAAGTACTTATCCCTAATTTGATAGAAACTATACACGCGCATATATCAACAAAATAATGGACAAATGGCACGTGATAATGTTCTATTAAATAAACTATACTCTAGTTAGAATCAATTTAGTATACGTACCTATCATTAGTTTATATTATTTTCTAAAGTACAAAATGAGGTTGTCCTCTTTGTTCGATGATTCGTAGTGTTGAACAAGACTGGATTCAGATTTGTGTATACAACTTTCGTTTTTGCGCCGCATGTACTTAGCTTACAAGGCGCCTATCTATGTAGCTCTGTCTAATCTTTAGGCTGTAGCTAAGAAAAAAATCTGCCAACAGTCTGGGCGCAACTTTATTATTTTTCCGGCAGAAGTTCGGAACGTGGTTTATTCGGGGATGCGGCATATGTTACTATGTGACTGAAAACCTAACAAAAAGCGGTTAGAAAAGGGTGTAACATATGAATTAAATAATTGGGTCATATTCCGGAATGCGGTCTAGAGGTTGAAAAATAAAAAACTTAAAAATATGTGATTATCAAACAAGCCTGGGGAAGTGAAAAGATATTCGATATCTGATCAGACCTGAGAAACATGGTGGAATTCATGAAAAAGTATACAACCAGTTTACACCCTCTTAGGGGTCGAATTTCAAAAAATCTTGAAAACACATTCTAGGTATTCATATGAAGAATCCGTAGAATAAAAATGAACTCAATATTTGGAAAGACCTAGTAGATATGACGAAAATCGTGAAAATATATGCATTTTATATAAACTGATATTTTTTTTGCCCCCCCCCCCTTTCTGAACGCCAATGAATATTCGAATTTTTTTTTATCAGAATTACTTTTCTGGTTAATTTACATATACGTACCGAGTTTCAATTTTCTAGCACAAGCCGTTCTAAAGTTAGGAAAAACACCCCCCACCACCTTACCATACTACCCCTAAAAAAAATGTATTTTTCCACCATGCCACTACTATAGCTCTATCTAAATACCAAGTTTCAGCTTCCTATCATTATAGATTCTTAAGATATAAGCACCGGAACTTTTTCTTTCTCACCCTTCCCCACCCTCACCCTCTTCACCCACACCCCCAATTTTTTCCCTACTAGGGTTCTATTAGGCCTACTTCTGGTAAAAATTTGAAGCATCCATCTTACACTGTTATTGAGATATGAAACGTGTTATTTTTGAAAAATTCTTATCCCCTCCACTTACGTACTCCCCCGCCCCCTTCAAATATTTTACTTTGAGCAATCTTTATTTATCAAGCTTTATATCCAAACCGAATTTTGTTTTTCTGGTGCCTCTGGTTTGGTAGATATCGTAATGTTAAATATTTCACCTCCCACCCCCGTTCGCCACTACCCCCACCCAAAAATTTTATTTCAATCTACTCTCCTAGTATAACTACAGATATTTGTTAAGTTTTAATTGCTTCCTATTAACGGTTTAGGAGATATAGATTTTAGAGTGTGTAGATCTCCACTTTTTTGCGTTTCGGACGCATTGCTTCCCCCTCCACTCCCACACCCCTTCACCCATATCATAAATTTTTTTGCAAATGGGTCCACTATCAAAGCTTCATAGAAATTCTAAGTTTCAGCCTCCTAACATGAGTGGTTGCTGAGATCTAGAAACCAAAATTTTTCGTCTAAAACGCTTCCCCCACCTTCCCCCTTACACCTTCACCCCTGAAAGTAATGTCAATTCAAGGGGTCTACCCAGTATATTCTTAGAAAAAATTTAAATTTAATAGCTAAACTGGTTTGAGAGCTACGAGCCTTCAAAGGATTTTGGCGGTCGACGTACGGCGTACGGCGGACGGCGTACTGCGTACGGCGTACGGCGTACGGCGGACAGACGAAGTGAAAATTTTTATTGCTTTTTTCGTGTCTACTAGTCATGAAATGTACACAAAAAAATTTTGAGGGCAGCAAATTTTTTTTTTTTTGAAAATCAATAACAATACTGTATTATTACTAATAAAGTAAAATAAAAAATAAATTACTTTCGTTAAAAAGAAGCATGTGTCTACGTCTTCTAGTATGTACAGTACACACATCTCAAACCCACCTGTAGTATCAATCTTAGGGCGAAAACCACACGGCCTGCTCACTGGAATATGTCAGTCAAAAAATTTATTATAAATGCAGAATGGGGCGATGCGATCTCCATGTCTCATTAACAATTGAAAGTTGAAACTTAAGCTTGTAGCACACTATACCGACACGACACGTCACAGCACGACACGACACGTCACTGGCCGGTGTCGTACGGCGCTTGATGGTGTGACCGCACATTATTCCGACGACCAGCACGATACCTCTTAGTAACGTACCGGCCGTTCTATCAGTACATCTTTAAATTAAAGCAAAATATCTGCCAACAGTCTTGGCGCAACTTTATTATTTTTCCGGCAGAAGTTCAGAGCGCGTTCAATCCGGGGATGCGGCGTAGGCTACTATGTGACTGAAAATTAAAAAAAAAGTTCGGGAAGCGGTTAGAATAGGGTGTAACATATGAATTATATAATTGGGTCATATTCCGGGATGCGGTCTAGAGGTTGAAAAAGAAAAAAACCTTAACTTAGGTGATTATTAAACAACCCTGTGGAAGTGAAAAGATATTCGATATCTGATCAGACCTGAGAGATATTCCGGAATTCATAAAAAAGTATACAACCACTTAACACCCCCTTAGGGGTCGAATTTCAAAAAATCTTGAAAACACATTCTAGGTATTCATATGAAGAATCCATAATCAAAAATAATTGGTGATTGCTAAACAAGCCCGTAGATGTGATATCTGATCAGACCTGAGAGATATTCCGGAATTAATAAAAAAGTATACAACGACTTAACACCCCCTTAGGGGTCGAATTTCAAAAAATTTTGAAAACTCATTCTAGGTATTCATATGAAGAGTCCATAATCAAAAATAATTGGTGATTGTTAAACAAGCCCGTGGATATGATATCTGATCAGACCTGAGAGATATTCCGGAATTCATAAAAAAGTATACAACGACTTAACACCCCCTTAGGGGTCGAATTTCAAAAAATCTTGAAAACACATTCTAAGTATTTATATGAAGAATCCATAAACAAAAATAATTGGTGATTGTTAAAAAAACCCGTGGATGTGATATCTGATCAGACCTGAGAGATATTCCGGAATTCATAAAAAAGTATACAACCAGTTAACACCCCCTTAGAGATTGAATTTCAAAAAATTTTGAAAACACATTTTAGGTATTCATATGAGGAATCCGTAAAATAAAAATGAATTCCATATTTGGAAAGACCTAGTAGAAATGACGAAAATCGTGAAAATGTAGGCATTTTATTTTCACATACCATTTTTTTAACCCCCCATTCCGAACGCCAATGGATATTTGCATTTTTTTTATCGGAGTTACTTTTCTAGTTGATTTAAATTTACGTACCGAGTTTCAACTTTCTAGCATAAGCCGTTCTAAAGTTAGGAAAAACACCTCCCACCCCCGTACCATACTATCCCTTAAAAAAAAAATATTTTTCCACCATGCCAAAACTATAGCTCTATCTAATTGTCAAGTTTCAGCTTTCTATCATTATAGGTTCTTTAGATATAAGCACCGGAACTTTTTCTTTCTCACCCTTCCCCACCCTCACCCTCAACACCCACAACCCCAAATTTTCTTCCCCTACTGGGATTCTATTACGCCCACTTTTGGTAAAAACTTGAAGCATCTACCTTACACCGTTATTGAGATATGAAACGTGTTATTTTTGAAAAATTCTTATCCCCTCCACTTCCGTGCTCCCCCGCCCCCTTCAAATATTTTACTTTGAGCAATCTTTATTTATCAATATTTATACTCAAACCGAATTTTGTTTTTCTGGTGCCATTAGTTTGTAAGATATCATAATCTAAAGATTTTCACCCCCCCACCCCGTACGCTACAACCCCCACGCAAAAATTTTGTTTCAATATACTCTCCTAGTATAACTACAGATATTTGTTAAGTTTTAATTGATTGCCATTAACGGCTTAGGAGATATGGATTTTAGAATGTGTCGATCTCGGCATTTTTGCGTTTCGGACGCATTATTTCCCCCTCCACTCCCACACCCCTTCACCCATATCAGTAATTTTCTTGCAAATGGGTCCACTATCAAAGCTCTATAGAAATTCAAAGTTTCAGCCTTCAACATAAGCGGTTGCTGAGATCTAGAAACCAAAATTTTTCGTCGTACGGCGTACGGCGTACAGACGGAGTGAAAATTTTTATTGCTTTTTTCGTGTCTACTAGTCATGAAACGTGGAAAAAAAAATTTTGAGGATAGCAAATTTTTTTTTTTTAAAAATCGATAGCAATAATTTATTATTAATAATAAAGTAAAATTAATTGATTGAACAGTTCTGACTCGGACGAAGACATTATTGTTATTGCAGCATGTCTGGCAGAAGAAGAAGAGAACAAGAAAAGAAAAATGTGGATTCATCCCATCAACGAAAAAAGACATATATTTTGAAAGTTCCAGTCACTTATAATCAGATTTACAAAACGATCCAAAAAAAAAATTTTCAATACTTCCGGATGGGTTTTCAAAAGTTTACGGAACTCTACTCGTTATTGGAGTCGGCACACTTGTCCGACACGATACAGCACGGCATAGAACGACACAGTGTGGGATTTGCTGGATAGGATTATTGCGCGAAGACCTCGAACGACAATTGCTGGACAGCGCCGTGTCGTGTCGTGTCGTACTGTATTAATGTGTGAACTTCATTGCAAGAGCATGCATTTCATTCTCACCGAATTTTGTCGGTCCGTGTTGTGTCGTGCTGTGACGTGTCGTGTCGGTATAGTGTGCTACAAGCTTTAGTCATGCAACAAAATAAGTAAGCCATATGTAAAAGATCAAATATATGTATAATGCTCTTGATTGAATTCTAAAATTTGTATTTAGTTTGACCATAGAGGTATATGTATAATGGAGATAACGTGCAGCGGCTTTTTTGAAGCCGGAGGTTTTCTCACTGCCACCGGGGCATGAAACGCTCCATACAAAAACAGTCGCTTAAACTGCAAAATGCTTCACAGTGCTTTATACAGAAACGGCGCTATGCGATCTCCATTAGTTGTATACCTCTTTGAGTTTGACCTATTAAAAAAATTTAATTACCTAATTCGAGAATTCCAAATTATGGCCTTAAAGTTGCAAAACGATCTGCGGCATTATGGTATAAACACAATTGAGACGAACTTCGCAAGCGGTGATGAAGTTCGCTGAATTGTATCGCGACACACGTAAAGTTCGCCAACCGCTCGCCGTCGTAATTCTGCGTCAGTACATGAGTTGCGGTACAGTTTTAAACAGCGAACTTCGCCGCCGTTGGCGAAGTTCGTCTCAATTGTGTTTATACCAAAGAAGCACAGAATTTTGTTTACCATGGTTTACCTTGGGAACCATGGTCTTAGCAGTCACAGTCGAAATTGCGTGCTGTCACACCACATAAACTTCGAGAAGTGGACACAATACAAAATTGGGTGTAGACAAATAAAATGTGAGTGATCCACATTACGCTTTAGCCCAGGGGCGGATCCAGACTTCGCTGTTGGGGCGGAAATTTTTTTGATGTGGCTATTTTGTTTGATCAAGTTTTGTGTGAATTTAGCTACATACATACATTTGTACTTGAAGAACTAATGAAAAAAATAATAGAAAGTCAAGTTTTTGTTTCTATCTCATTTTTTAACTAACAAAAACAACAAATATCTTTGAAATAAGCCCTACTTGATTATTCAGGGATAAAAATTATAGAGATATGAATTTTCAAAGAGAACTCGGATATCTTTTTTGGTAAATCTTTAATATACATTCTTTAACAAAAACAAGAATTGTGTAGAAACAAAAAATTGAAATCATATTTTTTTTCACTAATTATTCGAGTACACAAATTTTCAATAGAATCGGCGATGGTAAGGTCACACTGATAACACTTGTAACTGAACTTATAATATGTATTTTACAACTTACTATACATTCGCATTTGATGCTAATATTGCAAATCAATAGGAGCGTGGGTGGTACAAAGGTAGATCGGACGAATAATGCTAACATGAAAAAACTACTACAATATCACTACAGAACATTAGTTTTTCGACTTTTTTGACCACGATCCCATTGAGATCCCAAGTTAATTTTTTAGTAGGTATGTTTCGAAAAACACTATATCCTACGAAGTATAAAAGAATTAACCGTTTTCAGATATTCCAGGATAAAGGACAAAATATTTGTCCATAAAAAAAATTTCAAGGATAATTCTTATTGCGGGTTGTCGTCTTTAAAATAAGCTATATTTTATTATTCTATGATAAAAATTACCAGAGATATGAATTTTCAAAGAGTACTCGGACACTATTTTTGCTAACATTTCCAACATAACTAACATACTGGAGTCACGATCGGCTGCAGCCAATCGTAGAAAGGACTCACTCGATTTCTTATATATTTATCCTTTTTCCTTGGAACCATTCAAAAATTGTGTACAAAATTTCCAATTCGTAGCTAAAGGATTACTAGAAGTATTAGTGAGTTCTGTAAATTCTGTGTACATATTCACATGATATTTGTATTTCAGTTACACGAAGGACTGATAGGATTTTTTCATAACCATACATTTAGGTTCCACTATTAAAGAACTAACGTATACAAAATTTAGTAGTAGCCTTAGGCGTTCCAAAGTTATTGATCAAAATTCTTGAACACGCGATTTAAGGGCTTATGCGGGTCTAGAAAGCCAAAAAGAAGCATGTTTTCTTGAATTTTTTTAAAATATATTCAAGAATTATATAGTTTTAATTAATTGTATATAAAAGTACTACAATCAACAATTAACAATTGGTTTTATTCGAAAGTATATATGTTGAGGTACCCTAATAATATTTTTTTATAAATATATATCAACTAGGGGCGCTGCTGTCATGGTCGGAGATGATAAGGTTACAAACTTCGACATATTTGGTGATTCTTGATGAAATGACCCTAGGTATAACGCAATATGTTGTGTTGTAGTATTTTCATCACGTTCTGTTTACAGTCAACATTACAGTGGAGTAAAAAAAATTGGAGAATGAATCAAGTATGTATGTATGTTTAGAAAATTCGGCATCGCTCTTGGGGGGTGCGGTCGCCCCCTCTGTATCCACCACTGCTTCAGCCTTCACTATTAGGTGTACCTGTATGATTGCTTGCATAAGTGCATTATTAAATCTAAAAAAAATTAATAACCCCGAATTTTCCAGTATTACAATATCATACTGTAAAATTTATTGCTTCTTACTCAACGCATTCTTTAGTAATCGAAAACTGTGGCTAAGAATCTTCTACTATACGCCAATTAAATCATATCATTGTTTGCGTGGTATTCCCACTAGCTCACTTAGCTAGTGGCTAGTCCAATTGTAATGTAATAATAATCATTGTCCGCACACAGCCTAATGTAAGAACTAATCCTTCAGCAAAGACAGACATTGAATAAAATCTCTAAGAGCCGGTTTCACAGTCTAAGTTTAAACCAAAAATTTTCGTTAAACTTAGGATCAAACGAATAATGCGTTTCACAGATGTTGTAAAACTCAAGTTTGTTCTAATGATAGGATTAAGCTAAACGGTAGAATTTCTTCCGTTTGTAGCTCGGATTAATTTTTTGACATTCAAGTGATTTTATCCTAATTAAAGTAGCCGTGATTGTCAATAATTCAAATTTTTAATATTAAAACGAAATAAAATGACAGAAAAGGCAGAGTATACCAATGTAACAAAGATTAATTCATTTGAATTATTAACTAGGATATTTATTTACCTTGAAATCGAGTCAAGTCTAAAGTGCAGTTTATTCTTAAGTTTAAGTTTAACTAAACTTCAGATCAAATTTCAACTGTGAAACCGGCCCTAATTGGTTTACAATTTAAACCGATGGTTTGCTATATCAATAACAATCAGGAATAGTTGAAGTCAGTATCACTCACATTTGACGTACCCCACTTCTTGTCTGCCTAAACTAATAATTATACTTGTAAGCCAATTCCACAATAAATTCTGGATTAAGTTTCTGTCCCAGTAGATTATGATGCAAACTTTCAGAAGTATGTAGCAGATATTTATGTGTGCCCTTTGATCTTATAGAATGAGATAAATCACCGATATATTTGGCTATACATTTCACGTAAAGCTCTTTATAAAGCGAAAATTTGCGTTGCAGTTGTTGCTGCATTGTACATAACATTCGATGCACCCACAGGTATATGTTCTGTTCTGTTCGAGCTAGCGCGTACCGACTATCTCTTCCGGAATTTCGTCGAATCACAAAGCCACAGCCAAAGGATATTATTTATGCAACAGTTTTCAATGGTTAGATTTATATCAGCGCGAAATTTTGCTAGAATCCAAAGCACGTAACGACTAAGGGTATTAGGTGATTATGAAACGTTACATAAGCTGATGCTATAAATCATTGACTGTATTCAGAGTAAAAGTAAAGTTCGGGAGTTTGATACGGGAAATGTTTAGACACAATGTATTTTGATTCTTCAAGAGCACTCCAGAAGCCAAGTATAAATAGGGATTTCCACAGTGCTAGTCACAAAAATGAATAGGTAATTGGGTGATTCGTTCGGAAAGAAATGGTTCCAGAAACATTGCATATCTTACAACTTACAAAAATTGTCTGGCCGAATTATTACTTTCTAACCTGCATCTCTAGGGACTACTTAAAGTAATTATTTAAGGCTTCTTTTAAAGCACATCGATTTTTTTCCAAATTAGTGTCTATTTTGATTGACATAAAATAAGAACACTCAAGTTAACTAAATTAAAAAAATCATTTTTATTTGAAAAAACGAACAATATAGCACGACTACTACAAATAGACTATAGCACGGCAACATTCAAACACAATAGACTCATCACGGTAACACTCAGCCCATCAAATACGCACTTATTCACCACACAGCATACGCACACATTCAACATACAACGTCTGCACCTGTTCACCACAGCGTGGGAACCAATTCCATGAAGGGCACTTTAAATGTGGGGCCGATCTTAAGGCTCGTGTCCACTAGCAAGCAAAACTTGTTAGAGTTGCTCTATGACATTTATTGCTGCATGTGTACACGGTTCCGAGTAGTGCTGCGACATCGACCTCAAAACATCGATGTTTCATAACATCGATGTTTGAAATAAACGACATCGATGTCAATAAAACATCGCTGAAAAACATCAATGTTTCTAAACATCGATGTTTTTAGAATTTTAGGTGAGACATTAGAGAAGAAGAAGCAAAAAAAATGTGTTGTGTTAACAAAACAAAAAAATTTGCCAACAGTCTGGCCGTAACTTTATTATATTTCCGATAGAAGTTCGGAACGCGTTCAATTCTGAGATGCGGTATAGGTTACTATACTGAAAACCTATATACTGAAAACCTAACAAAAAAGTTCGGGAAGCGGGTAGAATAACATATGCATTACATAATTGGGTCATATTCCATTACATAATTGGGTTATATTCCATTATAATTGGTTTATTTGCAATCTAGGGGTTGCAAAAGGAAAACACTTACAAATAAGTGATTATTAAACAAGCCCGTGGAAGTGAAAATCTGATCAGATCTAAGAGATATGGCAAAATTCATGAAAAAGTATAGAGCCACTTTACACCCCCTTAGTGATCAAATTTCAAAAAATCTTAAAATTTCATTCTAGATATTCATATGAAGAATCCGAAGAATAAAAATGAGTTCGATATTTGGGAAGACCTAGTAGATATGATGAAAATCGTGAAAATATATGCATTTTATTTCCACTGATTATTTTTTTTTTGCCCCCCTTCCGAACGTCAATGGATCTTCGAATTTTTTTTTAATCAAAATTTCTATTCTAGTTGATATAGATATATACACTGAGCTTCAACTTTCTAGCATAAACCGTTCTATAGTTAGAAAAATCACTCCCCGCCCTTGTACCGCACTACAAAATAATATATTTTTCCAACGTGCCACTACTATAGCTTTATCTAAATACCAAGTTTCAGCTTTATATCATTCCACCCTTACCCTCTACAGCCACATGCCCAATTTTTTTCTATGGGGCCTACTTCTGGTAAAAAATTGAGCATCTATCTTATACTGTTCTTGACATATGAAACGTAATTTTTTTGAAAATTTCTTATCCCCCCACTTCCATGTTTCACCACCCTCTTAAAAAAATTTACTTTCAGCAATCTTTATTTATCAACCTTAATACTCAAACCGAATTTCATCTTTCTAAAGCAATTGGTTCGTGAGATATCGTAATGTAAAGTTTTTCACCCTCCACCCCCGTACCCCCACTCAAAAATGTCTTTTCAATCTTTTATCCTAGTATAGGTACAGATATTTGATAAGTTTGAATTTCGTGCCATCAAGTCTTTCGGAGAAATGGATTTTAGAATGTGTCGATCTCGGCATTGTTGCGTTTCGGATGGATTTTCCCCCCACTCCCTCATCCCTTCACCCATATCAAAATTTTTTTTTGCAAATGGGTCAACTATCGAAGTTCTATAGAAATTCCAAGTTTCAGTTTCCTAGCGTAAGCGGTTACTGAAATCTAGAAACTAAAATCTTTCATCTAAAACGCTCCCCTCTCCTCTCCCTCATACCCACACCAGTCATAATGGTTCGCCCAATCTACCCACCATAAAAATTTCATGATAATACCTCAACGGGTTTGAAAGATGCGTGCCTTCAAACTATTTTGCGGACGGCGAACACACGGACATTAGTTTTTTTTTTTACTTTTTTGGGTCTAGTCCTAAACCGTTAAAATACAAATTTTCAGGGTAGCAATTTTTTTTATAAATTTCAAGTCGATCACAATACTTTATTATTAAAAAATACCTAATAAACTAATAAGCAATAAAACTCTAAACTCCAAAATGTTGAGTTTACTGTTTGTAAAAACAGTAATTTTTGAAGCTTCTCCCCTGAGAGAGAGCTTCTTCTGCTGGAAGCAATGTTCGCTGTAGCAGAGAACACTCTCTCAGAGGGTACTGAAGTAGCCATAATAGACAAGTATTTTATGCAGTCTTCCTGAGAGCCGAATTTCAAGGAACGTATCCCTGTTCCGATCCCTCCAGCGAATAGTTTCGTTTCATTTGGTCCCATCGATGATTTACCTTCTTTTTTACCTTTTCCCAACAAAGTTCCATTCTTTTATAAAACCTCAGTACAATTTTTGCTAAGAGATTGGTATGAGGAGCAAAAATAAAAACCTCAATGTGCCTGAAACATCGATGTCGATGTTCTTATAAAACATCGATGTTTGAAAAACATCGAAGTAAAAACATCGATGTTAAAAGTACCCGATGTTTTTGCAAAACATCGATGTTTTAGAAACATCGATGTCGATGTCGCAGCACTAGTTCCGAGAGCACATTTGCCCAAGTTTTTGCTCTAGCCAGCAAACGCTTGCCTTTTCAAGCAAGTTGTGAATGTATACGCTAACTTGCGAGAGTTGAGATCTCGCAAGAAAGTTCCGATCGGTTCCGAAATTTTTCAGCAAGTTCAGTTTTAGGAGTCGTAGTTCCACAGTTTACGTGCGAAATATGAACGGAAAATCCAAGTGGAGTTCCGAGTACACGTTTTTGCTCATTTCCAATGTGGAACTTTATCCAGAGTTGTGGTATTTTTCTTTTTCGTTTTGACAGTTCAACGAAACTTTGATGATGAAGTGTATACGGAAGAGAAAGTTTTACTTACAAGATTTTTGTAGAGCTACTTGCTAGAGTAAAATTGCTGCAATTTGACAGATAGTGTACACATCGCACCAAATTACTCTAGCAAGAAATGTCGCAAGTTACTTGCCAGTGTACACGAGCCTTTAGAGCTTAGACGATCACAAGCACTCTAGGGTATTGTATCGTCGTGGAGCGCCAAGCACCTTGATTATTACGCTTCTACATAACACAAACTTTGTATCTTTATAGTCAAATAAATAATTATACTTGTTATAACAACTTAATGTCCTTTTTTATTGCATTTTTATAGAATCCAAGATATTTTTCTGTTTTCTTCCTCTTTTTCTTCATATTTGCATTTATAAGTAAGTTGGAGGGGAGGGCCTTTTGAGTTGATTGGTTTGCTCAAGATATAATTCCTTGCAAATACTTTTAGTAAAGACACCTAACAGTAAACAGTAACAGTAGTAAAGACACCTAACAGAAAAATTGGTGTTAGCTTTAAACATTATATTTTTCCAATATTTTAATTTTTTTTTTTCAAACTTAGCTTATCAATATCAGCACTTAAATGGAATAAGAAAGTAATTTTAAAATATTATTTAACGGTGATGGTTTTACAGATATAGTAGGTCAAAAAGTAATGCAAAGAATACAAAATTCCTTCTTGCTTAAAGGACTAACGGGGCCTCAAACTCCTAAAAACACTGTGAAATAGTTTGTGTAATTGGTACTCTATAACCTAAATTAAATTTTTTTAATTTTTCAAATTTATATTTTGAAAAGCCTGTTTTTGGAAGACGGAAAAAACAAAAAAACAAACCCAGATCAAATATTTCAAGCAATTCGGCATATAATAAAGTATTAACAGCAACAAAAAAAATATAGAAAGGAAAAAAAAACGTTAGAACAGCTGCCTTTTATTTAAAAGTAACAGTGACTAATTGACGAAGGAAAACGCTCAATATTATCCTGCTATACAGTGCCTACAAGAAATATGTAGCATTCTCCCTCTCTTAGCGCGTATATGGATTAAGACGACAATGCATTTGCAAAACCAGCCAAGTTTGGTGGCCCTGCAAATGACAGGAGGACTACGCGATTATTAACTTCCTTAAGGGTGTTACATTAAGTCTTTAAGATTCTTACATTGACGTATTATGTGTAGAAAGGTTATTGTAGGGGCTCTCTTCTGAGGAGGTCTAAAACAATACCTTGTCTTGATTGTTGCTAATCTTTGCTTGGTTGTATTGCACGAGTTTGATTTGACAAAGATATTTGTTAGGGAGTTCACTGCCGCAAATCTTTGGCGTGATAAGTCCCTACAGATTTACCTTGCAAATTCTCGACTTCGTATAAGGAGTTACCGGTTTTCCTTACGAAACGGCTTTTTATAAATTTTGGTGCCAGTTTTGCATTGAATCCTTTCGTGGCGTCGCTTAAAGCGAAATTCCTACGAAATACTTCTTGCCCAGGCAGAAATTTGACTTCACGAGCTTTTAAATTATACTTAGAGGCATATTTGCGATGAGTGTCTACCAATTTGGTTTTCACTTCAGCGCGAACGGCTTGCATATGATCTGACCTAGCCACACATTCTATATCGCCTGTGAGCAAGTTTTGCAGATTTCTTAACAGAGGATAAGCTGATCCGTGACAAATCATGTTTTCGCCAAAATTTAGGTAATACGGGGAATAACCGGTTGCTCCATGTACGGCTGTTCGTAGAGCGCATGCTATCTCGCTTAAATGAACATCCCATTCCAACCATCAGTTTGCGCGGCATAAGAGGGTAATCCCGCCCCGCCTGCATAAACTAAGTTGTCGGCACTGTGGTCCCACTGCAAATCTGACATGAGCAGATTATCGTTCGACGGTGTGAAAGGCTTGGCTCTGCGTCCTTGGTTACTAAAATCAACAGTACGTTGATAGTCCCCTTGAGGCCTGGAGGTGTCCAACTTCCATTGGGAGGATGCTCCCACGGAACGTCTGGACCCTCTCGGCAAATTAGGCTAAGAATTAGGCCGTGGAGCGCTGTTAGAAGCTGAAAGACTTCTGGGCCGCTCTATATCCGTTGGCATTGGCTGAGACGCCTCATCTGAAATAATATTACCTGTGGCGTCCAGCAGTAAGAAGACAAACAAGGACAACGACGATAACGAGGGCACAGCAACAGGAGAATAACGAAGACAGCGATGACGCAACGCAGTTAACTTGTCAGCAACGGAACAAGAGCAGAGAACTTGAGGAGCCGAAGACGAGCCACGCCAAGCCAAAACGACGAAGCATTGTCACGCCGGAATCATCCAGGAGATGACAGGACCAAAGGAGGCAAGGACAATCGCGGCATGAGTCGATCTATAACCAGCTACGACAAGCACGATGAATGACGCAAGAACCTGAGGACCGACCGCAGAGCTAAGGCTACCACCGCAATGCCATGCACAGAGAGTAACAAAGGCAAAGCAAAGGGTACCAAAACGACACAGAGCGACGAACACAGGAGGCTTCAAGCGGCACAAAGAGACGTAGACAGGGGATGCCGAGGTCACACAAAGGGGTGGAGGCAGAGAGGAGCAGAGCGGAGGATGTCGAGGCGAGCAAGCAACATTGAAGCACGAAACAAGGACAACGGCCCAGAACTAGCTAGGACGAAGCAACAGCAAGGAAATGGCGGTCAGGACCCCAAGCCAGATGGAGATACGAGATCCAGAACCGAGCAACACGGATCTTACGAAATGATAATGGTATACAGAATCAAAACGAACCATATGAAATGAACACTTATAACAACATAATTACATTAGAATAGAAATAACGATATAATACAAAATAGCTTATCAATATCAATAAGAATATCGAAAGAACTTGAATTGAAACTATAATAGTATTATCAAATCGAAAGACATACGCCCGATTCCACAGTGGTAGCTTATGCTCTGAGTGGAGCTTAAGCTTGGGTTTTAATTTTAGTAAAAATCTAAATTGTAACTACAGATGCAAAGATGGAAATTTGATCACTGAAATTGTAGATAATTGTACGAACTATTTTGAAAAATTGAAATAAATTTATGTTATGTTATGTTAATTCAGTTTTAGAAAATCTGATAAAACTACTAGCATAATTCTAATTAATGAAATCAAAACAAACAATTTATTAAAATACTTGTTAACTTATAGCACATTTCAACTTTAAAGAAACTTAAGAACTTAACTAAATTTTACTTGCAACAAATTAAGCCGAAGGTCCTAGTAATTAGCGCTTTTAATATAATTTCTGTGTATGTATTCATATACCTATACATATGTAATGTATATTTAATTATGTTTCTGATTCTGCTTCGTTGTGGGCAATTAAAGCAGTTCTGCAGTTATCAAAAACTCTGTATCCTTTCGAACTACTCGTCTTTCTGGATAAATATGCGAAATATGAAAATGTAAAGACTGTAATAGCTACATAGCTTATATTTCCATCGCATGCATATTTTATGCGGACAAACTGCATAAAACGATTCCACCTATCGAGATTCCATGTCAGTCATCGCGGCGCTCTGTACTTTAGCGCTACAGAAAGAAATGAGTTCGGTTATCACAGCGTTAGATCAGGAGCCAGTAATCATGAAAAACAAGTTCTAAGCATCACAAAGCAGACAATGCAATGCTGGGTAACGAGCATGTGATAAATCGTGACGTTAATATGACAGCAGGACCCGAACAAGAATATGATTCGCTAGACAGAGCTTAAGTAAGTGTATGAAAAAATTCCACTGTGCTCGTTCGGATAATGCGAGATCTTGAAGAAATCAAATAAACTTTTCAAACTGAAACACATTTATTTCCCCCCCGAAAAGTACTGTGGTACATTCTGTCGAGAAACTCCGTATGAAAAGTTACTTCCCACATGCTCTATACGGAGCTTATGCATGTAATTCGAATTCGAACTGAGCAGATATTCTATCAAGTAAATTGAGCCCTTAGTGAACCGTTCATAGTTTAATAGAAAAGTATTACTCGGGAGTGATATCAATTCAGAAGAATACTTGTTAACTTATAGCACATTTCAACTTTAAAGAAACTTAAGAACTTAACTAAATTTTACTTGCAACAAATTAAGCCGAAGGTCCTAGTAATTAGCGCTTTTAATATAATTTCTGTGTATGTATTCATATACCTATACATATGTAATGTATATTTAATTATGTTTCTGATTCTGCTTCGTTGTGGGCAATTAAAGCAGTTCTGCAGTTATCAAAAACTCTGTATCCTTTCGAACTACTCGTCTTTCTGGATAAATATGCGAAATATGAAAATATAAAGACTGTAATAGCTACATAGCTTATATTTCCATCGCATGCATATTTTATGCGGACAAACTGCATAAAACGATTCCACCTATCGAGATTCCATGTCAGTCATCGCGGCGCTCTGTACTTTAGCGCTACAGAAAGAAATGAGTTCGGTTATCACAGCGTTAGATCAGGAGCCAGTAATCATGAAAAACAAGTTCTAAGCATCACAAAGCAGACAATGCAATGCTGGGTAACGAGCATGTGATAAATCGTGACGTTAATATGACAGCAGGACCCGAACAAGAATATGATTCGCTAGACAGAGCTTAAGTAAGTGTATGAAAAAATTCCACTGTGCTCGTTCGGATAATGCGAGATCTTGAAGAAATCAAATAAACTTTTCAAACTGAAACACATTTATTTCCCCCCCGAAAAGTACTGTGGTACATTCTGTCGAGAAACTCCGTATGAAAAGTTACTTCCCACATGCTCTATACGGAGCTTATGCATGTAATTCGAATTCGAACTGAGCAGATATTCTATCAAGTAAATTGAGCCCTCAGTGAACCGTTCATAGTTTAATAGAAAAGTATTACTCGGGAGTGATATCAATTCAGAAGAATACTCGTTACATTATATGAACAAGAGCATTATCCTGGATCATGTGTGCATTTTCCTATTCACTAAGCCGAGGACAAAAGTACTACATCCGGTCATTGTGATGTTCGTAAAGTTCTATCAGATATGTAGTCTTATCGGGACTATTCCACCAGAAAAAAAGAGATATTTTTTGTATAAATTAAAATACGCATTTCTGATTTGTCCTGAAGTACAAGTAAACAGAAACTTCTCCAAACTTCTAACAATTAAAGCACGATCAAGCTAAATTTATCAAGTAAATCGGCTGAAATACTTTATATTCAAAACGGCTGAATGTTTTATTGATAAAACTCGGCTTTTCATGAATTACTTTGGGAGTAAATATGTTTAAATTTTTAACCTTAGCGTTTGTTTTTTAAATTTTTGACTGATTTTCTTCCACTACGCTAAATCGTAAGTTTATAAAAGTCCAATTAGTTCAGGCAATCCTGTCTCTATTGCACAAACCGACAAAGGCGTCCTATGTCTTACTAACAAAAAAAAAATTACTGGACTACTATTACATAGACACGCGGCAACCACAATTAACAATTTACTAAGTTTCTATATTAAAAACCAATAATTGGGTCATTCCATGAAAAATCGCAAATGTTGTGACCTTACCATCGCCAATTCTTTTGAAAATTTTTTTACAACCTCAATTTTTTTTTTCTATCTCATTTTTTTGTTAGTTATAGTATGTTAAAGATTTCGCAAAAAAGGTGTCCAAGTCCTCTTTGGAAGTTCATATCTCTGTTAGTTTTTATCATAGAATATTAAAATAGGACTTATTTTAAAGGGGAAGGTTATCGCAAAATAAGAAAAAAATTGAAATTGTATTTTTTTTTTCACTAGTTCTTCAAGCAAAAAAATTTTCAAAAGAATCGGCGATGGTAAGGTCTCAAAATTGGCCTTTTTTCCGATTTTTCATGGAATGACCCAATTATTACATGTGATCTAACTTTAGAGTGTTCTGTTTTCAGTAGAGGATATAATTGTACAAAATGGGAATCCATTAAAATCTATTTAAGTTGAGGAATAATAAATAGAAACAGGGAGGTGGTCAGTCATACAGGCATACGGAATTGAATTTAGGGATTCTTTAATTTCGGTATGGATAAAATTCTTTAATTTCGGGATGGATATAATACAACATGCTAACGAAAATACAATATTATCTAGGTCATAAAGTGTAATTATGGTACATTAACAGTATAAAAGTTTGTGCTAGTATAACGCTAAATTAAATACATATGTGGATATATACTGTGTCAGAAGAGAGTGATTCAAATTATGTAAAACTTAGAGCTAATTAGAGCTAAATTAACTTACCGCATTATCTCTTTACCTTTTTACATAAGTATATTTTCAAGACTAACCGCCTCTGAGGTATTCTCTGGAAACATTAATGAAATTAATTGGCAAGCATTGAACTTTGATAATAGTATCAATATTGTACATTGCTATATGATAGTAATGTATGTTCAATGGGTACTCGCGCTACTTCTAAGACGTATATTGTGCGTAATTAAATCTTCTTTACATTGCATTGTATCGAAATCAATAACAAGCTAATTGAATACAAATGTCGATATATCACAGTCAACATAATTATATTACTCAACGTAACACTATTACCTGTCACCTCGTCATGTACATTAATCCGTCCATCACTGACTTCAAATCAAAGGTTTCGTAATAACTGATATGATAGTCTCCTAAACAATTAAGCGGTAAAGATTAGTATTGTTCTTTATAGTATTGTTTTTGATATTAATAGAATCAGTTGAAAACACATTCCCTCAATAGACGGCCATCGTCCACATATTCTGAAATCTTGGCCACGCAGAGATAAGATGTACATGCACTCAAAAAAATCAATGCAATTTTTAATTCTTTTATCTTTATCTTTCAAATTCGAATTTCCTTATTACAAGGAATAATTTTTATGGATTACATGTAAAGTATGACTTATTTTAGAGATTAGGCAAATATTTGTACAACTACATTATACTTTTAGCGCTTGGCTGTATGATAGTAATTTTAATAAATTTAGTGTGAGTTTATACAAGAAAATTCAAGCTTTGTGATTCCTTTTTTTGCTCGTACGTATGCTGCGAAAGATGTTTTCAGTTTTAATAGATTTCAATAAAATTATCTCAAAATGATTTTATTTATTTATATTTTTCTTTATTTTTTTATAAAAGGCATATAAATATACACAGTTATACTTAAGCACTAGTTACAAAGACCATCAACTGAAAAAATGATTTTAATAAATATTAATACAAGACAATAATTAAATATAATTTTAATACCCTTAAACCGATGGTCATTGTCACTAGTGTTTAAGTAATAATAATGTATATTTATATGCTTGTATTGTAAATATAATAATAATAATTTTAAGTAATTTTCTAAAGGCAAATATTCACCATCGTTATAATGGAATTTTCCTTTCATGGGTTTGCCAAATTGTGTTTCGTGTTCACTTCATTAAATTTGTGAAGATAACATTTTGCACGTACTGTTTTATAGCCTAGAAAAATTATGACGATGAAAGTCTTATTTTCACGAAAAATTAGAAACGTACTTTGCTTACAAAGTCTATTTCGATGGGTAATATCGGTTCGAAATTCCATGAATTTCTTGTACGTATGCATACTTTATTTAATGTATGTACATACATATAATATTCCACATGAAATTAATTAAATACCTTACTATGCATTATGAGAAGTTGCGATTTAAAAAAATTTAAATAATGATGCTTACTTTAAATCAATCTTGAAGTAAATATTGAGTAGATTTTACTGGATTGGAACAAATTCTGAATAGACCTTTCACCAAGGAAAAGAACAAAAATTCGTAAATGTAAAAGCATAGAGTTATAAGCAGAAATCTACCAACGAAACGTGTTTAGAATTGTTCAAAGAGAAATTAATTTTTTATCAGCCCATATTTCCTGTGGGTATTTTCATATTCAATTTATTCTATTAAATATCATTGTAGTGCATCGAAATTGGATTCGCAATAATTTATTTCGCCGAATGTTCTTGTGCCTGCACACAACAACCCCTGTAAACGCGTACAAAGTAAATTGATTGTGAAATGTTTCCGGAATATCCGCAATACATACAAATGTATGCTACTCGTATTCCGAATATGTATTTAACAAAGATTAAATTGAAATCGCATTTCGCGAAATCATAGCGAACGAGCGATTCCTTCATTATTGCAAAAACCGACAAAATCTGAACAATACAAATATAATATGTCTGTAGGCTGCAAGCATGCCTCTGTGGTCCATCTCGGATGTTCATAAAGGAAATAACTTTATAAAAGGACATCTCGCATTAGTCTCATATTTTCGAGTGTGCGTTATTGACAAGAAGGCGGAATATGGCTTCCGAGCAAACAGATAAGGACTAGCAAGGAAAACAACAGAACCAGTGAAAATCAATACGTGATCGTATTCCTGATGTGCAAGGGAAAGGATAAGAACCGAGAAAATATTTGTTATGGCAGTTACAGCTTAGCACTTAACCTACTTTATTCAAAACACGATTCCAATGTCATGTTATGATGCCGGTTCTGGAATGTCGAGTCCTTGGAATTTAAGTCACATAGCCGTACGCATATACGACTCCATTATCGGTTGGTCGAGTAATGGGAGTAATAATTGGTCTACAACTGCGTCAATAGTTTCGATAAAAAAAAAAATTCTGGAAAGGACGAACAAATTGAGAATTCAATTCAGCTCATAGTTAGTATTTTTATTTTCATTCTGACAGAAATATTTTAAAAACAACAGTATAAAATTTGCAGTAATTCGTAACTTTAGAATGTGATATCTTACTAACAAATGGAAATATAACTTTGAAAATTAATTGTTGAAAAAAACAGTACTGAGAAACGATAAGAACAAAATATACTAAAATAAATAAAACTAGTACTAGAACTAGAAATTCAATATAATAATTTGTCTCAATAATAAGAACGAGAGCCAACCTAAAAATAATTAACTTTTTTTTCTTTCTGTACAACGTTTTGAAGTACCTACATAATAATAATAATAATAATAGATTTAGTCCCTTCATGCAAAATGGGTAGTTCCTTCCCAACTCGAGAGTTGTAGAAGAAATCCCCATTTGGGCGCACTTTCTCAGCTTAGAGAACTGGTGAAAATGCTGTCACTCAGCTCAATGAATTGGAAAAATTTTCACCTTGTCAACATACTCATGCATGTATGCTGACATTAGGCTCAGAGTCCAATCAAATTACCGTAACCCAAAGGTACTCCCCAGTCAGTGCAACTCACTGGTATAAGGGGTCGTACCAAGAAATATCGTTTTCAAACATTTTAATAACGAGAAAAAAAAATAAAAATAAAGTTATTAATAAATGTAAATAGAGAGGGGAGGGGACTATGAACAGTTTTTAAAAAGGAAAATAATAAAAAATAAACACGTAAACATGCAATACATGCAACAACACAATCTACAACCATTCCTTAGAATCTTCGAAAATCTCGAGAATTCGCCTGAATAATTATCTGTTTCCAGGTCGTTTGTAATTGTAACAATTCTTCATATTTTGAGGATTCCAGTGACGTTTCTAGGATGTCTTTTGGTCTTTTCCGGCTTGACTTCTCGTTCCTGAATTTTCTGTTAAAATGAATAAAATTAAATTTGTAAATTTGTTTAAGGAATGTTTTATTTCAATGCCTTGACTCAAAAATAGAAAGCTGTTTAGCAGTTGTTTCGGAATTTCTTTTTTATTTTGATCAATATCGGTGAGTTAGTCAACACTTGGACTCCTTAAAATTTATAAATCCCATGTGTGAAATGCCGGAGTCCAACGGAGTTGTGCACAGGAATTTAATCGTGACTAAACAAACGCCGGTAGTATAAAATATGATTATGAGTACACAACAGTGGATGCGGTGTAATCAGTCACTCATCATTTGTTAATTAAACTACTAATCCGGAGTCTCATGACCCTCATACCTAACTAGCAAACTATCCTCCATAAGGCCTTATCGAAGCTACTTTGGTACCTCGATAAAGATTCGATAAGGTCTTACCGAACAATCTGGCGCACATTTCCCCATATTTCAACAGCAATAGCTAAGTGCCAGCAGTTGGTATAAGGTCTTATCGAAGCTGTTTTTGCTTCCGTGCGGAAGTTTTGAAGTACGTAAGAAAACAAATAGTTTTGTTTTCTTCCAACTAAGTATTTATATTCCTGTAAATTATCATATTTTGTTTGAAAAATGTGAATTGATTTTACTTACACCTTGCACACTCTCGGATTCAAATCACGGTCCTGTCACACATTAGTCCGATATGCTACACAACACTAGGGACTAGGCCAATCTGAAACATTAGGCAGAGTAGGAGCTTTGAGCTTTGTACTTTTCAACCTGCGCTCAATAGTCTTACCGAAGTCAAAATGCGAAGTTTAATTGCTAGTTATGCTATGTTCAGACTATGCGTTTCAAACGCATTTAGGTAGGTAAATTTAACATGTAGAAAAAGTAGTGTTCAGACTAGGCAACTCATTTTATTTTTATACAATATAGCTTCATGTGATTTGTTTTGGCAAGTAGATAATCAGCTATATAAAATTTATACCTTCTAAATTGTTTAAAACAAACTAGTTTGTGTAGCAGTATTAAAAAGAGAATTTATTAGCTAATGCAGTCGTTGTACAAGCACAAAATTAAGTTTTTATAGCATTTCAAAGTTTCATCCACAGTTTACTTCGATTTCCGCGAGGGTCGCAGTATATGTTTTCGATAAAATGCGTCCTAGCTTCGTGTTTTCGTAATCGCCTTCAGGAAGTGTTTTCAGCGCATCAATCTTGTAGTCTGTACATAGCATTATGCTATGTTCAGACTATGCTTTTTAAACACATTTAAGTAACGTCTCAAAAAAGTAGTGTTCACACTAGGCAACTGGTTTTATTTTGATACCTGACAGCAACGTAAGTTTTTCTGATATACACAGCAAATTTTTTTTCTAGTAAAGTTCAACTAGAGACAATCTAGTGAAAATTTCCTACTGATAATCTATTGAAACATTTCCTACCGCTAGAAATCTAGTGAAAGTAACTAGAAATACAGTTCGTAGTGTCAATTTCACAGTTTTTCTAGTGCTTATCACTCTGTATCTAGGAAGAATAGTATTTCAACTAGAAAACTGGATAAATTTACTGTGAATCTAGTGAAAATAGAACTAGATGCAAACAGTTATAAAGACAAGTGGACAGGCTTAAGTGCAAATTCTTTCCATCAAGGGGGATAAAAAGGCAACATGCAATGATTTCGGATGATGTTGAAAACTGGGAGAGACTTAGTTTCACAAACGAGATGAAACATTTAGTTGAATGGATTTCGGTATGATTTCATTCAGTTGTTTTTTTTTATTGTCACAATTAAAAAAAATAAAACAATGTCTGCTTCCAGCTAAACCAAAGTATGGATTCCTTTATACAAAATTTGAAGAAACGGCAGCCATTTTTTCTTTGCCGCAGCGATAGCAAATTCGATTCCGCATCGTCGAACTATTATATAATTATTGACAGCAAGGTAATAGAAGTGAAAAATAATTTTTTGGATGCTTTTGATCTTTCATTTAAACTGCATTATGTACTAAATATTAAATTTGACAGCACCCTACAAAAATTGTTCAATTTTTTTGAATATTTCGTATATAAGATAAAAAATGTGAAGCCTGTAGGTGGGGCAAGCATACTTCAAAAAAAATTAACTGCATAAATTTGTAAGATTATGTTACGATATCGAATCAACGTTGTATATATGTATAAGGCGGTGCGCAGCAAAACTCACTCCTTCCATTTTCTAAAAAACATGAGTTATCATTTTCTCTCGATAGTATTTTACCTGCTCTATTCAGAAATGATCTCAAATTTTATCGAAATGCGTTCCTTACCCTGTTTCCAACGCATTTTAATAAAAACTGAGATCATTTCCGAATAGAGCAAGCAAAATACTATCGAGGAGCTAGTTTTGCTGCGCACCGCCTCATATCTTATGTTACGATATCGCTTTAACGTTATATATTTAGGTCTAATATGAACAATACATAATTTTGGCTTTTTTTAAAAAAAATTGTTTACATTTTTGTTACGCCCTTTCTCCATTGCAGCAGCGATTAAACCTTTCTATATCTACTATCTACTCGGTTTCATTTACTAGATTACCAGTGTTTTGCCTCTCTATCAAAACAACTGAAGTACTAGTAAAAAGAACTAGATTATCGATAAATCCTGGAAGAAATTCAGTAAGAATATTTCCTGTAAACCTAGTAAATTTAACTAGATTATTGAGGGGATTCGGATAGAAATCCAGTAAAAGAATTCCCTGATTTTCTAGTGGATATTTATTCTTTATTATATATTTATTCTTTACTAGAATATCTAGGAGCTAAATTCTAGTGGTGTTTAACTAGAATCTAGTTGAAAAAAATTTACTGTGTAAGTAAATATTCAGCTGTTTCATTACCAAATTTATGGTGTGTAAATTGTTTAAAACAAATGTGCTTGCATAGCAGTAATAAAAAGTGAATTTATTAGCTAATGCAGTCGTTGCACAAGCACAAAATTAAATCTCTATCGCTTTATAAAGTTTCTTCCAAAGTTAACTTCGATTTCCGCGAGAGTCGCAGTGCGTGTTTTCGGTTAAACACGTCGTAGCTACGTGTTTTCGTAAACGCCTTCGGGAAGGGTTTTCAGTGCATTTAACTCGATTTAAACGCGTTAATCTCGTAGTCTGAACATAGCATTAGGGTCCTTGGTATTTGATTTCAACTGGACAACAATAGATTAACCTGGACTTTGTAAGTCGTTAAATAAATTACTTACGAGTTTAAAGATCATAATATAAGCCCCAAACGGGTTCCATCTAACATTCTTTAAGAAGAAATGAAACTATTTTTAATTTATAAATTCTTTATTTAACCATAATAGCATCCTTAACTATTTTCCAAGAATATAAATAATGCTTGGTTTGTGCGGTTTCCATTTACCGTGTCTTTTTTCATCCATTATTTTCTTCAACCAAACTGAGCAAGTTGAACACCTTTGTTCATTTCAACGAACCAAGGGGCTGAAAAGTTACGTTGAACAAGGGCTCTTTGGAAGTTTTTAGTTTGAAAAGAGGTTGCAAACTTTTTAATTTAGCACGAATGAAAAAACTTCTGTTCTTGGCAACACTTTTTTTAAAAGGTGAAAACTTTCATGCTATCCGGCTGTGTAAAGCTTTTGTACTTAATATTCGACGAAAGAAAAAATCTTTATCTCTCTCTCTCTCTCTCTCTCTTCTTTAAGTTTATAAATTTTGTAAACTCGCACACGAGCTATAACACGAAAACATCGCTGAACCGAACAGAAATGTCCTTAAGCAGAGTTTAAGTATTATTTGAAAGGAGTTAAAATATAATGGAGTTGGGAATGGGAAGTAGCTCACACGAACTAGTGTATGCAACTGCCAAAAGCTACGATTATATTCCATATTCCAATTCAGAACAGAATACAGATACATAACCTTGACGTATAAAAGTCGCATATATCAATTCAACTCCTTAATATGGGAATCCCTTTGAAATCCTCGAAGCCATTAGGAGTGTCATCCCACTGGGTACGGGTAGTTTCTAGAACATAAAAACCGTTTGCATAAAAAGATTTCAAGGATTTGAAAATGTCCCGAAACTTTTAATAAACGTTTAAATTTCCGCTGTATCTCAAACATATTATTCCTACAACATGTAGCGACAGTTTGCTAAAATTTCGAAAATCGCCGACCATAAATCATGGGAAAACAAGCAGTGGATAACGAATGATCCCTCGCCTCTAGCTCGCAAAAGTGATAAACGACGACAATAAGCAGGGAAAAGCCGCCACAAGCATCACTCCTCAGACTGTATTCTGCAGCTCACACCCACCCTGCGCTAGGATACAAAATACACATAAAGACCATAAGGCATAGGCACATTTTCGTGAAATTACAGTAAAGCAGCGAAAACCCCAAATTCACGCAAATTCCAAATTGAAAGCTTCTTACCATGGCACAGGACGATGAAAAGGACGAGGACGAAGACCGGCAAAATTTCCATCTCTAGGGACCTGAGCTGAGAGTGTCAACCATGAAGTGATTTCATTCAAAAGTAACCGTTATCCCAAATCTTGAGTAAATATTCATCTTAGCAGACACCCGTGGATTGAATTTCCTTTCTTGGGATACCCTACAGGCCTAAGGCAAGTAAATACCACAAGATATCCGAAAAATTGCTTTATGACTTTTTCGCCATTTCGCACAGCAAAGCCACTTCCTACTCCCGGCAACAATGATATTGATATGCATATTACATGGACGATTTTTTCAAGAATAGATACGTTTTCGTACGGATAGATACACTCTTAACGTATGACATACGGGACTACGTACTGTACCGAGTGGTTAGAAACGTAGCAAAGGGGATATAGTTCCTAGCCAGGATCTGTTTTAAGCAAGAAACATCAGCAAACCTCATCAAAAGCTCTATATCATTTCCGACGTTTGAAATATTTACAGTGACAAGTTTTCATGTCATTTCTGATGATATACTGTATACTCGTATAATGCGAATATGAACGTGAATGTAGATGGCGATATTAACCGGTGATATAGCCTCTAGTCCCTACAACCCCAAAAGTTTCAAGACATGCTGCACATATTGGCCAGGAAAATTGATGATGTGGATGTGGGCATGTTTACTCAAATCACCCAGATTGGAATTCTGTTTGCAGCATTATCATCACCATAGAAGAAACCTTGGGGTCACTCCTAAATGCAGAGTTATAAGATATTAAATGTTAAGATGCTCGATTCAGGATTTGATATCAGAGTTCTACATGACTTGGATTCTGCAGTTATTCAACCGCAGCACTCATTACCCTCAAATTTATATTCTATATTTTCTGTAAACAAAAAAATTTAAAAACGGTTCAAAAGATTTCGATGAATTGCGGTACATCCAATTAAATATGTGGCTACTTTGTAGTAATTCTTCATGAACCGCTACTTGTTCGTTTAAGCGTTTTCTGAAAAAAAAAAGAACTTAGACTATATTTTCTTTGCTATAGATCAAGCGATAAAATTCTAAGGAGGTCCAAAAGTTTTTATTCTGAATAACAAAATCATTATTAAAAATTTGGACAAGCCTTTATTCTTCAATACACTTAGTGCGTCTCTCATGAAGCAACAATAAGCTTCTACCAAAGAGTGGGTCTTCACAATGTCCTTGAGCAATTCGTCACTCTCAAAACGACGACTATTCACATTCGGCCAGAGTGCTCCTTCTGCTTCAACACTTTTTTGAAATGCTAAAAGATTTCGTGCATGTAAAATTTATTTTTGGACGACCATTATTCTTTACCAGACCGATCGTTCTCCCACGAATCTTAGCCCAATTTAAGTCAGATCAATTGTTTTTCTTTGTAGCCTGGGAGCTAGTAGAATCCCCATTATTACCCATATTGTGGTTGTCGTGTCGTAGTCGTTTCGAAAGCGACAGTCAAAATCGGTATTGTGAATGTCGTTTTCATACGTCATTTGTCGAAAAAACGACACTTCTGTCGATCACATTCTTCTCGTCTTCACGACTCTTCGACGAAATGAATGCGATCACCGAAAAAATGTAAGTTTGTGCTTTAAATTTGATGTTTAATCAATAAAAACGTTATATTTTTTAGGATGAAAATAACAAAAAAGCAATTCGATTTGTTGGTCCATTTAATGGACGAAAATAGAGATATTGCTCGCGGCTTCCAAAAAAGCGGCGGCGATTTCAAAAACGAAGTGAATGATCTGTGGACGAAATTTGCAGAGAATTTGAACGGCTAGGTCCTGAATGGATTAAGGTATTAACCCCTCCCCCCAATAAAAATAATTTGTTTTCATTGTACTAAAATCAGTAAATTTTTAGGTCTGGGGCCTTATTACTGATCACGATACGATCAAAATCAATCGTAAATTCCTAAATTCGGCATACTGAAATTTAGAATTTACGATTGATTTTGATCGTATCGTATTCAGTAATAAGGCCCCTGGAGTGATTTCAAATTCAAAGTCAGGAAGAAGCTTTCAAAAAACAAGTCGGATTTTCGTGCCACAGGCAATGGTCCAAATAGAACTTGGATTCTAACAACTTTGGAGGAAAGCGTTGTTAGAATTTTAATTTTGGACAAAAATAAATCGAAAATAATCGAAAGACTTAACAGTCTTGACAGAAGCTTTGACAGTTTTTCCAAGTCATAATTGTCAAATAAAGGTCAATATTCACAATTTCACAGCACGATGTCGATATGGCAATGCTTATGACCACTGTCGATATGCTTAGGCAATGCGCATTTCGAATCGAAACGACACGACTCTCGAGAGTCGAAGTCGAAACGAGACGACAACAGCAATACGGGTAAATCCTTAATCAACCGAACCGGGGAATGTTCAGAAGGTATTTGATCCTCCGTTGTTAAAAAAGTTTTCGCAAAGCTCTGTAGTTTATGTTGTCCTTAATGAAAAACTGAAATAATTAGAAAACAAGAGACAAACAACAACTAGGATAATTCACCCGTATTGTGAATGTCGCGGTCACGTCACTTCGATGCCGATGCGAAGTGTCACGTCGATCGAAAAAAGCGATTGTGTAACTCCATCGACGTGACTCAATGGCATTGTCATATTGATATGTGTGTATCCGCTGTAAATTGCGAATTTAAGGTCTTGTATGCCTTCGTTTACAACTATGACGTTATTTTTCTGCAATATCAAATGCTACATTCAAATTTAAGATGCGTATAATGCTTTTTTCTAAAGCAGAAAAGCTATACATCTTGTTCGGCCCATTTGTGGCTCTCACTTCTGCTTGCATCTCGTGACGGTAGTCCCAAAGAATTTTACAGTGCCGAAAATTGGAGCCATATTTCTTTAATGTGTGTCGATCTACACCGCTTTATATGACGATTACTTGTTGCGAATCCATCAAAATAAGGAAAGAAATATCTTTTTGTCAAATCTATACTTGCATTTTTGTATCAACGTTAATTTTCTTCAGGCGTCACGGACTCGGAATGTCATCGACGAAAAATGACGATCAAAGTGACAACGCTCGATGACAATCGACACTCACAATCGCCTTTTCATGCGTCGATATGGAATCGGCATCAAAGTGACGCGACGTGACAATCACAATACGGTCGATTAACTCTTAGCACCTTATAATGTGTCATTCATTATCACAATAAGAACTTTTGGAGCTTCCCTCGTAACATTCTAGAAACATTTAAAACCTAAAATTGAGCACTGATTAATTATATGTTAGCTTAAGCACTAAATGTTAATAATATGAAAAATATATATATATATCAATCTATCTATCTAAAACCAAAAATAAGTACAAAGAGTATAAGTTATCATTAATTTACATCCCAACTAAATATGTACATATGCAAAAAAAATAGCTACCAGAAAAGCCGTCGATACTGACATTCTTTAAAAGTCAATTACAAGTCAACGAGTTTATTTAGAAAGCCTATTTTCTTATTAAAAAGCTTCCTGTAAAATACGAGAAATTAAAAGTAAGTTCAAAATTTAAATAAAAACAAGTTTAAAAAACACCATTTGGATATCTCATCACCCAAGATTTAAAAATTAAATAAAATCCAGTTGAAGTAAAATCCAATTGGGGTTCTCATCAGATATGAAGAAATTTGTAAAAACGAATGAACTCTTACTTGCACCCTATTGGAGTTGAGCTCCAAAAAATATTTAAAATTATTTTTGTACGATTATATAAAGCTCGTGAAAGTGTGGCGTTATTCTATACTAAATAAAACCTAAGGGATATGGCGGAATTCGTAATAATGTATCAAATCCTTATACCTTCTTTGGGTTTGAACTTAAACAAATCCTGGAAAACATTGCAAGAAATTTAAAATGAAAATCGGTAGAAGAAATAATCCGGTATCTTATTTTAAATGCTCCCGTGCCCGTCCACCCAAGTGAAAATAAAAATTTCTTCATTATAATGGGTCTGGTAAGTATATAAATACCAAGTTACCCGAGATATGAAATATGCCCACCACACCCTCACACACAAAAAGTGTTTGGAATATAACCCAATTAACTAGCTTAAAGAGGTTGTGAGCTACGTTTTTTTACCACCAAAGAGGATATTTGTATGCATGTTTGTATGTATGAATATATGAAAAGTGACTTTCTCGGGATGCATTTAGTTCTGGTATATCTCATGTGGATGGTTATCGTCCCAAATTCGACAAATTTCGAACGTTCCTACTGATACACCAGTCATAAGTATGTATTCATACTTCAATATTACTTCTTACAAATTCTGCTGAGGCAATGGATCTGTCCTGATCATGAAGAAATTTATAATAAGCATAATCATATTGTTATTACTACGGAAATAAATAAAGAATTAGTACATAATAATAACGAAAATATAATTTTTTTTGTAAGACTTAAATTTCAAGCATTTGACTGGATAAAACTTATAATATCCTACAGGATTCAGTTAATTTTCATAATATCATTAAAGTGACAGGGTAGATCGCAATATTTACTAAAACAAAAACCGAATAATTAAATTAACCCGCTGGATTTTTTGTGACATTTCCAGGTTCCGATTAGCAGCTATAAAAATAATAAAAACCTGCACACTCGTTGCCTATAAAATGAAAACAATTCACCAGTCAGGAAAAACCAATAAACGGCAGCAGCTGCACAATTCATTATGTTCACCTGAAAGCTACCAAAATAAAAAAAAAGTTGAAATTAATTAAAACGCACTGAAAAGCCCAATCTAAAACGAATTTATGCCATACCAATTTCAATTTTAAATATTTATTCCGACTCCTTTGACCGTTGATACCTAATGACTGCCATGAGTACGAACAGATATTTGAGTTTGTTTTAATGTTGATTTTATCCTTCAGCGTGCAAAGGATTCGGGTAGCAATTGCAATAGAGAGTAAATTTACATGATTAAAAAAGTGTATTGTAAGGAATTGCAAGTTAAGATTTTAGAAAATAAAATGAATCTTGAAGATTTGTCATTTTTCATTTAGTACAAACATGGATGTAGTAGTATAACTGGATCGGCAGTAAGCGAAATTTTGCCTAATAGGTTCTGGTTGTGTGAGTTGTCTATTTGCGTTAGTGTAAGTGTATTGGGGGGGGGGGGGCTTCAAAATAGAAAACACGTACTGTACCCGGGAAATTTTTTTGGTCCGACGCTGTGGTGAAAACAATTGTCAGAAATGATTGTCATAACCCGTACCAATTTTTTTTTTAAAGATGGGAACAACTGTCACAAAACGAATTAGTCTCACATATAGGAATTTTATGCAATACAGCCGATCCAGTTATACTAATACATCCATGAGTACAAAAACAATAAATCTCCCAAGTATATGTACATATATATAAAAAACAACTAGCTCCGTCAATAATTCGAAATTATAAAAATATAGAATTGAAGTCAACTTTAACTTCTATCCTACAATTATAATAATTTAAATTCGATCCGTTTATATTTAGTCTTTCTGTCGGTAATGCAAGAAAATCAACTATCCCTTTCAAATTTAGGTTACATATGTGACTTCATCAGCAATAACAAAAGAAGATACTCGTATACCCACAAATAATTAGTTTTCAGGACAGTATCAACTCATAATACATTTATGTTACTAGTTTTTCATGGTCATGCTACCATTGAAGCTATTAAATGTTAAGAGTTTGTTGTTCTTTCCAGTGTCAGTGGAGTGAAGCTCCAATACGAAATCCCCGACTGTTGATTGACCGTAGTACTTGACGAATTTTTGGAAAGAACTTTCACTGGAGAGGCCAGTTTATCATAAGATTTTGTGTTGGACTAGGTCCGAAGGAGCTGTTTCGTCATCGGAATGCAGAAGACTCTTCAGAGGGTGTATTCTAGCCAACTTCCGAAACACCCTGACAGCTGGTGGAATTGCTGAGGCAAATTCTATATAGCCACATCGTAATCCAAGTTCATTTCCACGAATAATGTAATCGGGAACTCGCCGGACATCTACCTTATACTAAAGGCGGGACGTATATGGCTATGAAATGGTTGTAACCTTGGATAACCATATGGCTATGAATCTTGAAAATCTGTTGTTAAGTCCGGGGCCCAGTGGGTCCAACGCAAAACTTATTTTTACCAATACTTTTATGTTACTAGTTTTTCATGGTCATGCTACCATTGAAGCTATTAAATGTTAAGAGTTTGTTGTTCTTTCCAGTGTCAGTGGAGTGAAGCTCCAATACGAAATCCCCGACTGTTGATTGACCGTAGTACTTGACGAATTTTTGGAAAGAACTTTCACTGGAGAGGCCAGTTTATCATAAGATTTTGTGTTGGACTAGGTCCGAAGGAGCTGTTTCGTCATCGGAATGCAGAAGACTCTTCAGAGGGTGTATTCTAGCCAACTTCCGAAACACCCTGACAGCTGGTGGAATTGCTGAGGCAAATTCTATATAGCCACATCGTAATCCAAGTTCATTTCCACGAATAATGTAATCGGGAACTCGCCGGACATCTACCTTATACTAAAGGCGGGACGTATATGGCTATGAAATGGTTGTAACCTTGGATAACCATATGGCTATGAATCTGACTATGAATCCAAAAATTCGTCAAGTACTACGGTCAATCAACAGTCGGGGATTTCGTATTGGAGCTTCACTCCACTGACACTGGAAAGAACAACAAACTCTTAACATTTAATAGCTTCAATGGTAGCATGACCATGAAAAACTAGTAACATAAAAGTATTGGTAAAAATAAGTTTTGCGTTGGACCCACTGGGCCCCGGACTTAACAACAGATTTTCAAGATTCATAGCCATATGGTTATCCAAGGTTACAACCATTTCATAGCCATATACGTCCCGCCTTTAGTATAAGGTAGATGTCCGGCGAGTTCCCGATTACATTATTCGTGGAAATGAACTTGGATTACGATGTGGCTATATAGAATTTGCCTCAGCAATTCCACCAGCTGTCAGGGTGTTTCGGAAGTTGGCTAGAATACACCCTCTGAAGAGTCTTCTGCATTCCGATGACGAAACAGCTCCTTCGGACCTAGTCCAACACAAAATCTTATGATAAACTGGCCTCTCCAGTGAAAGTTCTTTCCAAAAATTCGTCAAGTACTACGGTCAATCAACAGTCGGGGATTTCGTATTGGAGCTTCACTCCACTGACACTGGAAAGAACAACAAACTCTTAACATCATAATACATTCTTAGGATAAAATAAACTTCAAAATAAATTGAATTTGCGGGCAATAGAAGTGTTTGAAAAAGAGTGCATATTGAGATCAGGAATATTTTTTGATACAGTACAGACATTACTAAATGACTATCTACTTATTATATTTCTGATCTGTTCAGTTTACCAAACTACATAGTTTATTAATTCTTAATTTTTAAAAGCAATAATATGAGAGCTAACCCAAAGAGAAAATAGATTTATGTAACATTTAGATTATATACCTAAAAGGATTGTGCCTAGTTTTTATGCGCATTTCGAAGTAATAGCTGCATGGGCGTACAAAACTGATTATTTTAGCGGAAAGCATTTTGGCGCGCATCTTAAAAGTTTTACAAAAAAGTTTTAGCCTTAGAAATTCGACCAAACATCCAGATTCAAAATTTCAAGATCATAGGTCAAGGCGTTTTCGAACGTGCCACACTACAGTTTTGACATTTGTCGTTAACAGAAACAGTCAGTAAGTTTACTGCGCCTAACTCCTATAAAATTAGTAAGGCTACATATGGCAGATATAAAAATAAATTGCTTTAAGAATTGCTGTTCCCACACTTTTGCGCTTCATCTCCTCTTTCAAAAATTTTAAGTCAGTCAAAAAGTACACACCTAACAAACACGAAACGAAAACAAACAGTTTCCTCAATTCACATATGCGAATTTCAATTTTAATAGCGAAGCCAGTCTATTGAATACTTAGGAAGGTCAAATATTGGCCATCAGTCTTCTGAAATGGAAATGCAACGCTTTCTGTGGAGCAGAGGCTACGCGTGCCAAACCTACTCACCGTAACCAGAATTGACCGCGGGTGCGAGTTCGATTCCTACTACAGCCAAGTAGCAATAATATTAGAAGTAAGAAAAAAAAAAATCTGCCAACAGTCTGGGCGCAACTTTATTGTTTTTCCGGCAGAAGTTCAGAGCGCGTTCAATTCGGGGATGCGGTGCATGTTACTATGTGACTGAAAACCTAACAAAAAGTTCGGGAAGCGGTTAGAAAAGGGCGTAACATATGAATTATATAATTGGGTCATATTCCGGCATGCGGTCTAGAGGTTGATAAAAACAAAACTCAAAAATAGGTGATTATTAAACAAGCCAGGGAAAGTGAAAAGATATTCGATATCAGGGCAGGTCCTACCATATGTGCAAATGGCGCATTGAATCCGAGTGCCAAATTAAGGAAGGCGCTAGTTCATATTATCTCTGCAAATATTTTGCTATAAATTTAAAACATACTTAGAAATTAATAGAAAGGACTTCTTGAATACATTTGCCACACTTTTTCCGATGCATATTCTAGATTTTGCAGGGCTTTTCCATTTTTCCATTTTCTTAAAACACTCTTTCAATTCTCGTTCAAGAACCAAAACATTGAATCTTTTCCCTTAAAGATATTCTCACTCTTCGATACCGACTAGTACAGCTTTTCGTTTGTGCGATCATCTGCTATTCCAATTTTGCATTCATACGTTCATCAGCTAGTACAATTTTGCGTTCGTACGATTCATTTGGAGCAAGCGCTCCACGGCGCCGCAGCACTTGGTGCGGATTTGGTTGTGTGCTGAAAGAGCTCAGAACATGATTTCCATACAATAGAAAAAGATAGATGTGGAGCGAATGCGCCTCGGTGAATTATGTGGGGAAATGGGAAACACGACATTTTTGCTAGAGGGGAATGAATGTTTTGGATGAATGATAAAGAGAAGTAATGGTATAAACACAATTGAGACGAACTTCGCTAGCGGCGGTGAAGTTCGCTGTAAAAAATTGTACCTTAACACACGGATGGACACAGAATTACGACGGCGAGCGGTCGGGCAAATTTTTCGGTATTTTTCGGTACAATTTTAAAATTTTGACACCGACCCTCCACCGCTAGCGAACTTCATCTCAATTTTATTTATACCATTAATTGGTTTAAATCAAACGAGCAAATGGCATAATCTGATAAAAAATAGAGGAAAGTTTTGAAAACAGAACCAATGACATCTGTGAGGTTTGTATTAACAATATGTATATAAAAAAAATTCAATTTGGAGAGATTTTAGTTTTTTCGCTCTCCGGAACAATTTTTTTTTCATTTTTTTCCATAAATGTTTCTTTTCTCGAAACTGATAAGAGACATCAAGATGACTTTTTTTGGTTAAATATAGAATAGTATTGGTATTTATACTGAATGAAGCAATTTTTAAAAAGTTGTTCTAAATACTTTTTTTTAGGTTTAAAAAACATCAAAAATGTTTAAATTTTCAAACATTATAAGTCAAGTTTTTAATATTTTTGAAACTCCTTCATTCATTAGCATTAGATTTACTAAAATAATAAGTGTACAAAGTTTGATTTAAATCGGTTGAGCGGGTCCTGAGAAAAAGTTACATGAATTTGTATGAAAAATCGTCAAGTGAGTAAGTATAATATTTTTTTTTTGTTATATAAATTGATTAGGGCGACGAAGTGTATACTGCACCGGGCGCTGAAAAGTCTAGGGCCGGGCCTGTCGATATCTGATCAGACCTGAGAAACATGGTGGAATTCATGAAAAAGTATACAACCAGTCTTGAAAACACATTCTAGGTATTCATATGAGAAATCCTTAGAATAAAAATGAATTCTATATTTGGAAAGACCTAGTAGATATGATGAAAGTCGTGAAAATATATGCATTTTATATTAACTGATATTTTCTGAACGCCAATGAATATTCGAATTTCTTTTTTATCAGAATTACTTTTCTAGTTAATTTACATATTCGTACCGAGTTTCAATTTTCTAGCATAAGCCGTTCTAAAGTTAGAAAAAACACCCCCACCACCGTACCATTCTACCCCTAAAAACAATTTATTTTTCCACCATGCCACTACTATGACTCTATCTAAATAATAAGTTTCAGGTTCTTATCATTATAGATTCTTAAGATATAAGCATCGGAACTTTTTCTTTCTCACCCTTCACCACCCTCACCCTTTACACCCACATTCCCAAACTTTTTTTCCCTACTAGGATTCTATTAGGCCTACTTTTGGTAAGAATTTGAAGCATCCATCTTACACTGTTATTGAGATATGAAACGTGTTATTTTTGAAAAATTCTTATCCCCTACACTTACGTACTCCCCCGCCCTCTTCAAAGATTTTACTTTAAGCAATCTTAATTTATTAAGCTTTATACTCAAACCGAATTTTGTTTTTCTGGTGCCACTGGTTTGTGTGATATCGAAGTCTAAAGTTTTTCACCCCCCACCCCCGTACGCCACTACCACCACCCAAAAATTTTGTTTCAATCTACTCTCCTAGTAGAACTACAGATATTTGTTAAGTTTTAATTGCTTGCTATTAATGGTTTAGGAGATATGGTTTTTAGAATTTGTTGATCTAGGCATTTTTGCGCTTCAGACGCATGGCTTTCCTCTCCACTCCCACACTCCTTCATCCATATCATCAATTTTTTTGCAAATGGGTCCACTATGAAAGCTTTATAGAAATTCCAAGTTTCAGTCTCCTAACATAAGCGGTTGCTGTGATCTAGAAACCAAAATTTTTCGTCTAAAACGCTTCCCCCCACCTTCCCCCTGTCACCCACACCTTCCCCCTGTCACCCACACCTACCCCCTGGCACCCACACCTTCCCCCTGTCACCCACACCTTCCCCCTGTCACCCCCACCCCTGAAAATAATATCAATTCAAGGGGTCTACCCAGTCTTTTCCTAGAAAATTTTTTAATTTGATAGCTTTACTGGTTTGAGAGCTACGAGCCTTCAAATAATTTTGGGGCACCGTACGGCGGACAGACGGAGTGAAAATTTTTATTGCTTTTTTCGTGTCTACTAGTCATGAAATGTACACAAAAAATTTTTGAGGGCAGCAATTTTTTTTTTTTTTAAATCAATAACAATACAGTATTATAAATAATAAAGTAATTGGTGTATCTTGAAAAGTGCTTTAATAATATACTTTTTTTTAGAGATTTATTTTTTTTATTTTAAATATTTTATAATTTCAAGTAAAAGTGCTTCAAATTAGCACTTTTATTTGTAATTTCGAGTAAAAGTGCTTGAAATGAGTACTTTTACCTGAAAAAATGAGATACATATACTGAAAATTTCAAGTAAAAATTGGATTGAAAAGTTAATTTTTTTAAAACAGTGTAAAAGGGATGTAAGAGTCTATGTATTTTTTTTACTGTGCAGCCGAATTTTCTTTAGTATTAATTTTAATCCTCACCCATCTACATATCAGTAAAAAACCATAATAGCTGGGATGTTCGAACCATCAAACGATTTTGCGTACGATGGACGACGTAAGGCATATGGCGGACGACGTAAAAACGGACTGATTTTTCTGGCTTTGTTGTGTGATGAATGCATTTAAAAAAATGATAACAATACTCTTTTATTAAAATATTAAGGTAAAATTAAAGAAGGGAAACTTCTAGATACGTCTCTGTATCCAATCAACCATTTATAGTTTTACGAACAAATGAATGATGTGAACGATGTGTTTACTTGCGCACAAAAATTGTACATGATGGCGACTGTGCTTGGCGCATTTATCGCCGCTATAAATAAAATACCTTTGAGGCATATGAGCTCTACATTATGGTATGACATGTGTACGTGCTAAAGGCCCATTGAAATAAGAGAACCAAGGCTAGTCTCGTATGTCATCCACAATATGTTCACATGCGCACGTGCTTAGGGCGCTTCGAAATGAGCGAAGCCAGTCTATTCCATAATTTCTCAAATTTTGGTTACAGGACTATTCATTCACGTGCGTAATTTTAAGGCTGTACTTAGTATCTAGCTAACAAAAAATAAGACAATTTACAGGATTTGTTTTTCAAAGAGGGTACAAATTGAATGCTGGGGATATTTTGCAATATATTTATTAAGTATTTAAGTACAACAAAACAATTTATTTTATTCAAAATGATGTCATGGTGGCGAGTTATATGGTGAGATAGTCATGATTTTCAAAAAAGACGTCCACTGGGCGTAACCTATACACGTCGTAAATCTTATCCGAATTAAAAAATTCAAAAAATTTTCATTAACGTGTTTCTGTAGTTGGAGCTTATAGGCTTTCTCTAGGAGAGGAGAATGTAGTGGCGTGGGGTATTATCATCGCCACAGTCAATTTTGTTGCCGTTTATGTAGATAAAATTGTTATCATAAATCGTAGTCGACTGTAACTTAATAAAAAATAAAAAAATTCAATTTTTCCTGTTGCAATTTTGGCAGTCGGTTAATTCAGTTGATTTCATAAGTTACGTAAATAATTTTTACCGAATCTTCAATCTTAAAGAACATTATCAATTCATGGATAATTATTAATCTTCACAAAAATGTGGTTAAGAAATCAAGTTATATTATTAAATTTTTATTAAGTTAATAAAGTCAACATTCTTTAAAATCTGAGTCAGAGAAGACATTTTAAATAATAAAGGCGTAGTTAAGAGGAGTATATTACACGGAAGACCTCCACAAAACCTATAAAATCAATAAAACCTCACACAAACAAAAAACGGCGGGCATACGAAGCTTAAGTCTCGATTTATCTTGAAGGTGTTAAGAAAAATGGAAACAATTTTTTTTTCACTATTTTGTTGGTATCAATGACTTTAGTTTATTTTAAACTAAAAAAAAAAATTAAGTCGATAACTTATTGGGTTCAAGCTCTAGAACTTGCGCCAGTTCGCAAAACGTAGTTTAGAGAAAATCACGTTTAAAGTTTTCCTTTAGTACTTTTGCCATTAGAAGTCCATAAAGTAGGTGCCTAAATGATACGATACCTCACGTATAAGTTTATGCTAATTAAATTCTACTCTTTAATATTTCTCTAAAATCCTTTTAGTACCTACTTCTACACATGATAACCTACGAAAATAATAAAAAAAAATTTTGATTTTTGGATTGAGTTTAATGTAAATACCCCCTTAAAGTGGGCGTAATGGTGGTTTGGGATATGAACGCATTCTACAGTTATTGAACAACAGGTGTTACCTTGCAAGATATCGTGCATCGATTTATTGAAGATGATATTTAAGGGAATTGCAGTGAAAGTCCCCTCCGATAGCGTTTGTGGACAGTTGCTTAGATGATTCACGTTATTGGTCAGTCCCATAAGCTGTATAACGGTTATTTCAAATATTATTGTTGTATGTATACCCTGACAAATCAGTCAATCAACCGTAGAGTAAAATCCAGACTTTGAAAGACTCCAAATGTAATGTAATATAATAATAATAAACTTATAAAAACGAGGAAAAGAAAATTCGAAATAAGCTTTCTTGTTACGCACGGCCGTTAAACCTCCAAAGTTGGCCGTTCTTAAAAAAACTTCCCAAATTGGTGTGCGATGAGCGGTATCCGATGTGAGCGATGAACTTAAACTTGAGGCAGTCATCCCGTGTGAGATTTCCAAAAATCGATTTTTTATTTTTTGCATAAATTACATCCAAATATAGTGTAGAATGTGTGGGCGGAGTGATATTCCGATATTCGAAGCCGTTCGGAAGTTACAGGCTGCTATATTCTCTAAACTCCTATGCTGTTTCGAATATAATAAAAAGTTTAGTCGCGTTTTTCTCAAAACTATGTTTTTCAAATCGTTATGATATCTCAAAATATGTCGAACGAATTTCTTTGAAATTTAGTAAACTTATTCAGTACTAATATAAACAGTCTCCAAACTAGGATAATTATGATTCATCAAGCGGTTTTTTTGACGACCTGAAGAGGTCGTAAAAATACACCAAAATTGATGACAAAAAGTTCAATAAGCTGCCAAAAATTAACTGTTCAATATTTTTTGATAATCCTAGTTCCAAGACTAGTTCAAACTTCACAGATTAAAATGCCGTTTGATTTTTTTATTTGAGATAAGCAGAACGATCGCAATAGTGTCTACCGAAAACAAGGTTTTTTGAAAATGGGTGGCTAAGTCCTTAAGTGTGCTCAACACGTGCATAAATATATGGTAAAAATTTCTCAGTTCTATCATTATTAAGTTCGCCAGAACAAATTCCCAAAAATGGTGTAAAAAGGGAACCTGCACACGGGATGACCACCTTAAGTTAGATGTTGAAATATGCACATTAATTTATTGTGATTTTCTAGTCATTTTCAATGTCAATTATGCTGGTGACCCCTATTTTCTAAAATATCAATCAATTTCACACAAAATAAACTTCTTTTTAAATATGTAACTATCTCTTCATATTGCCTAAAACTAAAAGCACTATGGCAACTCGATCTCACCTTCTGCTCCACTAAAGAAGCACGAAGCAGTGTAAACGAATGGCTTATAAATTCGATTAGTCGGTTCGCCCTATTTCGCAGAGTACGTACCTACCCCAGTAGGTAGAGTGATCTGGGAGTGCTATTCACTTTAGTCCATAATTGAGTTACACTTCAAAAAATTTAAACAGTACTTTAACGACGTGACGACTGCAGCATGAAAAAAATTTAGTACATAAAATAAAGCATACAGTATGCAGTGGCGGTCATACGGGGGGGCCATAGGGGCCATGCTCCCCCCCCCCTAACAGATCCGTCACACATGATTATTTTATCACGTCTTCTTTAAAGAAAAATTATATGAGACTATTAGATTAATGGATACACTCAGAGAAATTTTTAGTAATATTTTCACTATTTTGATAGTCGATGCCTGAAAATATGAAAATAACTATAAATCGATTTAAAGATAGTAAAATGCCTAACTTCTACTATAAAACTAGTTAAAGTTTTCAAACTATTGTTTCACCATTTTATAGTTAAAATTTTACTATAAAATTGTTTGAAATCAATTATAAAATAGTTAATGTTTCACTACTTTATAGTAAGTTTAACTACTAAGTAGTGAAATTTTGCTACACATTTGTACTTTTCAACAAATTTGTAGTTACTGCTTACTTTTTCGTAGTAACTTCGACGCTCGGTTGTTTTTGCATTTACGCAAATTTGTTAAACGCGCGTGCACGTAAGCTAAAATTCAGTTTTTCATTAAAATTACTTTAATTAATCCTTACGAGTATGTGTGAAATTACAAGTGAAGAAGTAATTGAACTCTATTACGATGTCGGGAACGAGATATTACAAGAAAGTGAACAAGTTAAGTTGACTACAAGTACTACAAGTCTTTTGGAATTATTGACTTCCTGAGAAATTTGCCATTGTACAACAGATTTATTGGTAAGCAAGTGAATATCTATTTTAGAATTATAAATAGGTATACCATTTTACTTCTTAATTTTTTAAAGAACTCTATTTGAACCTGTTTAAAATTGCTTGATTTGTCGGATATACGGTAAATTGTAGGAGATTCGGATAATTCGTTCGGAGCGTACGTAAAATTAAAAGGAAATCTAAAATTGTAGAAAAAATCTGACATAAGTTTTCGGGCAAGTAATAATGTAGAATTAAAATCATAATGATAATTTTCGCATACAATTTAGGGATATCCAGAGCCAATAGCGGATGAAGAAAGAGTACTGTATCTGTCCCTTCGTGAATTTCTTCTTGGTTGTAAGATGCCGATGCACAGCCAAGTTATTCAAGAGATAGTACTCGAGATGGAAAAAATTTGGTAATTATTATATTTGTAGGTATCAATATTGTAATTTTTTTGGTATTGTTTAGTTTTTTTTTAATGAAATATATATTAATTTATTTGGATACATAAATGTCTTTTATTCACTCTAAGAAACAAATAAGGTATTGTTTCAGGTTGTGAAAATTTTTGGTACACATTTGTGTAATTTATTTTTTCATCGTGATTTTTGCTTGCAAATTTAAAAATCAAGGTACCTAAATCAGCGATATAGGGTAAACAAAAAAATGTAAATATAATATATATTTATATATTCTAAAATACTTCGCGTTTAACTACTTTATAGTTAATCTTTCTAATTAATCTGTCAATTATTGACTATTCGAAAATACCAAAAAATGGTTGTTATTATAAAAAAAAATTAACTTTTACTATTTACTTGTTATTTATTTATTTTTAAAGTTGACTATTTTTCTTGTTAAAATATACTAATTTTGAACTAGTTTTATGGTAAGCTGAGTTTAAACCATGAAAATCGTTAAAAAATTGTTAAAATTGACTATTTTTTTCTCTGGGTGTACACTTAATAAAGTATAATGCAATTAAATCTGATTTTCTCTTATGTCTTTCTTGAATCTTCTTTTGTCTTTCGTCTCCTGATTGAAAAAAAGTAATAAAATTTCGAATATAAATATGTAATCAATCTCACCTGCAGGCCCTGGCCCGATTTGGGCTGTCGCGCCATTGATGATGAATCAATCTTATGGTTATGTTAAGAGTTGAGTTTTACTTTATTATTTTAATAATAAAGTATTTATGTACTGTTTCAAACTAATTTTGAAAAATTTGGATTTAGATTATTCTAGGACAGTTTTCATTAGGTATTCTATTAATTTTCCCATATGTGGATGAATTTGAAATCTACTCAGGTAAAACGGATAGTTCAAATCCTAGTAAAAGCTAATAACTCCATTTAAAAAAATTTAATTTTTTTCACAATACCCATCAAAAACAAAAACACGTTTTAAGTTTCATCTCGACAATGGGTATTACGTGCCTCAAGAACCTTAAAGAACCAAAATTGTATATGTGTAAGATTCCGTAAACTCACAAGATAGCGACATAGTATCATTCTGTGGATGATATAACTCTAAATATATAGGTGGTTGGTATACTATCGAAAATGCCATCTATGCTTAAATTCAGAAATTGAAGTTTTTCTTAAAAAATAAATTTTTGAGCGTTACTTTGTAACATAAGTAGGTGCTCAATGTTGTAAAAAAAAGTCCTTCAGCAAGGTAGAAAACGATGATTTTTAACATTTAATCACTAATCCATTATAGCTTTTAAGTAGTACCTACTTAGTGAAGGACTTTCTGAACCATTTTTTCTTTCTATAACATAATATTGAGTATTAGAAAACAGATATTTTTGTCCACTATACTAGCTTCGTATAACCATTTTCAAAATACAGTCGAAACCGATTGAATATGTAAAACTCCACTTTCTCATTACGAACACTAGATGGTATTTCCGATGGTACATAACCCATATACGAGTGTTTAAAATTACAATCATCCCCAGATTAATATTATTTGGCCGTTTTATCAATACATCGAGGCTAATTTTTCGGAATCTTAAATTTTTATACTCTAGATGAACATATAGAGTATTATAAGTTTAATCCAGCCCGAAAAGTTTGTAACGCATAGAACCGAGCCTCGGACGAAAAAAAGTTATATATTATTTTGTGTTTATTTTTGGCCAAAACCCCCAAATCCGTTTGCTGTCCGTCCGTCCGTCCGTCCGTCCGTCCGTCCGTCCGTTAGCACGATAACTCAAGAACGCGTTGACCTAGGAAGTTGAAATTTTGTCACAACTTGTAAAATGGAAAAAGGAAGGCTAAGTTCGTTAATGGGCGATATCCTTCCACTCCTTCGGGTACCTCCCATACAAGAGTCTTTGAAACACGTTTTCCCAGTTATTGCTCGAATGCTTCAAGTTAGGAACTTGAAATTTTGCATACGGATGGTTTAAAATGTTTGAATTGAATGTTCCGAATATGATGCAAATCGAATGAGTCCTTCGTGGAGCAGCCTAGAAAAGTCCTTCAAAAACGTATGCTTTTTACTGAATTCACTATAACTCCAGAACGAGTTAGAGCAGGAATTTAAAATTTTACAGGAATTAGTTTTATACCAAAACCAAGACGGAGTTCAATTATTAGCGCCATCGATTGACTCCTTCGGGTAGCTGTCATACAAAAGTCCTTAATAAACATATTCACCAATATTGCACGATAAGTTTAGAAAGCTTTCATTTACGACTTTGAAATTTTACAAACATTAATTTTTTAATAGTCGCAGCTGAAACTATTAATATGAAAAATATCCCATAAGTCCTTCATGTAGTTGCCATACAAAAATTCTGTAAAATGTCCTAACTTACTTTATGGAACTCACTATAAACCAAAAAATCGACCACTAAACAAAAGTTACTACCTGTAAGTAAAAGGTCATGTAATAATTGCTTGTGCACTCCTCATTCTTTTGATATATTTCCAACTAAAATATAAATCGGAGTTCAGTATTTCATCTAGAGTATCATACGATTGGCTTGCAGCCGATCGTGACTGCGTTATGTTTATTTTTATTTTTCTGTTCGGGGTGAAACTTAAAACATACATTTTTTACATTAATTAGAACCATAATAAGAGGTACTACGGAAAAATCTCTTGAGGAAAAAATTTTCAATACAAATAATAGTCACTAAACAGTTCTAAAATTATCCGTCACCACAACTACCTGTATAAAATATTACAAAATTTCAAATTGCATGATAATGCAAGCTTTCGATTCCTGTTCATTCAATTTAAATGTCCTCCTTTGCAAAAGTTAACTCTTACAAAATAAATTAGTAATTTTGTTGTAAACGCTTTTCGAGATTTCAAAATCTACTTGCCAAAATTATGCGATTGAAATCAGTAGCTTAGTTCTGTAACTTATGAGTGAGAAATTTCTCACCAAAAACTCAAAATGAGGACGAATTAATGCAGTTTTCTCTATGTATTCTCACCAAATGAGAATGCACCGTACTACGGACCGCACCGTAATACGGACTACTCATTTGGCAATCTTTCATTTCTCATTTGGTGAGAATACAGAGAGAAAACTGCATTAATTCGTCCTCATTTTGACTTTTTGGTGAGAAATTTCTCACTCATAAGTTACAGAACTGAGCTACAGGTATAAGATACTGCTATTATGAAGTTATAATAATTGAAAATAGTTTTAGAGAATTCCTAACTTTTTAAAATTATTAAATTAGGAGAGAAGGTTAGGTTGGGTTATGGTGGTAGTCATCTAAACTATAGATCGAATCAGTAAGGAGACTATGTGAATATGTATATATACCTAATAAATTATTATGAGATGTAGAGTTCGGATCATAATGCCCAATATTCAGTCTTACCAAATATGTATGATAGTAGAACTAATAAAAATTAAATATACTACTTTTCTGATGGTCTCAAAAAACAGCTAATTTACATCCAAAGATTTCAAATTGGATTTGGCGAAATCTCGAAGTTATTATGGAAACTCTTAAAATCTACTAGATTTTTCATACATATGAGAGATCTCTGTCTGTTTGGGCTTCTAAATTTTGTAGAAATCAAGACCGGCATCGACTTCAACTAAAATCAAAAATTATTTTCACTAAGCTTTGGAATCAATTAATATTATTTTCTAGTTCCTGCTATTAAATTTCCTATTACTTAAAGACTTACAATCATAAAAAACAGGTTTAAATTTTTAATATCATACTATACAATCAGCTGATAAATTGAACGATTTTCAAGAAATGCCTTCAGAGCTATGTTAATGCTTTTTAATATTCTGAATTCGGTTGCCGAAATCTTGCGATTTAGATGCGAAAATGATAAGTTGATATTTTTAAGCAGTAGGTACCAGCCAAAGCTACCATAGCATTTGCACATTTTCCAACCACGCTGCTAAGGGATACTGCACCAATTTTCTATACAATAGCCACTGAACTTCAATGGCCCCACCCTTGGAAGATCAATATGACCGCCACTGACAGTATGGCACATGTCCTTTTCATATTGGAAAGCAGCGAGAGTGCCTGGTTATCAAATTTTATCGAAAACATTTTACTCAAGTTATACGAGAGGTTGTCGCTAACTAATATCATGGCAGTTTACTTTGCGTCGCTACGATTTTGGATTAAGTTGCCATTGGTTTCTGTACGACACGGCAACATGCCATCGTTATCAGCAATTGAGTTTTAATGAGAAAATATGTGTAAGCTGTAAAAGGCAATGACCAAGAGTGGAGTAAAAAAGCTATCCTTCCAATTTTATGCCTTCATTGTTAATGATTTATTTTAAAGAGTATGCCGCGAGTCTTATTTTGAGAGGAATTTAAGTGACTCAGCATATCATTCTCTAGCATCGAATATTGCACTGTACTTATGCTACGACAAAACGTTGTTGGTAGCTCTTTCTCAACAAAGACCTTCGGTTTTGTTTTGTTCGAAATAAGTTTGCGTGCCGTATCTATCTACTTATGTATTATTTCTTTCCAAGAGGAGATTAATTGGGGACCTAAATACAGATAGGTTTCGTACCAGTTATCTGAGAGTGTTTTTTTTTAATATAATCTTTACACTCTTTGCTGCACAGTTAATTGTGTTTAAATATTAGTATTTTTTTAAATTTCTAACACGTAATCGTTTCCACGCGATATCTTCACATCGAAAATAAATATGTAGGCTTGACAACTAAAGTTAGGCTTCCTGATCAAGACAACAATTAAAATCAAATTAAAAAATTGCAGTAAACAGACTTTGCGAACTACCTTTTCCAATTTCTCTCAAAACATTCCATGCATGTTAAGTACGACCTGAGTTGTCGTTTAAAGTACAGTCAAAGTATTATCGCTCCTTCAGCCGTGTGTGTTTTGAATTGCGCACTCATGAGAAAGGCTTTTGAACGAACGAATAATTTTATACCATTACAGTGAATAGTGCAGAAAAAACATAATGACTTTTCCCTGGAAATCAATAATGTCCACAATGCAATAAAGGAATTTTTTCGCACAGTACAATGCCATTATTTAAGTGGAAACTCGGTCACAATCATTACCGAGCGTTCTCTTGATTATGCTCAAGACTAGAGACCAGAATTCGCGAACCAACGGGCTTGCAGGAGCCCGGGAAAGGTTCAACCTCAAGTTTTCCATTCCTAGTCACCTTTGCTTTTTATTTCTTTTTGAAGATTTTTACATTCCAAATGCAATTTCAACTTTTTGCGGTGTCAAAGGCAGCAGCTATGCGACTGCAATACTGCGACCGACCAGGAAGAGGGCACTTCGTTACCTCGGATGAACCACATCTTCCATTACAGAAACGAGGAGCATAGGAGTATTCCTGTGTACGACATTTGTTTTTACTCCCAGGAATTATGGCTCCACCGAATATAAGGAGCGTGCATACAAGTGCACACTATACCAGATCACGTTTCACGAACTGCACTCTCAAGAGGTGATTTACGGCTTTATTGCCCACCGTGAATTGTGTGCACTACTTCACTATTTGCGGCGATGTTGTTGGAGGTAAATGTTTCCTGCCCCTGACTCCATCAGGACTAGAACTCTAATATATTTACGGGACGGTTTCACGTGCTGCGAGTCTAGAGAGTCTAGACTTATCCTGGAGTAGTAGGGCTGGTTTAGGTAATGTTTATCGGTCCTGTTCTTGGTTCCAGGTTCCTGATCCTGTTCCTGGTCCTGTCCCTGGTCCTAGTAAACGAACAGATAAAAATTTATGTTTGTGTACGATTTTACCATTTCATATACGAAATTCAATTTCGAATACGTTGACGAAATTATTTTTATGGATCTTCCATAAACGAATCCTGGATATCTTTTCTCGCTCTTCAAAGTGATGTAGAATCGTAAAAGTAGCCAAATATTTTCGGGTTCCGTTTGAAGTAGGCAGATATACAGGACGAGTAGGACATAAGATCCAAGCTCTTTACAGAGAAGCAATAAATAATTATCCATGCTCGAGGCGTCAGTTTACCTCGTAAATTGGAAACGTGAGCAGCGTACAAAGCATCTAGGGAATATTTTCTAACCATTACCAGATACCAGACAAGATTCATTACCTTCAGCTTTCTGACCTTTCTTGTAATCCATGGTTTAAAGCTATATGAAATATTTTTGTGAAAAGGCACTGCGCAAAACTGATTAACTAAGCAAAATACTAGGCTAGGTGGAAATAATTTCGTTGCCTATCCGAAACGGAAACTGGAGTTCTTTCAACTCAGTTTATATCTTCTACTTATAAATCCGCTTTATGTAGCGCATGGTGTCATGGTGTGGAATAGAAATCAATTTTGCTAATATATTCTATAGAAAATACAGTTTTTCATATGAATGCTAAAATTAAATCCCAAAAAATTCTCAAACTAATTTTGATAGGGTTGAATAGAACAGATAATAATAATAATCAATGGCGCAACAGCCCAAATCGGACCAAGGCCTTGAAGTAGTGCTAGAGTTACTTCATTACGAGACCAACGGAACACTAGGAGGTGAAGTGGTCAGCTACACGCTCGTCCGTGATTATTACCCCGATTTTAACTCAGGTACTCATTTACAGCTGAGTGAACTGGTAGTCCGACAACCAATCCCATTCTCGAAAATTACTTGTCGCCAAGCAGATTCGAACCTGGACCCAGGTGCGCCGAAGGCAAATGCTCTAGCCACTAAGCCTGATAGAAGAATAGAACACAATAGAACAGATACTTAACCTATATCACACAGATCAGAAGACATTTTGAAAAATTACCATTAGCCTTAGTACAACTTCCTAGTTTTTAGGGATAAGGTCCAAGAAGCCGAAGTACTACAGAGTACTGACGCCACTGATGTCCTTAAAAAACAATTTCATTGTCGCAACGCGGTAAAAGTAGAAAAACTGTGGCTGTTTCCAAAAATAGTGTCACATAAAAATTTGTTATCTATCGAAGTAAAAAAAAATCTGCGTGGGCGAAACTTGATTATTTATAAGTTCGAGAAACCGTTAAAATGAGCTCGCACTAGAATGCTTACGACACTGCTACATATAACACATGAATAAGTTGGGGTCGCACTCAGTGACCCGGTCGAAGTCGGAGAATAGTATCGATTTCTTAGAGATTAAAATGTTTTGGAAAATTAAATGTTGTTTTTAAAATATAAATACATAAAATATCTAAAATATAGATTCTTAACTGATTAATGAATTACATCTATCAAAACCAATTTGCTGACTTACTTGAAAAATATAATTCACATTTAATCATTCGAGAAATCACTTTACGGTACTTTATTTATTGAGTCATAAATAATAATAATAAAAATTAAATCCGATATGTTATAGAATTAGATGTGGATGCCAAATTAAGCAATCTTAGGAATTCCTCTCGAGAATATCTAAGCCATCCAGCGACTTGTCGGCGAAGCTTGTTAATTTTGAACGCGAAGTAGCTGTTACCAGATTTGTTTGCAAGGATACATCACAGCTCCCGCAAAATAACTTGCATATCCATACTGTTTCACTGCCAGCTGATCATAGTTTCTCGCTACCAAAGGTGTACCTACCTGTTGATGTTCCAAACTCGCTAAGAAAATTCAATACAACGTGGTCGCAAACTGATTGGGATGCCAGAATAAGGAGACTCAATAGATTCAACCATCAAGAAAAGACTAAAAAGTCAAACAACACCTGTTTTTATTTCATTACGAAAGCACCTCCAAACGTAGACGAATCATGGCTGAGCAAATCCCTTGCGAAATAATTTTGCATTAAAGGCTTTAAATGTGAAAAGTTACCATACCGCGGAAATAGTAAGATTACGCCTAAATACTCCAATTTTAAACTATACATGCCCATGGAATATGACTAGCTCTTTTTCAATACGAAATCGGATGTCTTCAAATGGAACAATATAGAAATCCGACACTGGAAGACAGATTTAAAACGTAACAGTAACAATAATAGTAAGAATAGTAATAATCAAATTAAAAATAAAACTAACAAAACCAAAACTTCTCCCAACCATACACCTCGTGAAGTTAATACTAATGCTTCCATTAAAACCTCATCCAAACGCATCAACACCATTAACAATCCCTTAGCGACTAACACTCTCACTTCGAATCCTGTCACAGTTCCTAATCCTTACAAAAATTTCGTTCGCGGCGAAACAATTAACCCCTACCCTTCGTCTTCAGTACACACCACATCACAAACTTATAATCATGACAGCACTGATATGCTTTCCTGCGTTTCTCCAAGCGTTGATATTGCTGGTAATAATAACCGCCCTTTCCTTGACCCACTTCTCCCCCCAGTCGTAAGGCACTCAATAAATTCGGTGAAATCCGAAGAGAATAGATATCTTTTATCGCGGTTGAGAGAACATAGAGTATCTGACAATGTGCAGCTGTATCTTGCTTACATGCACAATAAACCTGACTCAACCTGTATTAATGGAAAAACCAAAACCAGTCTCATACTATCCATCCAGCAAGAAGGGCTTCCAACGGATCTAGAAGCTTTGCGAATGTTTTACATTCGATTCCACGAACAATTCAACCTCACGCCCAATCAAGTTCAAAAAGATCTCGCTACGTTCGGCTCCCATGTTTCGTCGATGCATATTTCTAATATGTAGAAACGCCGCGAAGATCACAATAGGTTTTTTCGTTCGTAACGTGGACGTTAGCTCTAAAACTAGCCTACGATTATACTATCACAACGGCGGCGGAAAGTAAATAATCTTTTTATTGACGCCACTGCAACGTTTTAGTTATAACGGACACATGGCTTAACGACTCCTTTAAAGATGAAGAAATACTGGACAGCAATTGGACCATTTACAGAAATGATAGGAATTATGTCGCTACTGGTCTATCATTAGGAGGGGGTGTCCTTATTGCAGTTCACAGATCTTTATCCAGCGAGATAGTAAGCACAAACCCTTCACTGCTTTTCGAACATAAGCTTATCAGAATCAAGTTGTTCAATAAATATATTTACATTGGTGTTGCTTATATTTCTCCTAATTCAGAAGACCATGACATTCTGGATATTTTACATGGTGTCAATTGCTCCTTAGATGAAAACGATAATCTTTTTCTCCTTAGCGAATTTAATCGCCCAAGCATTTTTTTCGTCACTAATCATTCAGATAACACCATCATACCTGACTGACTGGACATTCCTTTTTTCATCTAATAATCTTTTACGATGTGATTTTCAAAATTGTCATCAACTATGTTCCTGTAATCAAGCTGAAGGATAAAGTATTAGAACCGTGGCTGAATAAAAATCTCAGATCACTGCGGAACCAGAGAAATAAGTTCTTCAAAAAACTTAAGAAAACGGATACGACTACTCCTGATCTTCAGACGATATATGACAAGCTGACATCGAAATTCACTTCTAAATCTCGAGCAGCGTATGAGTCTTATGTAAACAAAATTGGCGAAGATATTATAACCAATCCCAACAAATTTTTTGATTTTGTGAATACAATGTTAATGTTAATGTTCAGGTTAATGTTCAGGTTACCCCGTAACCATGACCAATGGACTCAAGCACACATCCTGCAGGCGTGATATCTGCGATATGTTTGCCGACCGTTTTCGAGAAGTTTTTAGTCCCCCGTCGGAACCAACCTTTAGTGAACCTGACAACTCGACCCCTTCACTTGCTGACAATATTTCATTGTCCGCAGAGGAGGTGCTTGATGCCCTTACAAATATTGACGTCAAAAAAGGTCCGGATCTCATTCCTCCTCTATTCTTATCCTCCCCTATTCTTATCAAAGTGTGCCATTCAACTTTCAAAACCTCTACACTTTCTATTCAACAAGACACTGTCATTAGGGAGTCCTTCAGTCTGGAAATCGTCGCATCTCACGCCAATTCACAAGAATGGTGACAAACGAAACGTCGATAACTATCGAGGTATTGCAATACTATCAGCCATACCGAAACTACTTAGCAAACAATTTCACGGGCGTTTACTAAAAACGATCGTTTCGCGATAGTTATACCGCACATGTAGGACATGAGCTGCCCGTAAAATGATAATCGAACGATCAGCATACAGTGATGAGCGCGCACAATGGCCCATGCAAGGAATGTGCGGTATCTTTGAAAGTTCATATCTCTGGTAATTATTAAAAAAATAACTTACTTATTCTAACCAAAATTCCCTTAAATCTATTTTTTTTGTCTTTTTTCTGTTCTAGTTTCCAACCTTGTAGTTCGCATCGCACCGAGACTCTCAGTCGTCTCATCATCGAGACGCTCAGTCTTCTTTTCATAAGAGAATCATTTTTAACGAGTACATAGTGTGTATTGTTTTGTACTCGCTAAGCCACATTTTTTCTCATTCCTTAATGAGTCGTAAAATATGACTCTTCTCGGATGGCCATTTTGGCATGCCCAATGAGTCGTTTTTAATTTATTTGCGAACTCGTACAGTGAAAGGCTCGTAAATTATGACTCTTTTATGAATTAATTACGATACTTGTTGTTTGCTGGGTATTTGGAAAAATTATCTGAACTCACCAATATTATAAGCCCCATTCTTAATGACCAGCAGCACGGTTTTAGAAAACACGCTCAACCACGACTAACATAATGATTCTTGTATTTGATACACTCTGCGCATTGGAAAATGGGCGCCAAATCGACGCAGCAGAATAGAGTCAATCCAGAAGCAATTTCTTCTTTTTGTTCTGAGGGACTTGTATGACCGTAGAGACTTTGTTACCTTCCACACTATACAGTTAGGCTACAATTGTTGAACTATGCTAACAGTAACATCCTGTTTCACCTTAGATGTCTTGAATGGTGATATTAAGGTTGATCACCTTACAAATAAAATTAGACTTAAGGACACTGTCAGGCTGACGAGACATTCAAAACCACTTAAGGAATATCCCCACCGTAATGATTACGGTCAAAACGAACCCATAAATAGATGCTGTAGAACATTTAACAATTTCAGCGTACACTTCACACTTCTAATAAGTAAGCCGACATACAAACTGAAACTTCGTTCGATGTTATCAGCTCATCCTCATCCCGTTTAACCAACCTGTGCCTCTAATTAAGTTATACTAAAATAGTTAAACTAAGTCAAATTGTATTGTTTTAAATTAGTTTAATTTGAGTTAATGTTGTATCTGTACTATATATATCTTGTTTGATAAATAAATAAATAAATAAATAAATAAAATAAATTAAATATTAAAGAACCGTTGAATTCAAATAATATTTGCTTTAGGGTTTTATTTTGCAGAACAGTGCAGTCTTCTGGGGTTGCAGTAATCAAATCAAAATTTCTAATCGAATAAAAACAAAGTGATTGTTGAAATCAGAATTCGTAAAGAGTATCTAAGCAATTCTTGATTTATTAGTCCCTAGATTCCAAAGTACCTTCCAGTCGTAGTTCATCTCAACTATCCAGGTAAAAATGTCGTATTTCATCTCGCACATCTCACCTGCTGCTCAATCGGGTTTCTTTCAGTTCCAATCTGGTCACTTAGCTCCCATAGTTGAGGCCACTGAACACCAACCACTGACAGTATGAAAACCAAGTGGGTGCAAGTGATACGAGTTTGGTACACCGCAATTATTTATTACTCAAAGAAATTTCTGTCCTCACCTCATTACACATCTCATTAATTTCTTGATGAAAATTAAACACACAGTGTCGACATATGTATATCAGTGTCAATCCGGCTTAGCATATCACTAGAATAATTTGGAGATGCCCCGTCCATTTTATAACTATGCAGAAAAAAGGTTTGAAAATTCTATAGCATTGGACACTGATGATATTTTATGAATACATACACTGATGCCGCTTCAGTTCACTTTATATGATATTTTTATTTCACGCATTCCAGTTGCGGTATTCAGTTTATCTTCTCTAAAATGTCACGCATCGCTTTAATTAAAACCAAATATTTTTAGGTTTGTCTGAACATAAAAGGACTTTTTTTTATCCACTGGTTGAAAATTATTTGCACTGATCCATATTTGTATCGTTATCCTCACTTCTGGCAATTATATTGTATTAGCACCATCACACAAAATTCTTTAAACTCGAAAGAAAACCCTTCCATTTCGCCCAAAAACTTTCAATGCGTTGTCCCCGAAATTACAATTAATTAAGTTGCGTATCACGCATGACATCACAAGGAAACCAGCAAATAACTTTACGGAAACTTTGTTACTTTCTCAAAAGCAAAACATTTAGACATTGGTTATCTTTATTTGTTGCCGCCTAAGTGTTCAAATCAGACAATCAATCATTCTTATGACATTTAGGTAAAAGGATAAGTTATGGCGACATTTCCTTTCTGATCTGACTAGTAATGATATCTCTCAAAGCAACACCCTTATCTGTCATCCCCTTGTGTTAATGAGCATGTCCATTAATCAAGTCCTATTTGGCTCCAACAAGAATTAATGTAGTTAGGAGATGATCCCTTTATTCCTTGATGACAATTTGTGTTTAAAGGACGACCACTCGTGTTAACACAGGTTTTTTGTTTTGACTTTCTTTAAAACTAATTTCATGATGAGTTAATTTTATTTGTTCAAATAAAAAATTACTCTTTCATGAGGTGCAAGTAAAATAATAAATTTGAATTTGCTACCTGAAAGACTTTCAATTCAATTAAATAAACCTAGTGCTGAATTCACATTTCTCTTACGGCCAAAGTGAATTTTTGTAAGGATACAAAGTGTAAACAATTTGATGAGAATCACCGAAGAATGTCCTCGAAATGTTATGATTTCTACTCATGCATCTGCTTTTAACGCACAATATCGCTGTCACAAAGCTCGACTGTCGCTATAAAACGAACCATTAAAATTTATCTGAGCCATAAATCGAAATAGCAATACTGTCTGCAACAATGAAAATTCAATTGCTGCAATTTCACGGGAATTTTCGCTTCCTCTCTACGCCACTGTGTGTCGTTCCTTGCCATTTCCCGGAAATTCAATTTCAGAAGCCTCAACCGAAAAAGAGGAGTCTATCTCCGGAGCCTGTGCTCCCAATTTCAGTTTTCTTTTTCCCATCGTTCTTTTTCCTCACTTTGTAATTTAGCGGCATCATCCTCATCGAGATGGTGTAAATTTTCCCTTTTTACAGTATTTCGGGTGTAATGGTAATAAATGGGCCACGATAGGCTTCCCATACTTTCACTGATTATGGATAATGAATGGAGTGGCCCGATTCGAAACTATATTTTGTTCCATCACATTTGCAATTGAATATGTGCCAAATGTCATTTTCAGTTGCGTATGTGTAAGCACGATTCCCGAATTTCGCGAAACTAATAGGGAACGCGGGAAGGCAATGAATTGTTAATTCAATCTTCGAGCATCCACCCATCAGCAATGTACCCCTTCCGTTCCAATGCTGCAAACCTTTAAGCTGGGTGAGCACATATACATATAGTATGTATGATTTAGATTATACATCACGAAAATTGGAACTGAACTCTTTAATTTAGCTATAGATAAATTGTAGTTTATGATTCTCTATGGTCAATTTTTATACCGTATGCTATCCTTTATTAATATTTATCAAAACAGAAATATAGCGCTATATACAACTTGGAATTTATTTAAAAAATAAAATAAATTATTCAAATCCTAATAGCAAAATGATTTTAAATCGCGATCCCATAATTTGTTTAAGCTGGTTTGTCCACTGATCACAGCACACTGGCAGTATAACCCAAATTGTGCTACATTATATGGAAACATTGATCAATGATCATCCCATCCTTCAATCTTTATCAACGTATCGCACCCCGGCAAAAAAAGTGTCATAACTCAAAAAATGCTTATTTTGAGATTATGTCAATGATATATATGTACTAGGTATTGTGTTCCTCAACTTGCACGAAAAATGTCACATCTCTAACTAGCAAATTAATCAACAAAATAATAATAATAATAGAGAAGTAAGAAATGTGGTATAACTGAGAGAGCTCACCTATTTATACCTGGTAGCGCAAAACATTGTAGAAGAACTAATTTGCAGATATATTTATAGTATTATTCTAAAGAATATGATAAAATTTATTGCCAAAAATACTTACTTATCTGAAATTTAAAAGGATGAATTTTACTATTTCAATATAAGTTTTGATGATTTCTTTAATGAGTTATTTCGCAATTACTCTATTTTTGAGTTATGTCACTTTTCTTGCCGAGGTGCGATATGTACTTAGTTGTCTTCCCGATATAGATTGTTGACATATCGCCCGACTTCTGCGAGGAGTTTGAGGTATGAACGAAAAAGGTAAATTACTTAATTACAATATTCATACTAATTTCTTTGAATGACGAATTTAATCCTGTCACCGTATTGATTTCTTCGGCATTGTATAATTGATTTTTTGTTTAGATTTTATGAAATTTTAGAAAGTTATTCAGGCTTTGATTGTGATCCCCCTTTAAATTACTACTACAACTAGACAACTGTGTATAAATATACTCAATTCAAAAAGACTTTAAAGTAATTCAAACTTCAACCTATTCTCTACTCGAAATAAACCAAGTATTCAAAATATACCTCCAATCCTTAGTATTCCTTGTAGACATTTCTTTTTAAAACGGAAAATACTTCTAAGTATTTCTTCTGTACGTTCTCTAAGGAAACTACTGAATAAGCCCCAAAATGTTGAAAACACATGATATTAGAATTGTACATATTTAATTGCACATGAATTTGAGTTTGGGTACCTATAAGTTTTTATTAGTAGGTATGTCCATCATTACTTTTTTTATTGGTATTTACCCAAACCATCGCATCTAGAGAACAGAACTCTCCTCCCGGACCACAGCTCGATATTTACACGATGAACAAACCCAGTGTCCTCGAAAAGCTCTACGCATATACCGTGCCCTCGAACCTTCGGATAAAGAGAATATTTGCGCATCCTCACATACTTTTAGTACAAAATATCAAGAAGCTTCTTTTTGTCTTATGGCAGTTTAATGTCCACACATAAAGTGGAGAAAACCACGAGAAAAAAGTCTCAATGCAAATCTCCAACTGTTTTGAAATTGTGCGGCGTCACATGAAATTTTCTACTCCCAAACATCGAAAGTCGTCTCCTTATTACCCTTTCGGCAAACTTTTGTCATTACGCACACCCAAAATCTGCCTCTGTTCTAAGTTAGGATTGTGCTCAAGGGGAACGACGGATTTATGCCGATTTTCTGAAGAAATCCTCCGGCAGAAATCGTAATCCACTAGAAGAAGCATTGCAAACGCGTAGATTGCTTTTATCTCATGTATCTCGATCAAATGTAATTCAAAAAAACAATGGATCATTGACTGGTGTTACTGATTAGATTAGGACGTATCCCGTTCGCTGTAATGATAGCAATGCCTTCGACGATATTCGATACTTTTACTCGAGATCATGTTCACCTGTTCTCTCAAATGTTCACGTGGCTCTCATAAGCAGAATACACATTGTGCCAAATAAAATAACGAACTCCAAAAGCTACTAACTGGCTTTCAAAGACATCAATGAGCAATTTCATGTTTATTTTAATCGGAATCAATTCAGAGTAGTGCTGCGACATCGACATCGATGTTTCTGAAACATCGATGTTTTGCAAAAACATCGGGTACTTTTAACATCGATGTTTTTACTTCGATGTTTTTCAAACATCGATGTTTTATAAAAACATCGACATCGATGTTTCAGACGTTTAAGACGGAAAATTTTGGTTTCTAGATCTCAGCAACCGCTTATGATAGGAAGCTGAAACTTAGAATTTCTATAGAGCTCTGATAGTAGACCCATTTGCATAAAAATTGTCAATATTGATCAAGGGGTGTGGGAGTGGGGGGAAATATAATGCGTCCGAAACGCAAAAAAGCCGAGATAGACACATTCTAAAATCCATATCTCCTAAACCGTGAATGGCACACTATTCCAACTTAAGAAATATTTGTAGACATACTAGGAGAAGAGGTTGAAATACATTTTTGGGTATGGGCAGAGGCGTATCGGGTTGGGGGGGTGAAAAATCTTAGATTACAATATCTCACGAACCAATTGCTCTAGACAAATAAAATTCGGTTTGGGTATAAAGGTCGACAAATGAAAACTGATCAAAGTAAAATTTTTTAAGTGGGCGGTGGAGCATAGAAGTGGAGGGGATAAGAATTTAAAAAAAAAACACATTTCATATCTCAAGAATAGTGTAAGATAGATGCTTAGAATTTTTACCAGAAGTAGCGCTAATTGAACCCTAATAGGGATGTTGGTGAAGAGGGTGAGGGTGGAGGAGGGTGAAAAGCTTCCGATTATTACATCTGTAATGATATAAACCTTAAACTTGGTATTTAGATAGAGCAACAGCCAAGTGCAAAAGTATTAGGCAACCCTAACAGAATAAAAAAATTCGCACAAACGTTGATTGCGACGCTCTTTTTCTGTTGTTTTACCATCATTACTTATTTACCGTCGATAACTACATTGTTCGGTGAAGGGGCCGAGGGAGTCATTTTCCAACAAGACAACGCCCCTTGCCACACCGTTGCCCGCAGCCGGACCTGGTTCCAGAACAATGGAGTGAGAGTACTTCAGTGGCCGCCCAGAGCCCGGACCTCAATCCCATTGAGCACCTTTGGTCTCATTTGAAGCTGAAGATCATGGGGAGCCACTGCAAGTCACTCCGTGAGGTGGAGACAGCGGCAATCGAGGAGTGGGGCAATATTAGCCCAGAGGTGTGCCAGACTCACGTGGCCAGCATGCCTTCAAGAATCGAAGAACAACGTAGGATCAATCCGATATTAACTACTGTACAAAATACATTTTTTATTTAATCCCGAGAAATTTATTGAATTAGCTTAGGTTTTGGTTGAATTATGACCACGAAAATACAAAATTTTTGGGTGCCTAATACTTTTGCACTTGGCTGTATAATAGTGGCATGTTGGAAAAATATAATTTTTTTTTAGGGGTAGTATGGTACGGGGGTGGGGGGTATTTTACCTAACTATAGAACGGCTTATATTAGAAAGTCGAAACTTGGTTTGTATATGTAAATCAACTAGAAAAGCAAATGTCTCTAATGTCTCACCTAAAATTCTAAAAACATCGATGTTTAGAAACATCGATGTTTAGAAACATCGATGTTTTTTTACCGATGTTTTATCGACATCGATGTCGTTTATTTCAAACATCGATGTTATGAGGTCGATGTCGTAGCACTAATTCAGAGTAGGTACCTGTCGCAAACAATTGGTTGTAACTAAAATGGTTCCTATTACAAAGAAACTCTAAAGAATTTTTTTTTATTAAAGGTTCAATTATAAAAAATCTAGTATGCAATACTACACTATAAAAAGACATGGACGAAACTGATTTGTATGGCTACTAGGGGCTGATAATTGAATTTCAGAGCTTAGATGACGATAGGAAGGCCAGAGTAAATTGAAATAATTTAAACTGAAACTGAAAACTGTATAGAGGTTCTACAGAGACATCACAGAAAAATTCATTTTTGATGGAGGGTTTCAAGGTATGGGGTGGGGTGGTTTTTCATATCTCAGAAACGGCTTATGCTAGAAAGGTAAGACTTAGTATAGATATATACTAGAATAATTAAAAGTGAACAAAAATCGGCCAACAGTCTGTGCACTTCTTTATTATTTTATGAAGCTGAAAACTGATTAATATATTAAGACTGAATAGGTGCAACAGTCTGGGAGCAACTTTATTATTTTTTGGTAGAAGTTCGATACACTATACGACTGTAAGACTGACAACCTAAAGAATATACTAGAGGCTGTTTGGAACGTTATTTTTTAGGTTTTTCATCTTCATATGCATTGCAAGTGTTTAACCTAATACGTAGGGCAGTGCAATGCAATGGAGATTTGACGAAAACTAAAAAATTTCTAAAATTAGGTTCGAAATTTTGAGAGTTAAACCAGACATTTAGAATATTTATTGGCAGTTTGAGAAAGTAAAGCTTCTTGGACTATCTTTTCATGCATGATAAATTCGTTATCTCCGTACATTCGTAATTTCTAGCTATTTTCAGCTAAAACTGAGCAGTTGACAATACCACGTACAGCATTAGCAATTCTTTCGCTTCAATTAAAAGCGGAAATATTTTTTTCTTATTTAAGGCAAAAACGATTAAAAGCAGCCATAAAGAGAACAAACGTAAATAAACAAAAATAACAAGGATCTAAATTGCGGCATTAACTTCTAAACCACACTGCAACACATTATGAATCTCATCACCATTCTTTACTTGCTTTCTTTTGTCCACTGTCATTCAGATATTTCAAGGCTTGTGTCATGAGATACTCAATTCTTTCGTTAAAAAGGATGACGACAAAACATGAATACACGACACACATGGAATTTCGAATCTTGTCCTTGCTTCTCTTGTTCATCTACAGCAAATCCTTCTCCCCAGAATCCTTTGAGTTCGGGCTCAGTGAATACTGCAAAATGCATTTCATACATTCTTGTCCTCATTCGCATACGGTAGAAAAACACCCGAAGACGCAAAATGTCCTTTCAATGAAACTGCTTCTTTGTTGTCGATGGTATTCAACTTACAGGAGGGACAAAACCCTAAATTACTTTAATAATGTTCAAGTGATACCCTCATGGTGCAAGGATATAGAATTCGGGACGGATAATTGTCGGAATATGATGCACTCTGGAATACAAAGCTCTCATTAAAGTCTGAAGGTATACATACTTATGGCCTAAACAGAACACGGACTTCGACTTTGACTTCGACTTCGATTTTGCCATTTGCCTCCTATACCGAAGTCGAAGTCGGAGTCGGTGTTGTGGGCATCACCATATAATCCTGTGTTTTCTAAAATGACAGCGACTTCGAAGTCGAAATCGAAGTCCGTGTTCTGTTTAGGCCATTAGGGTTAATTTTTTTATTAGCTTTAGTACGTTCCAACTACAAGTATATCCCTTTTACATTTCAGCAAAAATACTGCCTGTTCCCCCTATAAAAGCAAGCGCAAGCTCTTTTACTGTCGCATAGTTTCACTACTCCAACGAGCCGTTTGGGATTAGTTGGTATGGTAATTGGATGTTTGCTGAAGCTGGTTAACACCTCATTGGAGACGATCCATAATCGTTCCAACTAACGACCATTATCAACAACTGTCGCACCTAACTCTAATGAATAGCAAACATATCGTATCGTATTTTATACACAATAATCATTTATTTTGAGCTCGAAATTCCGTAGCACAGCGCTGCTACATTTCGCATTCGTTTTAATTAAATTCTCTAAAATTATTTTACATATTAAATTTTAATTAAAAAGTTTAACGTCATCAGTCTTTGGGTAGTGCGCTGTCACTTTTCCCTCGGCTATAAGCCCGTGTTCCACCCAACATACGATCCAGAAGACTTTGTCTCGATTTCCTTCGAGATGAAAGCACTTCTTTGCAGAGATCCTGAAAGGCATCTGCGACCTGACCCACATGTTCTGCGGCTGACACTTCGCAGAATTTGCAGTCGAAATCCTTGGCTAAGATATCTCCTTCCTCTGTGCTCACCTGTCTCAAATGGACCATATCAACCTTGTTTGCAACTAAAGCAACAGGTGTGTCAGAATGTAAGTCAGCTTTCGCTTTTCGGATAAAGTTGAAGGAGTGTCTATCGGTTATGGAGTAAACTAGAAGCAATCCGTCCGCCCATTGAACTAAGTCACCTGTATTCTGAAGTTCATCGTCACCAGCCTTGGAAATGATATATAACATTAGAATTTTAGCATGTTCCTCTTGCATTTTTATCAATTACCTTCGGACATGTATCGAGAATTTCGAATAGAATGGGTTCGCCGTCGACCATTGCCTCATGTTTGTATCGATTTTCTGGAAAAAATAAAATGAAACTTAAGACAAAAATTATAGAGAAATTAAAAAAAAAATTATACCGAAATCTACAAATTTAATTTCCTTACATAACAAGCTTCGTTATACTTCCTCCAAGGTGATCGCAGGAATATTATCAAGTTGGACAATTCATATGTAACATAAATCTTCCTGATAAAATCGTCATTTATTTTCGTGAAAATAGCAAAAATAAGGGGCTAGTTCTGTTCCAACTTCTTTGGCTCTTTGTCTAATAAACTTCATGGAACAGCCCGTATACAAAAATATTAAAATGACGTTAAAACATATAGATAAGAATTGGGGCTTCTTTAAAGTTTCCATTTGACTGAGAAATTATAATGCTAGATTTTTACTTTCAGTTTGATCTATTATCTATATAGAAAAAAAACTGTGAGGGCAAATTTTTCTGTTATATTCGGATTATCAGTAAATGTATTTAACGAAAATCGAAATAAACTAAAAATATTCTATTTGGAAAAAAAAGTTCATCTGGGAGTCTATTTGTTTGCTTAATTGCACTCAAAAACTACTGAACCGATTTTGATTAAATGTTGTATACATGTATTTAATTTCAACTTAATTAATTTGTAGTTAATAATTTAAACTATCATTGGATTAAAACCCCAGCAGAAACATAATGACTGGTTCGATGATGAGTGTAGTGACGCAATAACGAAAAAGAATGAAGCTTACAAGGCGTACATTGAAAGACCGACGAGAGCCAAAAAGGAAGGATACGACGAGCTTAGGCGATTATCAAACAAAATCTGCAGACGAAAGAAACGAAAACACAACAATGACATAATTATAAACCTAAATACTGACATGAAGTCACATAATCTACGATCCGCATATACTGCCGTCAAACAAATAAGACAAGGCTATAAGCCACGAACAAACCTCTGTAAAGACAAGGAAGGAAATATCCTTAGTGACGCAGAACAAATTAAACAAAGATGGGTTGAATACTTTAAAAAGCTACTGAACCCTAACAGAGTGACGACCACCGACCCAATTATAACATCAAGTGCACCATCGGATGAACAGACATCAACTACGGTACCCACTATCGGAGAAGTGGAAGCAGCCCTTCGCGACCAAAAAATACATAAATCACCCGGAGTCGATGCAATACCAGCAGAGCTCCTAAAGGGAGGTGGTCCGTACCTCGCCAATCTCCTACACAAAATCGTGACAAAAATTTGGATTGAAGAAAAAATACCCGACGACTGGCGCCAGAGCATTATATGTCCAATCTACAAGAAAGGAGATAAACTGCAATGTGAAAATTACAGAGGCATATCATTGTTGTGTACGTCCTACAAAATACTGACGAAAGTAATTCATAATCGATTAAAGCCTTATACAGAAAGTATTATCGGCGAATACCAAGGTGGTTTCAGAACCGGACGATCTACTATTGACCAGATATTCTCAGTCAAACAAGTGCTAGAAAAATGCTGGGAGTATAACATTGACGTGCACCAGATCTTCGTGGACTTCAAACAGGCATACGATAGTATAGATCGTAATGTACTATATAAAATAATGCTCGACTTTGGAATCCCATCAAAACTCGTCCGATTAACAAAAATGACCATGACTGACACTGAATCCCAAGTAAGGATACAAAACGAGCTAACCCAAAGCTTCCGAACAGAATCCGGCCTGAAGCAGGGAGATGGACTCGCTCCCATGCTCTTCAACCTTGCCCTGGAATATGTCATCAGAAAGGTACCCGTTGATACCAGAAGTACCCTACTAATCAAGTCCACTCAACTAGTGGTGTACGCGGATGACGTAAACATCATGGCCAGATCTGTTCCAGACGCAAAGGAAATCTTCCACTGTCTAGACTCAGCAGCAAAGGAGGTCGGGCTAAGGGTCAATGAGAGTAAGACCAAGTTCATGACCCAAACAAGAAGAAACGCGCCAACTAGACAAAATATGACCTTGGGGGACTACAACCTGGAGAATGTGGATCATTTCTCATACTTGGGATCACACCTTGTAAGAGACGGCAACGAACGGTACGAAGTAAATCAACGGATCACACTAGCAAATAAGGCATATTTCACGGTTCTCCCGATCTTAAAATCGAAAAAAGTGCACAGGCTGAGCAAACTTCGCATATACAAGACCATAATAAGACCTGTGCTACTATATGCAAGTGAAACGTGGACTCTCACCCAAGCGTCTGAAAAATCAATAGACGCTTTTGAACGACGAATTCTTCGAAGAATTTTGGGACCAGTAAGAGAAGGCACTGAATGGCGTATTCGGTACAACAGCGAGTTGTATAACATCTATGACGACCCAGCCGCATCGACTCTTATAAAATTCCGTAAGCTGCAATGGGCAGGTCATGTGGAGCGAATGGAGGACGGAAGAATTCCCAAGCGCACATTGAAAGGTACAGCCCATGGCAAGCGACCGGAGGGAAAACCGCGAAAAAGATACGAGGATTCAGTTGACGCAGATTGCAAATCGCTTCTTAGATGCACAAACTGGAGGACGCGGGCGCTGAACCGAGATGACTTCAGACAATGTATCCTGCAGGCCCTGGCCCGATTTGGGCTGTCGCGCCATTGATGATGATGATGAATTTAAACTATAGGTTACTTTATATGGTTGTTTCACATTAACCAGTCATAGGGTTTCCAAATTAATTATTTTCAAAACCAAGAATGCACACCTCTATAACAGAATAATCAAGTTTCTGGATTTTGCCAAGGGCTACACTGACATCCTATCCTATCAGGCCCGTGCGAACGGGGGGGGGGGGGGTGGTTCAAACCCCCCATTGGCCTATTTTCATAGGGAAGTGAGGACCTTTTTTTTTTTTTTTGGGTCATCACATTTAGTATGGGGGAACTTGATAAACCCCCTCTCCCCCATCATACTTTCCTGCGCACGGGCCTGTATCCTATCATCAATAACCACTGGAATAGGCCATACCAAAGTTTGAACGTAAAACTATACCTATTGGAACAGTAAGAAAGTGGTTTTATTATTAGGTGCATCAAATATAAAGGAAATATTTCTAGTTATGAATTAATTCAATATTGAAAAATAAAGGCTTATTTTTGAATTATATAATTATTAATTATATAAGTTTTTTTGGGAAAATTTGCGCCACTACGGTACTTAGCTATGAACAAAATGTATTGTGTATATCTACTTATATACCTTATCAAATAAAAGCCAATATTTGTTTGTTTTATATGGTATTTGAACAAACCTGTCTGGTGGTCATATTCTCCAATATAGCGCTTCGTTAAAAATCTTACAATTAATGCTGAAATGAAAAATAGTTAAACTAAATTAGTTTCAGTTCGCACTTTCCTTACCCAAATCAAAACACCAATCAAGAAATAGTTTTAAATTTATGCACTAAAGAAATATTATAAATTATTATTGTTGAAAAGAAATACAATCTAAGCACCAGCTAAACAGAAATATCAAATATTACATAAATACTTGTTATATATATCTTTAGATGGAAATAAATAACTCGATAGTCTCACCTCTTAAGGTGTAAACTAAAGCGATGGCCATGCAAACGATAATTAACATGATATCTCATCGGATCTAACAGATATCATTCCTAATAACGTACATAGATTGGTACATATCCAAAAATATCTGAAATTAATTTTTTGGCGATTATATAGAAAGCCAGTTGAAGTAAACAACAATTCAATATCTCCTCAGACTTATGAAATATGACAAATTTTGTAAGATCGTATGCAATAATGTCCGTTGCTAAAATAATAATAAATTGAAATCATGCTTCAGCATGATTTCAATTTATTAGAGGATTGAGGATTAGAGGATTGATTATATATGAAGCTCATAGAAGTAGAAACGGATTGGAAAAAACTTTTTTTAATTTAATCACTAATTTGCCCATTCATTTAAATATAATATACAAGAAATAGATACAAAGAACTTTATTATTGATTATCGCGTAAAATACCGAACCACAGTCCAATTTTACTCATTTCTTTAATCTCAATACAATTAATTATTGAAAACCTCAAAATTTTAAATTCCCTTCTTGAAGAGTTCAGATTTTATCGGTCAATATTCGTTTAAAAGTGTTTTATGAAATTTAGTACACAAGGTACACGAGGTATTTTCCGAAATAATTTATATAGATTTTCCATTTCGTATAGCTAAACCATTTCTCAAATAATAGTAGGTTTCGTAAATTTAGAGAAAAATTTGTAAGGACTTTTATATGGTAATTTTAAAGACTTTTATATGGCAGCTTCCCGAAGTATATAGAACGCTACCGAGTGCATTGCAGTTCGTCTCGCTTTGGAAACTTATTCTGTTAAGTGAGTGTTTCTCTATAGTTTCTGCAAGGTAGGATGTCATAAGCGAAACTTTAATCAAATCTTGATAATTTTCAGTAGTTTTTCAAAATTGTCATTGGATTAAATGGTTCACAAAAAGGCTCTAATTTTTTCGACAAGCTTATCGCTCCTGGAAGGTTCCAAGACGTCGAGTTTTCTTTCTTTATCCTTGTATTTCTGAGCTAATGCCCGGAATTGTTTCTAGCATATTGACAAAAAATACCAGGAGAGCTAACTCCAAACAATCGCCGAATGTTGTCTCTGGACAAGCTTTTCTGATATACCTACAGAACAATGTTTGGAACAAACAAACATATTGTTTTTGGTTTTGACCAAATAGTTATGTGAGTAACTGTATGTACAAAACAAATTTAGATACCTATTGCGGATAAAAACATCCCAGGATTATATTAACATATTAAGCTATGTATCTTCAAAGTATTTGAACGGAAACAACTTTTACATGATTATACATGATTATGCGCTTCTAATAAATTCCGTATTCCATTTCCTTCATATGCGTCGACACCTACGCACCTTGAAACCGAGAGTCAATACTTAAAATAAACCTCAAAAATTATAAATGCGAATGTTTACACTTGGACGCTTCACAACGCCAACGGAATGTTTACATCATATCTTACACTAATTGAAAACTTTCGGTATGTTCATATGGAGCTAGCTCTAAAGCTATGTTAAGTTAGGCGCTAAGAAACATGCTATAAAATACGTAGTAAAAACAAATCCTTATGCATGCAGTGATATAAACAAGCAACCAATGCAAACTAATGATGCAAATGACTTTATCCCATCTGAATAGCGAATTGTTTGATTGGTGAAATGATGGCCGGCTGGTATCAAATTGATGTTGTCGAATGACAATATTTAGTGTCAGCGGTTGGATTAAATGGCTTACCACTTTTACCGACACCTGGTGCACCGAGAACAGCAATTTTCACTTCAGTTAATGAAGACTTCTTCCTGCGGATGCCGCGCGTTGTCATATTTCTTCCTCGGCTTCCCAAGCGTCAACGATATAACTATGCAATATGGCAGCTATTTTTCAACACTTTTCTTGATTAAATTTCACTTCCACTGGTAACTTAAAAGTTATTTCTACTTCTTCTCGTTTTCCTCTTCTTTTTTCTAAACTTTCCTGGAGTACGGAGACACTTGTTGCAGTTGCGCCCGTAGTAAATTCCTGATGAATTTTTTGTTTCACGTTAACATAAAGCCTCGCCACGTACCAATTCCGGAGGGTGAAAATGCGATAAAAAATAAATTAGAGAAAAAATACAAAGTCACGCGAAATTCGCTTCGTGTTCAGAACTAAAAGGAAAGTTTAACAAGCAGTCTGGCAGATCTTGTACCCGATTTCAATTTTATAAATAGACTTTGGATTAAAATTAAACGAAAGGCGGTCGTTACACGCTGTAGCGTAATACGTCCGAGCACTCATTCCGCTCACCTCAATCCGAATTCGAAAATTCCGAACCTGAAATCCGCCGAATCGTGAGGTTGGCTACTAGAAAGTAACGAATTCAAGTGCACAACGCGACGCTATTTCCGCCGCCATCGCTCACTAGTCCCGCTCACATTTTACACCTATGTACGAGTATGTTAGCTGTAAGCGATATGTTCAGATGCAGTTTGTTATAGTTGTTTGGTGTGAGAAACAGTGCCACGAGTACCGATCATCCGTAAATAATGTCCAAAAGTTCCTATTTTTGGCACTAGAATCGCAGCTGCCCCAATTTCGACAAACAATTCAACAACTATTTGTCCGTTTGGACAAACAATTTCCAGTACCTTAGGACACACAACAACGGAGTAGAACAAGTGTGCAAATTCCCAGATTGATTCAATAGTCATCCGTCTTGATCCTGGAGGACAGAACTACACCTTGATACGAATTTCTTAAGTGCTCGCAACAATATAAAATGAACTTGAATGTTTGAAAAATGTGCCCAGAGCGGCATTTTCGTCACCCTAAAAATAGATACGCTAAAAATTTATGTCAGAACAACAATTCGTAAAAATTTTTATATTTTCTCTGCTTCAGATAAATTTCAAGTTAATGTCCTCTTCTGTTATTTCGCTGATGTGGAAATATAAATTTTTTGAAAATAGCTAGCACGTTGTTTATTGTATGAAGGTAGTATCTACTTCTACTGTGTACAAGAGAGCAGAGGGATTGATGGCGATTGTATTTCTGCGATATTAGGATCTAGGCAGTTTTTTGATGAATGCATCATTTTTCATCCTAGTTCGCAGATGGTCTATCATCTCAGCAGCTGCTGTCCCACGTCCCTTTACATTCAGATACAACAAAAAAAATTAATTCTATTTCTTACCATGATGCCTACGACAAAAGAGGTGTATTCAAAATAACGGTGTGGTTATTATCAAGAACTTCTAGACCCGGTAAATACCAGGATTCTACTACTAAGGGAATAAAATGTAATAAGCCTTCGGTGAAAGACAGTAGTACCCATATGGTGAAATATTTACGTTGATCTAAGAAACTGCACTCCCTCCTCTTTCTTTTCACCGCAGCCACGGGATTAATCTTAACATGTTTCTGCAAATCAGTCGGAAAACAACATTTATATTAATAATAATAATAATAATTGACTTAATCCCTTCATTCTTATTATTAAGGATTTATCTGATTTGATGGTAAATGAACAATTTACATTGCTCCAAATATTGTAGATAATCAACACCCCTCTTGAGATACAGGAATCCCTAATGCATTTATTTTGATGGTTAAAAATAATTTCAGAGCAAGTGTTCCCTGCCAAGTCCATCAGTCGATAAATGTCATACAAATAAGATTCTACAAAACGGACTATTTTACAAAAAATTCTAAATTCAAGTTAACAAAATTTGATGGATAGTCATGAAGGCGCCCATCATTCCATAAGGCAATGTGCAGTATCAATAGCTTTATCAGTTGCGGAATTAATCGAAGAGCTACTTGCTAAAAAGAAACAACAGGAACCTGCCAATATGAATAGTCTGCCAGCCGAAAAACCGAATCCAAAACCGAATGAGATGCGATGCACATGCACGACCCCGGACCATCGGCAGATTAAACCGTGCTCCATACACTCTGTAGTAATAAGACGGAACCAAGACGGAACCGTGGCCAAAGTTTATACCGCTCGTCATATCAATAATATATCGGATCGGGTAACATTTGTTAAACATAAGAAGCTTAGATTTCAACAATTTTTTCAGGATAGCAGACTGAATTTGCCATTAGATCAATTCGGACACGTGTATCCTAGATCTTATCATCAAGCACCTTTGAGAGGCCAAGATGTCTCCCAACCCAGCAGTTCCGAATCTATTTACCATTGCGGACGGCCGCAGCAAATGTTTCGAACCACACCCGAAAAACCACCAAGTTCGCAAGGTCGAACTCCGGAACAATCTTACGGTCAATTCAATCCCAATGCAAGTTCCTCACAAATAAAATGCTCCGAGAGCAGTGGAAAACGTCAAATTGCACATCTGCAGCAACAGTATCAGCCACCAAGACCCAAACCTCCAAATAGATATCAATCAATGCAACCATCTTTCCCACCTATTTCTCGCAAATCATACGCCAGCAAAAATCTGTCCAGCTCCAATGCTTACATTGAATCGAATCAAAAGAAGCGGATGACCGCCTATGGAACTACTCCCAGTTCTTCGATACGCAACTTCCGCTTGGAAATATTCAACGATGGTAGAGCCACCACTGAAAATCAACTTATAGAACAAACCCTCTTCACGCCGAGGACCAATGGCTGGCGGGAACCGCCATCTTCTAATAATGGGGACTACGCAGAACGCCAACGGCTAGTTGATGTTGGAGTGAATGCGTACCGTGGCGAAAATCACCCGACCGGCCAAAACAGGCACATTTCCTGCTTTAATGACCTACAGACACAGTACGAAAAATGCAAACCAATCCAGCAGCCTTCCGCCTACCAAGCCAGCGATAATTTGAACGGGGTGGTCAATGCAACTATTAAAGGACTAAATCAGGTCGTCCAATCTCTTCAGAAGCTTTGTGGTACATTGTTCCTTGTGAAATTTCAATTCCTGAACCCTCTACTAATGTTTTTCATTCCAGATACTGCGGACAAAGATGATCTGCCAAATGATCCTAAGGACCTTAACAGGTAAAATTTACTTCTAGCTGAACCTTTAAAAATATACAGAAGTCACAATCGACTCCATTATACTCTAGATGAAATACTAAACTGCTATTTAAATTGTAGTTGGGGGAAAAGGTAGACTTGGGTATGTGTAAGTAGTTTGTCCTTTATTAAGGACTCTCGTTTAGTTGTTAATCGGAAGTAAAAAATAATATCTTAAGTGGAAGATTTTTCAGTTTCCAATCTTATACATGGAACTAGGTGAGGCACCGAAAGTAGAATTTTTTTTTTTTTAAGGAATTTCTTATGGGAGATGCAAGAAGGAAGAATATTTAAGAATATTCTTGAATACGTGTCTTTTGTATAGAAGCTACTCATATGAGTAGCGTTCATTATCTGAAAAGTAAACTCAAGATCTTAGGCACAAATAGAGAAAAAATAATATATAACTTTTTTCGTCCGAGGTATAGAGCTCTACGCGTTACAAACTTTTGGGCTCGATTACCCCTATATTACTCTCAGATTTCATCTAGAGCATAGTGATCTCCCCATTACAGAGTCCTGGTCGCCAAAATGCTAAACCATCAGCACGGCATAACTGAACTGAAGGAAGCAATTCAATCAATTCTAATCGAAATGTCGGATATCTTGGGCAACAATAACGCCGAGAGTTTACGGTACATTAATTGCCTTTTGAATGACTTGTCTACAGATGAGGTCGAGGACATAAATGAATGCTGTCCTTGCACTAAAGGGGCTGCAATTAAATCTGGATCGAACGGTCTAACAAGTATTACCAGAACAAGCAGTTAGTATTGTGAACTAACTCCCAGATTTTATTTTAGGTATCAGCAAAGATCTGACAAATGGAAAATCAGAACTGAACGAAAGAAAGTCTAGTACGAAATCCGATGACATTCATACGGCTGTTACGGCTAAAGATACCAAACCTAAGGAAACCAGCGAGCATATACCGGATGTACTATCCGATACAGCAACCAAAGAATGACGAAAGAACCGATAAAGCTCGTATACTGATGTTTTCGCTAAACCTTAGACTTTAGTCAAGACACTTATTTGTAAAGCTTTTGAACTGCTTCTAGCCTCAAACCAGCCTATAGAAAGTTGTGATTTATTTTTTAAAGAAAATTCGTTGATTTTCGGTTAAGAAAAAAAATCGATAAGCTTGAATAAAATGATTGAATTCAGTCAATAAATGAACCGGATGTAGTTTTCTTTGATTTTGCAAAAATAAATATTTCTTTCCGTTATCCGTTTAGATAATCTTATATCATGAGCATTCATTAATGGGAGTGCAAGAAATTTCGTGAACCAAAAACACATGGGGACAAAGTACTGTAAATAAGTATATATAAATCTTAAAATTAGGAATAAATTGACGTTTTTAATTAATATGAATTGTTATAAACATAATAGTAAGTTCCTAATGGCATTTGAATTGCATTACAATGAGTGTTAATTTCCGAAACATGTTTTCCTTTTTCCTTCTGTAGTAGAAGTAGGTGATATTAGCCGCCCAAGAATTGAGCACAGCTACTCGAGTGACAAAATAACACTAAAAAAAATTCCAGACATTCGTTTGTAGTCGAGCTACGCGCTTATATGTTCTTGAAATTTAATTCCGGATCAGTCGAAAAATTCCTGATCAACCGTCCGAAGAAACCTGTGCAACCTGTGAAACCTGTGCTCAGGTTGTTTCCGGACGGACGGTTTTCCGGAGTGAAGTAGTCGACGAGCTAAATCTCATACATTTCTATGGGACATGGTTTTCTTTCTTTCCGGAAGCCGGAGAATATTTTCGCCGGAGTCGAAAAAAAACGAACCATGTAGTCCGGGCCTAAGAAACGTTCCAGTTTATGTGCCACCCGGTATTCCACATAGGGGACGCCTACATTGTCAAATATTTTGTTTTTTTTTAAGCGGAACTTGTGTCTTGGATTGTAAATAAAATATTCGATCTAATGTACTAAAATGTCTTCAAAATAATGTTCACCACGTCAATTGGATTGGAAGTAGTCTGGGTGGCTTAGTGGTTAAAGCACTTGCCTTCGGCGCACCTGGTACCAGGTTCGAATCTGCTTGGTGACAAGTAATTTTCGAAAATGGTATTGGGTGCCGGACTACCAGTTCACTCCGCTGTAAATGAGTACCTGAGTTAAAATCTGGGTAATAAACACGGACGAGCGTGTAGCTGACCACATCACCTCCTAATGTTTCGTTGGTCTCGTAATGAAGTAACTCTCATTACTTTAAGGCCTAGGCCCGATTTGGGCTGTTGCGCCATTGATTATCATTATTAAGTTAATTGGATTTCTAACAGCGGTATTATTGGTAACGAAGCTTTCACCAGGCACCACAAAAAAGTCAGCACAACTACATACTTTTCACTAATATGACATTGAATAAAACAGATGGGGAATCCCCCATGCACGAGTATAAATTCTCTAAATGTGTATAAGAAAAGATGATTTCAATATGAAATTACAGATGTCACGTGAAAAAATTCGAAGTTAGGAGGATATTTTACATATACTGTCCTGGCATGCTTAACAAAATCGAGTATTGAAGGATATTAGATGTTGTTTTTGTTATTTTGAGTACTTTTCAGTAGGAACATATTCCACACCTACAATAATTTGATTATAAACTCGTAAATAGTAGCTATCAAAATTTTCTCAGTAAATTTATCATCAAAAATTTTTATCAAAGCTATTGAATGGCATCAAATTTGCATACACTCGTACACATATATTCGTCTCTGAGTCATATAATTTCCAGAGCTATCTAGCTACCTTTCGCGAGTATGTTTTGCAACTAGTTATCAAAATGACTTGTTTATATCGTTTATCATTTTATATTAATTTAGTTTGTAAGATACAGTAGGAATTTCGCGCGATTATATTACCTATCCGTGAATACATTACAAATTCTATAGAGGTTTGTATGGTTTTCATATTCCTAATTTGACAGATTTTATGTTTCGCAGATAAAATAGTTTACAGATTTAACATAATGATGTTGACATTATGCCGCTTCCAATTCCAACGGAGTCATGGGAATTGTTGTGATGCTTAAAACTGGGATTTTTTAGGTGCTTACAAAATGAATCCATGCATGGCAGATATCATCTACCATGATATCATCATATCATGGTATGGCAGATATCATCTACAAATGTTTTTAATTCTTCTTTAAGTATGAACCCTTGTAGAGTTAAGGACAACAATACCTTTGACTGATGGGATTTGGAAAACTTAAGGATTGTTATTAAGGTTTCGTTCAAACTACTCTCCTCATTTCAAACTTTTGGAAACCACAACATATGTGAGGTATTTATATAATATATATAATCTTTCTGTTACGATCAGACTCATCTTAAGGCAAACTATCTATATAAATCTTAAGTAAATAAATGTCAAGATTCGAAACTAAGTATACGTATGTAAGTAAGTTTATATTCACTACCAACTGCATAACGACCACGATATTCTAATAATTTGTAATATAAAAAAATTTTCGAATATCAAAATCCAGAACTCCACTAAAAACTTAGATATCAGTTTTGCATAAGGAAACAACATTTGCTACATCTTAAAACTTACTACCATCAATTTCAATTCTTTAAAAACGTTTTATTTTATTAAAATTTATAATTATACAAATTCATCCACAAAATAATAATATTATTTTCAGTACCAATCATAAAACCCATATTGGAATTTAGAACGGAAAAAGTAGTCCGAAACTCTTTTCTTTTTTCGAGGCTTCCCAAATCCGGGACTTGACTCAATCAATATAATTTTATTCCGGATATAGTGGAATTTTGATGACAACACATTGGTGACGGTCTGGATTTTATGGGGCAAATTTAGAATACTAAAAAGACGAAGAGCCTACAAACAAGAAAAAAGAACTAAACTTAAAAAAAAAAAATAGTAAATAAAAACCTGTAAGAATACCTTTTTTTATCTTAAGGATGCCAATAAATCGTAGAAATGGAAATAAACAAACATATTTATGTTTCGTATTAAATTTAATTAGTGGACTAGCATAATTTGTCATAATTTACGATTTGTTAAACAAAAGATTTAAGTCAGAAACTCGATTGTATTTTTCTGGCTATTTTAATTTGCAAGTTGTGTGGCTCTGTCGGTATTTAAGCAGTTATTCAATAGCCACATAACAATTTTGTAATTGAATAGAAACACACCCTTAAACTTTTGTGTTGGTCTGTCAATGTCGAAACGTAAGTAAGTATTTTTATCATGGTGAAGTTCACGAACAAGTAGCGTTTGGAAACTATCTCAATTATTCTGTGTTTTTGGAAAAACGCCAAAACAGTCGAATGAAAAGTTAACGATAGAGAAAAGTAGGCTTACGTCTGAATTAATGGCTAAAATGTGAACTGTAGCGACGTGCTTACGAGCTTCCGGGATAGCTGCTCCTGGGTAGAGTACGTTTCAGCCCATAAAACCCTTGGCCTGCAAAAATTTAACACCGACTTACCCGGGTAATAAAATTAGGATAAGACTAACAATCGGTCACGAGAGACCGAATCTACGATCCATGTAACGGGAGTATCACTAGCAATTGAAGGGTTACCACTTATTACAAAGAAGTATCTGGTTACAACATTATAATTACAAACGTACTCCCGCAAGGAAATGATCTTCAGCCACATACTTACAATTACACATTTCTTATATAACAATTATTTTCACTTTCACAAAACACTCACAGGTTGATATCAAACCATTGAATACGAAGCAATGTAATCAAAATTAATTTCTCAAATTTTATAATAAAATCTCTGGACGATAGGCAGCAATTCAAAAGAAAGTGAAAGATATTCTAGAGAGACGAAATCTATCTGACCTAGCCGTACTAATTAAATTCGTTAATATAAACAAAAAAAAAATAACCCATACTACAGATATTCTTTTTAAATCATATCGAAAACAAGCTCCTTACATTAAGGTAAAATCGAATATAAAATTTCCATAACATTATTTGCATAAATAAGCCATCTGTAGACTCGAGATCTTGCTTCACAACTTATCCAGTTTTTCGGTCGGTTCGCTTAGAAACAATAGTTCTTTCTGAATTTCGTATTTCGGTAAAGAACACACAAATCTCAGCTTCAAAGTACACTAGTATCACCTATCCGTAGAACGGTACAAAAACAGAATAGTTCCGGATATGACCCAAATTGATCCCGCGATATTTTAACTTTCGCGCTATGATCAAAAATCAGCGGCATTGGTGCTATTTGTGTCTTATGACCGGTTGTAGCCAATTTGGGCAAGATTCCGACAGCCGGTCAAAGCCGAGAGCAATTTTTTATTTCTTGCAATATTGAACTCGAAAATGCGCAGCATAGACCACAATTCGATGCATTCTAATTTTGCATAAGAAAAATCAACTTTGGAAAGTAGATGCGATAAATTTTTATGGATACAATTTAGGTAAAAAAATGTATTTAGAAATTACAATTGGCATATTAATCACATGGCAAAAAAGTCATTGAAGATTTTATGTTGCAGTGGCAGCGAAAGCATTTTACGCATTGTATTTTGCAGGTATTTTTTAGAGGACAAAAGAAAAAAAATTCAAAGCCAATGTCCAACATGATTTTTGTTGTTTGAGATGTCTAATTTGTTTGTGGATAAAAACCTTCATCTGGTAAAAAGTGTGCGTCTCGATATCATTAGTTTCTCTTTGGCCTCCGGCAGCACTTTCAATGTAAATATTATTTAACTTTATGACCAAGTTCAATGACTTGACTGATATATGAAATATTGTGTACTATTAGAAGAACCCTGAGCAAGATGGACACATAAGGTATGGAATCAATCGAATAAAATATGGTTTCATCTGTTAGTAATTACCATTAACATTATAACAATATTTTTACAGTAGCAAATATACTAATTTCTCAACCCATAGATGGTTTTATTTTTCATACGCTATGAGCTTTTCACAAGATCCAATAATGTTATTATTATTATTATATTTTATTATATTATTTATATATTTTACAATACCAAGCATATAAATATACATTATTATTACTTAAACACTAGTGACAATGACCATCGGTTTCCAATAATGGAAACTACGGTACCTAAAGCGACAAGTTCAGTGATTTAATATGAAACTTTTAAGCTGGAGAATTGCTTTTAAGCGGTCTAGAAAACATTTTAAAAAGACAATACCAATTTTATAATTTTTAACAATGCAGTTTTTCGGCTAATTATTTATTAATTTATTTTTTCTATATGAAAACCTATAGTTGAAACTCCAATGTTTGTTAGAAAAATGACTCACGAACAGTGGCATGCAGTACAAATCAAGCATGTATGTATGTAACTTTCGCTAGTAATGAAGTAACTTTAGCATTACATCAAGGCCTAGGGCCAATTTGAACTGTTGCTCCATTGATTATTATTATTATAACTTTCGTTTTATTTAAAATTAAAAAGAAGTCATTCGGTTTTATTATTATATATTATTATTTACAAAGAATATTACACGATAAAGCTGCCATTGAAAATCATTTAACCAATGGTACTGCTCACCGCGTATCTATCCAATGACGTAACGACCCACAGTAACCAGTCTCGTAGCCGTGTCATCCAAATACGAAAATGTATGTCCGTAGCCAAGCTATGAAGTTCGACCTTCGGTCTGAAATAAAGTCTGTAAAGTACTATATGTATAGTACAACCCAAAGCCAGTGATACAGATAGTATTTCGAATCAAAAATAATCTCATTATCGACGGAACTTATAGAATCCGTTTTAGAGTACCTACTTAATAAATTTTGATCTGGAAATCAACTACTAAATTTTACGACAGTACCTAAATTAATATGTATGTATATAGTATGATGGAAATATTAAAATATGTACTTGTAAATATGTGAAACTTTTTTTTATTAATTATTCAGTTCAATGTTTAAAAGTCAAAGTTTTTTCTGACAGCTCATGCCTTTTGTTATTCTTTAATTATATATACCTGAAATTTCTGAACGCAAATAGAAGAAGTACGTTTAATCTAAATAATTATACAATAAATAAAATCAAATATAATTACTTCAGGTAGGTACTTAACTAAATCAACACATACTACTCTTAAATAAGTTTTTGTTTGAGTAATGAGTGATTCTTGAAACAAACTTACTCAATTTCATTTCGATTTTCATATTGATCAATTCATTCCCAAAACACAGATCAAAACAAATTACATCGAAATTCGATGCTGAAAGAAAGACATAAAACTTCCCATCTCGCGACATCAAAATTTCAATTTGCGATAAATTCAGTTGATTTATAAAACTTCACTCTTAATTTAAGTAAATGATTCTCTCTGAAAAATGTCCAAAAATACTTCTTCCGAAAATACGACAGAAAGAAAGGTGATCCAAAAAGAGCGTTAAACCCAGGATACTAAGGGGTCAATCACTGCACAAACCAACTGTAAAGCTAAAATTTGTGTTGGTAATGTCAATGACACAAAAGCAAGTGAGTCCAGGTGAATGTTACACGAAAACGTACGGTTCCCGTAGGATAACACCGTTTCTTTTTCGAGACCACAAATAAATGACCCAAAAACATTCGATCTTATTATAAACCGCCATCGTCGGTACGGGTATTAATATGTACAATTTGTACATCTCATTTTCCTTAAAATAAGCGTGGAACCGGAACCAGTTCCAGGGCATCTTCGGTTCCCTGAATTATGCAAATATCATTTCTTTTAGTCGGTCACGAGGGCTAAATAATTATTTTGCTTCGAACGTAAATTTCCTTTTTTGACATTTCCGATTGTCACATTCGAATCATTTCACCGAAAAAAAAGAATTTGAGCTACATGGGATTTATAATACATTTTGTTTATATTCGAAATTTATGCAAGAAAAGAGGCAAACATTATAATTGTATATATAAGATATATATGTATAACCGGCAATTATCATAAATCTCATCGGTATTTTGTTTATTTTGAGTTTGTAAAGAAGGGAAGATGCCTCTTTTTTGCAAAGCAAACTCCGACAAAATTTACATTCGATAGTGGCTAATTGCATATTTGAGACCACTTTGGCCCCGTTTTATCAAAACACAAAATTATGAATGCCCAAATTGATTTTGTATAGCACTTTGACCAGAATAAAATACCGCCACGGCGCTTCATTTCGCATTACAGTTATTAGAGTGTTGTTTTAATTTAAATATTTTACATACATATTTTTTTCTAGGTAAGGCATCCATAACCTGCGCAACATATTTTCTTGTAACCTGCGGGTCGTCCAGTTTTATACAAAATTTGTGGGTTGGTATTGGCCTCCTGATCGCTAAATCTTTTAAGGAGAACTTGCCTATAGCTACATATATTTAAGATTATGTTATTCTTTTTAAAAACTAAATAGCTAGTGCCGTCGTTTCCTTGTCGAAAATTATTAAGTGAGACACTCATTATATAAACATGCCGGTAATTTCTGTATTCATTTCGTTCTCCATTTATCTCGACGATGATTTGAAACTATGTATCTACTTTTTATTTTAATTCTGATTTACTTGAATTTTTATTCAATGAAAAATATTTCGTGTGAAGCATCAGATTTTAGAGATCAATATTTTGTTTTTTTCCACTCTTTATGTATAACAATTTCCTGTTGCCTTAAAGTTTTTCGAAAGTGGACTCGACTCGTTCATAATCATCAGTTATTTATTGGCGATGATAATAAAACGGTAAAAATTGTACGTTACGCCATATTATATTTACACCTTTTCAAGAATAGCCTTTTCGATTTATCAGAGAAAAAGTGAACCAGGGTTATTGACTACAGTATTGACGGCATATCAATTTAATATTTTATTTAAAGCACTCATTACTGGACAGAAATAAACTGACCTACAATTGAAACTTTTGCGTCAGTTGACCAGTTGCTGGTTGACATGAAGTTTTTTTTATTAATTCTTCGCAGCTTTGCGGCAGATATAGTATTTACTGAAACCAAGTACTGAAAAGAAGTTAAGAAATTGTAGACGGGAGGATTGAATGTTGGTCATCACATTAGTGCTGCGACATCGACATCGATGTTTCTAAAACATCGATGTTTTGCAAAAACATCGGGTGCTTTTAACATCGATGTTTTTACTTCGATGTTTTTCAAACATCGATGTTTTATAAGAACACCGACATCGATGTTTCAGGCACATTGAGGTTTTTGTTTTTGCTCCTCATAGCAAAAACTATACTGAGGTTTTATAAAAGAATGGAACTTTGTTAGGAAAAGGTAAAAAAGAAGGTAAATCATCGATGGGACCAAATGAAACGAAACTATTCGCTGGAGGAATCGGAACAGGGATACGTTCCTCGAAATTCGGCACTCATGAAGACTGCCATAAAATACTTGTCTATTATGGCTACTTCAGTACCCTCTGAGAGAGTGTTCTCTGCTACAGCGAACACTGCTTCCAGCAGAAGAAGCTCTCTCTCAGGGGAGAAGCTTCAAAAATTACTGTTTTTACAAACAGTAAACTCAACATTTTGGAGTTTGGATTATTAGAGTTTTATTCCTTTTTACTTCATTAGGTATTTTTTAATAATAAAGTATTGTGATCGACTTGAAATTAGAAAAAAAATTGGTACCCTGAAAATTTGTATTTTCACGTTTTAGAACTAGACCCAAAAAGGACTAGACCCCAAAAAAGGTAAAAAAAATAAATGTCCGTTTGTTCGCCGTCCGCCATGCGCAAAATAGTTTGAAGCACGCATCTCTCAAACCCGTTGAGATATTATCATGAAATTTCTATGGTGGGTAGATTGGGCGAACCATTATGACTGGTATCTCTTAGGGGGGTGTGGGTATGAGCAGGCCCGGCCCTAGACTTTTCGGCGCCCGGTGCAATATACACTTCGATGCCCTAATCAATTTATATAACAAATTTTTCACTAAAAAAAACAAAAATTATTATACTTACTCACTTGACGATTTTTCATACAAATTCATGTATCTTTTTCTCAGGAACCGCTCAACCGATTTTAATCAAACTTTGTACACTTATTATTTTAATAAGTCGAATGCTACTGAATGAAGGAATTTCAAAAATATTAAAAACTTGACTTATAATCTTAGAAAATTTAAACATTTTTGGTGTTTTTTAAACCTAAAAAAAAGTATTTGGAATCAAATTTTTGAAAATTGCTTCATTCAGTATAAATACCAATACTATTCTATCTTTAACCAAAAAAAGTCATCTTGATGACTCTTATCAGTTTCGAGAAAAAGAAACATTTATGGAAAAAAAAATGGAAAAAAAAATGGAAAAAAATTGTTCTGGAGAGCGAAAAAACTAAAATCTCTCCAAATTGATTTTTTTTACATATATTGTTAATACAAACCTCACAGATGGCATTGGTTCTGTTTTCAAAACTTTCCTCTATTCTTTATCAGAATATGTCATTTGCTCGTTTGATTTAAACCAATTAATGGTATAAACAAAATTGAGACGAAGTTCGCCAGCGGCGGAAGGTCGGTGTCAACATTTTAAAATTGTACCGAAACACACTGAAAAGTTTGCCCAACCGCTCGCCGTCGTAATTCTGTGTCCGTACGTGTGTTGCGGTACAATTTTAAAAATTTTACAGCGAACTTCACCGCCGCTAGCGAAGTTCGTCTCAATTGTGTTTATACCATTACTACTCTTATCATTCATCCAAAACATTTATTTCCTTCCAGCAAAAATTTCGTTTTTTCCATTTCCCCATATAATTCACCGAGGCGCATTCGCTCCATATCTATCTTTTTCTATTGTATAGAAATCATGGTCTGAGCTCTTTCAGCACACAATCAAATCAGCACCAAGCGCTGCGGCACCGTGGGAGCGCTCGCTCCAAATGAATCGTACGATCGCAAAATTGTACTAGCTGATGAACGTATGAATGCAAAATTGGAATAGCAGATGATCGCACAAACGAAAAGCTGTACTAGTCGGTATCGTAGAGTGAGAATATCTTTAAGAGAAAAGATTCAATGTTTTGTTTCTTGAACGATAATTGAAAGAGTGTTTTAAGAAAATAGAAAAATGGAAATAGAATGTGCATCGAAAAAAGTGTGGCAAATGTATTGAAGAAATCCTTTCTATTAATTTCTAAGTATGTTTTAAGTTTATAGCAAAATATTTGGAGAGATAAAATGAACTAGCGCCTTCCTTAATTTGGCGCCCGGATTCAATGCGCCATTTGCACATATGGTAGGACCGGCCCTGGGTATGAGGGGGAGGAGAGAGGAGCGTTTTAGATGAAAAATTTTAGTTTCTAGATTTCAGCAACCGCTTACGCTAGAAAACTGAAACTTGGAATTTCTATAGAACTTCGATAGTGGACCCATTTGCAAAAAAAAATTTTGATATGGGTGAAGGGATGAGGGAGTGGAGGGGAAATCCATCCGAAACGCAACAATGCCGAGATCGACACATTCTTAAATCCATATCTCCGAAAGACTTGATGGACCGAAATTCAACCTTATCTAATATCTGTACCTATACTAGGAGAAAAGATTGAAAAGACATTTTTGAGTGGGGGTACGGGGGGTGGAGGGTGAAAAACTTTACATTACGATATCTCACGAACCAATTGATTTAGAAAGATGGAATTCGGTTTGAGTATTAAGGTTGATAAATAAAGATTGCTGAAAGTAAATTTTTTTAAGAGGGTGGTGAAACATGGAAGTCATATGTCAAGAACAGTATAAGATAGATGCTCAATTTTTTAGCAGAAGTAGGCCCCATAGAAAAAAATTGGGCATGTGGCTGTAGAGGGTAAGGGTGGAAGAGGGTGAAAATGAAAAGGTTCCGATGCTTATATCTTAAGAACCTATAATGATATAAAGCTGAAACTTGGTATTTAGATAAAGCTATAGTAGTGGCACGTTGGAAAAATATACTTTTTTGTAGTACGGTACGCGGGTGGGGAGTGATTTTTCTAACTATAGAACGGTTTATGCTAGAAAATTGAAACTCAGTGTATATATCTAAATCAACTAGAATAGAAATTTTGATTAAAAAAAAATTCGAATATCCATTGACGTTCGGAAGAGGGGCAAAAAAAAATAATCAGTGGAAATAAAATGCATATATTTTCACGATTTTCGTCATATCTACTAGGTCTTCCCAAGTATCGAACTCATTTTTATTCTACGGATTCTTCATACGAATATGAATGAAATTCGATCACTAAGGGGGTGTGAAGTGGCTCTATACTTTTTCATGAATTTTGCCATATCTCTTAGATCTGATCAGATTTTCACTTCCACGGGCTTGTTTAATAATTACTTATTTGTAAGTGTTTTCCTTTTGCAACCCCTAGACCGCAAATAACCCAATTATAATGGAATATAACCCAATTATGTAATGGAATATGACCCAATTATGTAATGCATATGTTATTCTACCCGCTTCCCGAACTTTTTTGTTAGGTTTTCAGTAACATAGTAACCTATACCGCATCTCAGAATTGAACGCGTTCCGAACTTCAATCGGAAATATAATAAAGTTACGGCCAGACTGTTGGCAAATTTTTTTGTTTTGTTAACACAACACATTTTTTTTTGCTTCTTCTCTAATGTCTCACCTAAAATTCTAAAAACATCGATGTTTAGAAACATCGATGTTTTTCACCGATGTTTTATCGACATCGATGTCGTTTATTTCAAACATCGTTGTTATGAAACATCGATCCAAAGAATTGTTGCTATTCGCATTCAATAATTGCACCACTTGGAACGTTGCATGGTTTTATAACAAATTGATCTCTTTTCGATCACTGCACTACCAATCTAAATCGTTTTACTAATACTTTGAAACTGATCGTCGTCTCGCTGTATAGTACAAAACTGTCTTGGCTGCAAACTCTGCTTATATAGTGCGTGTGTCGAGACCTTTCGCGAATATTCGATAATGTTTGTGGAATGTTGTGAAAATGTTTAGTACAACCGACAACTTTGCAGAATTTTTCACGCCTTTCTTATTGAAAGGTGACCAATCGGATGTTTTCCGCTGCCTTCCAGTAAGGGTATTGGACGGTTGTTGCTTTTCTCACTTGAAACTGATCAAGTTGTGCGGGTTTCCAGAGTAGCATGTAATTAATTATCAGGCCTATTCAGGATCAGAGCCACAAGTCACAAAGTAGGTGGAAAGTCACAATTAATTCAAAATTCTTATACAATTGTGGCTCTCGACCTACTTTGTGACTTGTGACTCGGTCCTAAATAGGCCTGTATATGAAATTTCGAAGCTCTATTGTTATGTCAGTTGAATTAATTTTAGTAGGAAAAAGTTACTAGTATTTATATGACGAAAATCGTGAAAGTATATACACTCTATTTCCACTGATAATTTTTTTTGGTCCGATCCGAACGCCAATGGATATTCGATTTTTTTTATCAGAATTAATTTTCTAGTTAATTACATATATTACTGTAACTGTAACTGTATTTATTCCTTCAATATATACATTTTTTAACTTAAGCTAGTTTTAATGGTTCGGTGGTGAGACTAATTCGAAATCTTTACATCCTTAATAATTTATGTGTAATAATTGAATTTATATTTGTTTTTAATCGTTTTCTTCTGGTATTAATTCATTTACGGAAAAAGGAGTTAAAAAACCGTATAAATAACTTAAGCTTAACCTTAAAATTAACCTTAAACTACATGTATATACAAACAACTAAAACTAAATGTTACTCAGGAAACAGAGAGAGAATTAGAGGATTTTCGGAGCTTTCGCATTTTTGTTTTAAGTTTGCAGTCAGCTTTGCAATGGTGTCAACTATTCGAGGTAAGTCAGCTAGTACGTGAAGTTCTCTTGTGGAAAAATGCCAGGGCTTGTTCAAGATGATCTTAAGACACTTGTTTTGGATAATTTGAAGCTGTTGCTTATGCACTTTGGCACAGGGATTCCAAACAGGTGCACCATACAGAAGAATAGGCTGCATTACCGATTTATACAGAAGGTATTACATATATTAATTTACATATATATACCGAGTTTCAACTTTCTAGCATAAGCTGTTCTAAAGTTAAAAAAACACACCCCACCCCCGTACCAAGCTTTATACTAAACCGAATTTTATTTTCCTTGTGTAATTGTTTTGTGAGATATCATAATCTAAATTTTGTCATCACCACCCGTATGCCACTGCACCAAAAAAAAATTGATTTCAATTTACTCTCCTAGTATAACTACAGATATTTTTTAAGTTTTAATTACTTGCCATTTACGGTTTAGGAGATATGGATTTTAGAATGTGTCGATCTCAGCTTCATACGCATTATTTCTACAAAGGTTGTATCACAACTTTACCATTTAATGACGTTAATCTTTAACACAAATATTTCACAATTGTTTAAAAAACCGGAAACCAGATAGACTTCTTGGTAAAACATTATTCGATAATGGTTGCTCTTATAACTATGTATGTATAACGAAATTATACGTATATTTCCAGCATTTTAGGTACGTACCTTGGAAAACTAATAGATTTATGACTCGAATCTTATAATGCGGAAGCCCTTTTGCAATAGGAAAAACCTTACATCTCTTCAACATCTGCTTTATTTAGTAAATTTAATGAAGAGCTATGGAAAGAGAAAAAAAACCGTTATGCTTTCTTGCTAAAGTTGAATGTGAACTACACGCGCCGTCAGGGATGGGGCAGAAATTAATGTTACACTTGGAACTTATTCTCATCAGGCTCAAGTTCAGATATCCTATATTTCTTTAATAGTCATGCTTTTTTCTAAATTTATTAATCTTAACTTCAAAATTATGATAATTTAATGCCTAAGTACAGAATATTTTTTTCTTTTGAATTCCAATGAATAAATTCTTTGTAAGACTGATATTACGTCCTACTAAAACTAACTTATTTCAAAATACGAGTACCTATGGCGACTAATTTTTGCTTGGCAATTTAAACTAGAAACCTTCAACTCAATCAGCTAACGACATAAATGATTGAAGGTAAAGTTATTGTTATATCGATTAATTTAGGAAATTTTTATATAGAAATATGCTACAACAGGTTTTCTTCATCATACATTCAATTTTATTCGTTTTGTGATGTATTATAATTATGCCCTATGAATAGACAAGGACGCAAATGATAACACAAATGGAAATTATTTTGAAGATCACCTGTTGAAAATTTGAATTCTTATCGAAGTGATATTTGAATTTTGTGCTACAATTTATTATAAAAGTGCGACTTACTATGATATAAATAACAAGATATGCGTTTTAATAATCAAAGGTTTGATTAATTTATAGTTTTGTTATCAGGTGATTCGTACTACATGATTTCGTTGATATCGAACTTGTGGTCTAACAAAGAATTTGGTATTATATGTATGTATATACAAGAAATATAAAAATGCCAGAATCTTAGTTTATGAAAATAACATTGAAAAGTGGTTTGTTTGCGGACGGAGGATCAGATCGAACTCCACGGGAAAATGTCTGAACTCGATGAATTTCAATATAAAAGCGAAGTGCGATATACATAGGTAGGGTAAGGTACCCAGTTCCGAGCTCCCTTAAGGCGTCTACCTACCATGGACATTTTTTTTTTAAATTTATTTTTTTATTCTTTTATAAAAAACTTTTAAATGTTACGCACATTTTAAGCCATTGGCGGTATTGAAAATCGCAAAATTGCCGAAGTTACAGCTACATTTTCTGCACGACAACCGACGAAAACCCTTGCGATACAGCAAATAAGCTTACTTTCTTTTGCGTTTATCTCGAAACTACTCTTTTCAGAACTCGTAACACGATATCTCGTAAACTAGTTGGCCGATGGCTCTGAAATTTTAACACAATACTTTTAGCAGTATTATGGAAAGTGTAGCGTAGGATTTTTAAGATTGCTACATTAGTTTTTTTTTTATTGACGTTTTTCGACGTTTTTCTTAGGAAAAAATGCAATTTTTTTTACTTCGCCTCACCAAAATTACAAAAAAAATCTTAAAAAAAAATCGCTACGCTACATTCTAGCTACACTACCCACGAACAAGCCCATTTTTTCTTTTTTTTTCTGATGCATATTAATGGAGAAAACGATGACATCATATCCCCCCTCTTGTGCAGAGGGCCTCCGGGGAAATGTGCATAGCGCCGCCATTTTTTTTTATTTTTTATTAAAAGTTATGTCGAACGTTCCTCAAATTGTAATGTACCTTGTGTCCAAAAATTAAAAAAAAGTCTTTTGTACTTTCGAAGTTATGAATTTTTTAAAAAAACACCCATTTTTCGAGCGGTCATGGTAGGAAGACCCCTTAAGAGAAATGTTGACTTTGAGAAATCGTTAAAAATCAGAATATACCAATCTGATATTTTACTATTCTGATTTAATATTTTATTCTTGTTTGTTATTGTTATACTCAACAAAAAATTGTTATTATAGTTTAAAGAAAATAAAAATAAAGAGTAAAATGGTCTTTGTCCCAGTTCCGAGCCTCCCTGTTTACTATTCCGAGCCATCCAGTGCCAGTTCCGAGCCCCCATGCTCTTATAGGGTCATTCCATCAAAAACCGCAAAAGTTGTGGCCTTACCATCGCCGATTCTTTGAAAATTTTTTTTGCTTGAAGAACTAGTGAAAAAAAAAAATTTCTCATTTATTTTGTTAGTTACAGTATGTTAAGGATTTAGCAAAAATGGTGTCCAACTCCTCTTTGAAAATTCATATCTCTGTTAATTTTTATCATAGAATAACAAAATATGACTTATTTTAAAGGGAAGTTGTCGCAAAATAATAAAAATATCAATAAAATTTATCCTTAAATTGTTTTTCCAAGGATAACGATTTTGTCCTTTATCCTTGAATATCTCAAAATGCTATTTTTTTTTATTTTTTATTTTCTTATACTTTGTGTATTATACTGTTTTTCAAAATATATCAAGAAATCAACTTGGGATCTCAATAAAATTGGGGTAAAAATAATCGAAGAACATTAGTGCTTACCAATTTACTTTATAGAAAAAGTGCAATGACCCTTGAATATCTCAGAAAGCCAATTTTTTTTATATTTTGTGTATTATACTGCTTTTCAAAACATATCAAAAAATTAGCTTAGGATCTCTAGAGAATCGGGGTTCAAAAAATCGAAGAACATCAGGGCTTTTTGATTATATTATAAAAAAATTACAATTATAACATAATTGAAAAGTACCTAAGTTCTTCGATTTTTTTGACCCCGATTCCATTGAGATCCCAAGTTGATTTTTTGATATGTTTTGGAAAACAGTATAATACACAAAGATTAAAGGATAAAGGACAAAATCGTTATTCTTGGAAAAAAATTTAAGTATAAATTTCATTGATATTTTTATTATTTTGCGACAACCCTTCCCTTTAAAATAAGTCATATTTTGTTATTCTATGATATGCATTTTCAAAGAGGACTTAGACACCATTTTTGCAAAATCTTTAACATACTATAACTATCAAAATTTTTTTTAAAAGAATTGCTCCTGTGTATAATTCGGCATATTCAATTACCTTATTTTCTAAAACAAGTGAGTAATTTTTAACTTTAGTATAGTAAACACACACTTCGTAAAGAAAAAAATATAGAATAACGCATTCTAACAATATTATATTAAAATATTTTCGTTATAATTATATTTTTAATTAAAATTTCATTTTTAAGTAAATTGTCTTATAATTCGAAGGAGACTCAAAACTTGGGGCTCGTAACTGGGTCGATGAAAACATACATAAATGCCAGTTGCGAGCCCCCCGGCTCGGAAATGGAAATTATCAGAAATACAGCGCCAGTTTCGAGCCTCCATATTATTCTAGTTAAATAAACAATTTTCAGTGTTTAATAAATTACATAATAATCTTTGTGAAATACGCTTTCCATATTGTCACAATACTTTCATCAATTATATAAAACTAATGTTTTAAGCACTATTTTGTGACTGAACTTTCTTAGCGAAAACTGTAAGGAACTTGCCGTTTTGTGGAACACGTCTGTTCTTTACGAATTCTGACCACAATTAAAAATATTTCACACGATGCCTACGGCTGAACCACTAAAAACAGTTGAAAGTAATTACTAAAAATTATAGTGAAGGATAAAATGTTATGAATCCTTTGCTATTCGTGAAATATCCAAGGAGGGCTCGGAACTGGCGTAGGGCTCGTAACTGGGTACCTTACCCTATGTCAATTATTAGGATTTTTTTATTAGAATCAAAGAAAGGGCAGTTTACAAGAAGAAATAAAATTTTTTTTTTTTCAAATATCTCCCTTCCTTTAAATAAAATTAGTTGTTCAGTATTTATTTTATTGTGTATTAAAATCAATAAATTACACCACTATTGCAGAAAACATGACATTTGATTATTTCGTACAAACTTCAAATTTTACTTGGTGCCCAAAATTTTCCATCAAGGTGGATTGCCATTGTCGTCGCAATTCTGCGTCAGGGCGTCGGACGCAACAGTCAACCAATCAGATTTTAGTTCAACCGACAGGATGCGTCTGCGTCACACGTCGAACATTCTTCAGCTTTTTTCTGTGCCGCAAAATTAAATTGCTATGACTTTTCTGTCATTTCAAGTTTCGTTCACTTTTTACTGCTTATTGTGAAAATACTGGCAATATTAGTGTCCCTGAAATCACTGTTTGATTTTTTTATTGAACGTGTCTAATTCCTCCACTCTATTAAACAATTATAGAATTCAAAAATTATATACTTTTTTATCAGTTTGTATTTGACAGCACTGTGCGTAAAAGGGCCTATAGACGCTCATGCATGAGTGTCATTCATGCTTGTCGCAATACGTTTTGGCTCCGCCTACAAAAATCAAAAGTTTTTGATTTCTATGGTGGCAGATCCACATATTCAAGTTTCTGATCCATACAGTCATGGAAGAATGACAACATGCATGAGCGTCTTATAAATTACGTTGCAAATGTAAACTCGAAACTGAAAAGCGTAGCAGAAAAATGTGCGTTCTACGCACAGACGCATAAATACGACGACAATGGAAATCCACCTTTAAAGTGATTAGGAACAGTCAAGAATAGAAAACGTATTAATTAAACTAGCCTGAATTCAAAGTCAGAAAAATAATATTAATCAAGAGAGTAGACTCTGATTAATATTGGCTGCACTGACCTATATAACTGATGGAAAATAATTCACTCTGTTTTCTCAGCAACATATCGTCCATTGATTGAACCATACGCTCAACAAAAGTTTTGAAAAACTCTCACTTTTCGCAACTTGTAAGGTGCAACCATAGAGCTATATGTAGTGGAGATGGCGTGAGCGACTGTTTTGAATCCGCACGATTTCTCGTAAAGGACCGACGATATTCACTATGCTATGCAGCATCTTACTCACATGTATGTTATACTCCGGTATTGAAAAGAAAAAAATCCCAACCTTTAAATACTACGCAGCTATTTGCATTTCAAATTTCCTGAAAATGGAAAATCATTCTTCGAACTTCATGATGAATGATCCTATTGCTTGTGCTATTAGAAACTTTAACTTGCATTCAGATTGCTACACCAGCTCTGTAAGTAGAACTACATACAAGGGCAATATAATGACTAAACTTAAGACACAGTTAATATTTAAGAAACTTTTAAAATTTTTAGGTCTAAGATATTTATTCTTTGTGCTGTTTTCTTGTTGTATTATTAAGCTGTAATATTAGTTTTAAGAGTAGAATTTTAGAATTTTTGTTTTTATATATTGTAAAATAGACTTTCATTGTCTACAAATGAATAAATAAATAAAAAATAAATAAATGCTCCATACAAAAATGTTCAATTTTGCGTCAAAATGCTTCAAAGTGCTTTCTACAGAAACGGCGTCTTGCCATCTCCGTTAGTTATATCTCTATGTGTGCAACAAACTGTTTCCAAATTTGGTAAAGTTCTTCAAACCCAATTGAATAATGTCTAGATGTGTTTCACTATGCTCAAATTTGGTTTCACATTAGATACAGAAAAACAGTCATTCGCATTATTAATGTTATTTCGACATTCGGTGACGAGCGAATTGATGTATGAAGGATTTTACATTGGTTTATTAAATCTGTTTTTTTTTCAATACTTTTTTTTTATCTGCTTAAGAAAAAAACTTGAAGTTCTAGATTTTACATCAGAAATAGCTACCTAATATATGAAGGTTCCGTTTTTTCTAATTTTTACTTTCTTATTTTAATAATCGATTGTTATCGATTTCTAAAAAAAAAATTGGCTACCCTGAAAATTTGTTTTTACACGTTTTATGACTAATAAACGACAAAAAAACAAAAAAAAATTCACTCCGTCTGTGCGCCGTCCGACGTACTCAAACTCATTTGAGGAATTATAGTTGCCAAACCCTATGAGCTATTAAATTGAATTTTTTTTCTGAATAGACATGATAGACCCCTAGAAGTGAAATTTTTTGAGGGGTGTGGGTGTGAGGGGGAAGGTGGGGGAAGCGTCTTAGACGAAAAATTTTGGTTTCTAGATCTCAGCAACCACTTATGGTAGGAGACTGAAACTTGGAATTTCTATAGAGTTTTGATAGTGGACCCATTTGCAAAAAAAGTGCTGATATGGGTGCAGGGGTGTGGGAGTGGAGGGGAAAATAATGCATCCGAAATGCAAAAATGCCGAGATCGACACATTCTAAGATCCATATCTCTTAAACCTTTAATGGCAAGCAATTAAAACTTAACAGACATCTGTAGTTAAACTAGGAGAGTAGATTGAAACAAAATTTTTTGGTGGGGGTGGTGGCGTACGCGGGTGGGGGTAGAAATACTTAAGATTACGATATCTCAGAAACCAATTGCACCAGAAAAACAAAATTCGGTTCGGGTATAAAGCTTGATAAATAAATATTGCTCAAAGTAAAAAATTTTTTTTCAAAAATATCACTTTTCATATCTCAATAACAGTGTAAGATAGATGATTCAAATTTTTACCAGAAGTAGGCACGATATAGCTCTAGTAGGGAAAAAAATTGTGATGTGGGTGGTGTGGGTGAGGGTGGGGAAGGGTAAGAAGGAGAAAGTTCAGATGTTTATATCTTAAGAACCTGTAATGATATAAACCTTAAACTTCGTATTTAGATAGAACTATAGTAGTGTCATGGTGGAAAAATCAAATTATTTTAGGGGTAGCATGGTACGAGGGTGGGGGTGTTTTTCCTAACTTCAGAACGGCTTATGCTAGAAAGTTGAAACTTGGTACGTATATGTAAATAAACTTGAAAAGTAATTCTGATAAAAAAATCGAATATTCATTGGCGTTCAGAAGAGGGGGCAAACAAAAATATCAGTAAATATTTAATCCATTTATTTTCACGATTTTCGTCATATCTACTAGGTCTTTCCGAATATTAAATTCATTTTTTGTTTTGTTGTTTGTTACACCATGTTCTAACCGCTTCCCGAACTTTTTGTTAGGTTTTTAGTCACATAGTAACATACACCGCATCCCCGAATTGAACACTTTCCAAAGTTCTGCCGGAAAAATAATAAAGTTGAGCCCAGACTGTTGGCAGATTTTTTTTTATTTATTTCAACGACGTGTTTGCTATGTTTGCTAAACGATATTGATATTACTTCGGCAATGTTTACGAAAAAAAATGTTAAATGTTGCAAAAGATATGGCTTTTTTTTCGCAATCTACAAGTTTTTCTTACCGAATGAAAACATCAAAAGATTTAACTTTTCATGAATGAAAGTTTGATTTCTTTAAATGGTACCTACCCGCAATTTATTTTTACAGCACCGATTCCGTTTAGTAATTATATAAATCTCATAGTAAAACAGCAATCTGCCATCAATGCTTGTCAGTGATGAAACGTTGATGAACGCTCGATCCATTATTGCAATTTAATTTGTAGAGTTATACTTTCACTCCCTCCAACTGATTCAATTTGAAAGTGCCTTTTAATTTATCAAGAATATCGTATTAAAAAAAACATCAATTATTGTATCTCCTATCAATAATTGGAATTTCCTAGTTGAAACGAAACCAGCTGTCCATCAATTCCTTCACGAAATAACTAAGATAACAACCAAATGAGGAAGAGAAAACTGGAATCAATCATAAACATATGAGGAAATTAAAATGCTTTGATTTATTTTTTAATTTTTATTCTATATTTAATTTAATAATAGCTAGTACTACTTTACTCGAATCATGTACACTACTACAAGAATACAAATAAAAATAATACAAAATAGTAATAAATAATTATAATGGAGGTGAGGAATATTAGGTTAGTTAGGAAACTTACTGAACTCATAGAGGGTGCAGAATTGATGTGCTTAATTAAATTCACACAAAATATAAAAAAGTGGAAAAAATAATTACAAAAAATTAAAATTCACACTTTATACAAAAATAATTTAAAAAGAAGTAAGGACACGACTGGCCTATATCGGCTTGTGTGTGAGTAATATAGGAAAACATGTCCTTAAAAATCTCCTACTCAGGATTTTATTTTAGACTGAATTTTGATTTCGAAATATTTGTAAGTCAATCTTCACCGAAAAGCTACTAACACTGGTCCTAGTCTTTCCATATTTTCCATGTTAAAAAATGACAGATGCCTTAAATTCTAAACATATTTGGTCCAATAATAAATAACTCAACAAAATATACAAGTTTTTTTCGAAATAATCCGATATAGAAAATAGTGTAAAATTGTAGTTCTAAGATCTAAAAGAGTTTGAGGATTCAGACAAACCAACTATTTAAAAGGGGGTTCGTAACTTAGAAATTGCATTTGTCAAGTGAAGCAGTTCGGTGTTCATTTGAGAGATAAGAGTTTCCAATTTGTCGACCGAATCGAGGACCTCGACGCGTTCAGTATGTGGATTGAATCGAACTTCGAACGGTCGGGACATGGTTGAGACCCAACGACGGAACTTGTCTTTGGCGTCTTCGAAGCTCTCAGCCACGTAGTAGATTGGTTGGTATTCCTGATCCTGGTAGGGTTGGACTGCTGTTGAAGCTGGTTCGAATGGACGAAGTTCTGGTTTGTCGCTCAATGCATGAAGGAGTTCACCGTATGCTGATAAGAGACCAGCACCGTAAGCCTTGACTTGTCCTTGTTCCTTGCAGAGTCCAAATTCAACTGTGAACCAGTAAACCTATTTCGAAAAGAAAAGAAATCAAAGAACAACATTATTTTACCGCGCAATAACTTTACTTTTTTTTAATTCGAATGTTGATCAATTATGTAAGTCGACATAACGCCGGCATTGAATGATAGTAAAACCGAATGATCGCTCAATACTTGGTCACCTCAATTCCAGCGACTAGAATAACTCAAGAGCGAAGGCAATGGCTTTGGTCTTGGACGTCGTACTTTCGCAATTATGCTCTTGGCTTTTAACCATGCATCGAGTGCGCATGCGAATTATTTGAATTTTAAAATTGCAGCCACTGCAAAGTGCAGAACAAGAAATATCTATAGTTGGCAAGAAAACCGCGCAACCATCGATGGTCAGCAAAATAGCCAACATAGCCAACAAGAGTTGGCCTCGACATAGTCCATCAAAGCCTGGCTGCACTTTAGCATGTAACTAGGCAAGTCACGTTCACGCCGACATTTCGATGATGCATTTCTGTCGTAAGGCCTCGACGGTTAATTAATTAAGTCTTTAAGAAAAACTAGCGCATATGGCCAAGATGTTTACATAGTGGACTGGCCAGTGGCTAGGAGCAACTTAGCCAATAAGAAATGGCGACTTTGCAATATTCTAATTTAAAATCTATTCCAAATTCGGGACCTCTTAAATTTTTGTCCAACATTTTCAGATACTTACGGTTGAAAGTTTTTCGATTTCTTCGTCAGAAGCACCCAATGATGCGAGACCGATTTCCTGTGAGAACTGAGCGAAGCTGGGGTCAGCCAGTAATGGCATGTGTCCGAGAAGTTCATGGATGCAATCTCTGTAAAATAGAACACAAGGACGTTTAGACGGAGTCGATTAAAAGCTCCTTCGGAACACCGATAATTGCGTTAGAGCATTATAAGTGGCAATTCTCAACGCTTCAAAGGACTTTTGTTGCCAGCCTTTACTAACGCAATTAAGGCCCTGAGCGAGTGGATTCTCATGCAAAGGAGACATGAGGATAGTGCGGTACTTACGGTTCTGGGGTGTGGTACGGTGAAGTGACGTGACGTACGTATTGTGTGCTTTGGAAAATTCTGAAAGCTAGCGATGCCAAGAAGTCCCGAGCAGTAAGCAATCCTGCTGCTGGTCGAAGTGAGAATCCGGTGTTACGGCGTAAGAAGTTGCTCATTTCTTCCAATTGTGGGATACGATTTTCGACGAAGATGTTCTCGTCGCGGAGTTGCTTGAAGGTAGCTCGGTATTCGGAGCAGGCATGTTTCGAGATCAAATCAACAACTGTGTTGAAGACTGATTTCCAGGTCTTGTTCTCGACCTCGGTGTACTCGATGAATGGAATTTGATCTCCGTATTTGTACGCGAAGGCAATTTCAGCGATTTCCTTACGACGTTGACGGTACACTTTGTCGGCAAATCCGGGATGGTTCATGTCCAAATCTGGTTCGTATTTGGTCATCAAATGGTTGCAGTTGTCCAATTCGGACGCATGCTTTGGAAACCACGGTGCCTTAACGCTGATATTGTTCTCAGCCAAAAGATTGATTCCGCCAAACGAACCAGATTGACGAAGTGATCGGATCAATTGAAGCAAATTAGCCCGGGTCATGTCCAACTTGATAAGGACATCGTGTTCAACACTATCAAATCGCGATGTACGGGATTCCAAGTGCAAAACTGCGCCGTGATATGTTTCAATGGCTTTCATAATACGTCCCAACGAGCCCATGCCTTCTTTGAGATGAACAACAATTGCAGCACGTTGTAAGGTATTTTCGGCTTCAGGCGATTCCGAAGCAGCATTCGCCAAAACAATCTCATCTTCGGTAACCCCAGCATCTGAAAAATACGAACAAAATAAAAATCTCGCATTCATTGAATTTACCAATTCCGGGCACGCGTCTAACATAAAAGGGAAAATCCTAAAGTGGTCTCGGATTGTGTAGGGGCGGTACCGAATCAATTTTTCACCCTCCATTTAACCCACTTTCAACCACTTTAGGATTCATATTCGACGCGTACTATTTTATCATTGCGGTAGATATCGCACTCATCCCATTCGCTCGGTTACTTTGTGTCTGAACGTTAATCTGGCTCGAATGCGACACCTCCCCATAGTAGAAACGGATTTGCAGACATTTTTAGACCAAGAATAAAACAAAGCCTAAATTAATTTAATAATTTCGAGCGAAAAAATATTTGTAGCTTTCTAAATATAATTTCTACCGATATTTTCTACATTCTGAACAAATCCGTTTACACTAGTTCAACCCAAACATTTATGTGACAAAAACTTACCGTCAGAAGTGTTGTTCTCATAGGTTTCGTCATCGTCATGTAAGTCTTCATTAACTAAAATTTCATGCAACACATTAGGAGAATGGAAAAACAAAAACACGGACTTGCGTTGAAAACACTTACCTTCAATATTCAAATTTCCTTCTTCTTCATCATCGAACTGTTGTTCTTGATTATCAAATTCAATTTTTTCTTCTATTTTTTGGAACAAAATTAAATAAAAATAAGTAATTAACAAAAAAATAAGTGAAAGCAAGAAAGCCGTACCTTGTGGAACATGGTGTTCCTGTTGTTGGGCTTGAAGAACGCAACTTTCCAAACTATCATCTATATTTCGTATTTAAGTAACATACACAATAATCAAGCGTAACCGAAAACAAAAGTAAAATAAATCAAAACATTAACACATTTTAGCCACAACAAAAATATCTAAGGGACAAGACAGGGATTACGAAAAGAACTTACCGTTTGAACGTTGACGGGCTTCCTCCAGCACCGATTGCTTGGTCTGCTTAACAACTAAAGTCTCAAATCGGGCATCATCTACTAAAGATCGACGACGAGATGGATATCCGTTCTGTGAAAATAGTAAGAAAAATTTATAAATTAAGGAGTCATACATAATTCTAGCCCAATAGAAGAAAAGACATTTCTCTCATCTTCTCTAGTCGAGTTATGTACATAAGGCATATCGTGCAGAACATTGTTCAGAGCTTTAGCAGTGTGACGTACTTTCTCTTAAGGCGGATTTAATATCGCACTACCGACATCGTGATGGGTCGTTCTTTTCCATTATCCTTATGTCACTAAGGCGACGACTACACGATGACGACCTTCTCCCAACAGTCGGAACGGAAATGTGACAGGAAATAAGTTCTTACACTCAAAATCTTTTACTTAACTGCCGAGAAAGGACTTTGACTTAAAGTCTCAGTACGTAGATTATAGCCAACTAAGGCGAAATTGGTTGCAAAGACAATGCTTATTTTAGCGTAATCGACTTTCATGGTTTTAAATAATGAACAAAATCAATAAGCCTTGAAGTCTTTTGATTCTTCAAAAATTTTGATAGACGCTTAGATGGAAAAATTCTAACAGAAATTAACGTACTTATTCAGACGTCGCATCTGTGTATACATCAACAATAACAAAACAAATTGTAAGAGAAGTCAATATGGTTGAAAAATATTATCGTACATGCAAACGGTGTATTCATCAAAATTAATTAATTTAAAAAACGTTAAATCATTAACAATAAAAAAATCCATCGTAATCTTTCGAAACGCAAATGAAAGTTTTCTTGTGCGCTTCTTATCAAGAAATTTTGCACTTAAAATTCTGAAAATTATCCACTACAGGAAAAAGTGTGGAAAGCATCGTCATCTCGCTATCGTTGTAGTTTTGTAATTTGAAAATCATGAGTGCTCGTATCAAAAATTTTACTTTCAGCATAATGTAATCGCATCCTTATGCAATTAGTCGGACAAACGAGCATCAGAAACCGAGCTGTACTTACAATTTGGGCGAAGTGCAAATTGCTATATCGCCCAAATGACCATTGAAAATATGGACAACTTTCACCGAAATTCGATGTATTAAGTATCGTGTCTGGGCGACGTGCTAATTAACACTTAAAATTCGAATTTTTGTAGGGTGCTTCTAACAGGCAGAAAATTGTACTTTTGATTTCTGATTCAAGTGAAGTTAAATTATTCTTCAAATCGAAATGTTTGTCACATTTCGGTTACATAAAGGGTGAAAAGCAATTTGTTCTACATAAAATATCATTCCCAAAGAATGTTTCAAAATTGTTCGTTCCGCCAAATTATAAACCTCGAAATTACTTAAATAAATCGAATATGCCTTATTTTCTCTTATTCTTTTTTAAAAGAAATTTTAATTTACAAAAATCTTTGTTAATATTTGGAAATACCGAACTAGATTACAATGCAATAACCGTCAAATGATGTTACTGCGTTCGAAATGAAATCTGCCAAATTGAACGGCAGCTTTGTTAAATTTTGACACAGTTCAAAAATTTCGGATTCGGTTAATATATGTATGTATAAAAATTCCTTACCTCAATGCTGTATGATTTCTTAATAGCGAACATTTCGCGGTTCTTTTGTGCAGCAGCAACGGCCATCATATTTGAAGTAGTTTAATATTTTTATCCACAAGTTAAACCACACACGAAGATTATGCAACAAAATCCCGATTGCACTTTATTTGAAAACGCTCTTGATTCTTGATCCTTAATCAAGCCTGATATTTAATTCTGCACACTGAATTCTTATTTTTATCACTGCTTTTAAACTTTTTTACTTTTGTAGAACTGTTGTCTTATTGCTTCTTTTTTTCTATAAATCGCGACCACTATCGAAGTTTTCACGAAACAAAATTAAAGAACTTTTCTTAACTTTTCTTTTCGTCGATGTGAAAAAAAAACGTTACAAAATCTTTGAAAAATCTCTTGATAGGAAAATGCAAAGAAGCCAATAATTACGAACAGCTACTACTCTCAAGAAACGAGTCTAGAGCGGATGAAAGCGAACCAATGCATGGGGCTCCGCTGGGCTGCAATCAGTTTAAATACCCGCCAGCGACGGGTCCAGTGCGCCACTAAACGGCCCCTACTACCGCGTTTCGCACCTCTCACTCCGTTCGAACAGTACGAGCGGTCGCACGACCGCGCCAATCATTGTGGGCTCTACCATCATACGTCATAGCTACGTTACACAGTTTAAATTGTTTGTGGGGCCTTATGTTTCAGGGGGCTCACACTCGAGATTCTCCTTTGTGTTACCGCACCGTACCGCTGGACCACTTGTGACATCACGCCTGCGTCACAACGCTTCATCTTTTCATTGGAGTATACCCACAACATTAATCTTTGGGGCACCCCCGAGTGTCGACAGGGTTGTCTTAAGACCGGGGCACATTCCGCCATCAGACGTCGACCTGCATTGGACGAGTCATCACATTATTAGTTAGTTTGGTTTTTTTTTCAAAATTTTGTACCTATTTTCTTCTAATTATTTTGGAAACTAGTTTTAGTGTTGATTAACATTTTCGTAGAATTTTACATTTTGCTTGGGGATCCCATGCTTTGGGTTTCTTTCGGGAAAAAGTATTCCGTGAACGGCGACTAAAAAAAAATCACCTGAGATTGGGTTTCAGTTTTTATCGTTACGCTGCTAATTATAATTTATCCGAAGATTTACTGCGTTTTGTTGTTAAATTTTTTCGGATTTTTCGTATTGCGGTGGTTAGTTTTCGAGTGAATGTTAAATGTTATTATTAGTCATTAACTTGAACTTGATTGATTTCAAGATTGTTTACTGTGTCGAGTTTATTTATATTTATTCCGATTGTTCTGTTACACCTTCATATGCGTTATTCTGATAATTGCAATAAAGTTCTTGTTATTTTACGTTTGACACGATATTATTGTTATTTTTATCAAAAGCGATCAGGAGCAGGCCCGTGCGCAGGGTGGTATGAAAGGGGGGTTTTAGCAAGTTCCCACCATACTGGATGTGATGACCTAAAAAAAAAAAGGTACTCACTTCCCACTGCAAAATAGGCCAATGGTGGGGGGGGGTTTGGAAGGAAAGAAATCCTAATATCAAAATTTATCTTTTTCAAGCTTCAGTATTAAATACCGTAAAATTTGTATGTACTTGCGATAGTAATTTTAGGTTCCCGGAAAACATGCCATTACTAACATTTTGGAGATCGTTAAAGATTATTAAAAACTTTTCAAAAGAATTCAACCACGATATAATAACTAAAGAACTTAATACCAATATTATCTTAATTTAAAAACAATATTATTTCATATTACTTTAAAAATTAAATTGATTTTGAGAAAAACCATTTTACTTACATTAGCACACTATCAGCGATAATTGCTTAATGTGCCGGCTGAAAAAAATAATTTTATTTTGTTTCATTAATTTTTGCGTTTCAGTGCCTTTGATTCATTTTTCAGTAAAATTTTATATGCAAGAACAAATTTCACGGTCTTCTGATTTTCCAAATGATATGGACTATCAACAATAGACAAACTAAGCAATTTCCAATTTATTTTTCGAATTCTTAAACTCATTACTGAAGTCAGTACTGTGCCAGTACTAGTGAGGTATATTAGTGAAGGGCGTTGTCTTCAGATGTGCATGGTCCAAAGCCGTAATCCCCGAAGGCAGTTTTCTTCCATGGTAGACAAGTCCAACCACTTTATTATTTTTGATAATAAAGAGCCCAATTCACAGTCGAAGTTCAAACTAATTTGGTTTAATCTTAGGATCTCACGAACAAATTCCTAAGTTTAAACCACATTTTTGGTTTAAGCTTCGACTGTGAAACTGGTCCAAAGCATTTATATAGACTTTATATTTAAAAAAAATAATATATAACCAGCAATTAGTTCGTTACTCATAACAGTAATATATTTCCAGAAATACAAACTACGTGTTTTAGTATTTAAGAGGGGAAAAGTTCAGTGCAGTTCAAATTCCGCTGAAGAACCGATTTGTTATGAGTATGGTCTGGTCTGAAACCTATTTCATCAATCACGCAAAACATACACAGACAAAATCATATTTTTTCATATGTATGTATATCGAATGAATTCAACCGTATTTCAAAACATTTCCAAAATGTTCTAAAGATTTTGTAACGAATTTTTAACACTCAGTAAAAACAAAATTTTTTATTGTTCTGAAACATAAAAGGTGCGTTTTTTTAAACTGGATCAAGATCATTCGTTTTACATTGAAAACAACAACAAAGAGATGATCCAAAGTCAAAATGGGATCATTGATGGATCAATTTTATGCTTTTAAAGCTTATTTAAATGTCAACTATTTTATCAATTTCACAGATGGCACTATGCGATTTAGCACTAAATTCAATTTATAGCAGGTATTTGCACCCAACAAGCAGAATATGCTCATCGAAAAGTCGTTGTAACTCAAAACATTTCGTACGGAAATGCTAACCCATGTGTAAGATAGAGACAGAATATATAAAATTATTGAAAAGGTCTTTGTTTGCATGACCTTTGTACAGTGCCGTTTCGTCGTATAGTAGACGAAACTTTGCCGCCATGGCATCTGATAGCTTATCCGAGGCATTTACAAACAGCATTGTTAACCCTGCTAAAGTAGCTTTTGGGATGATCCACATCGTTTTTTTCAATTTGATCTGATCCAGTTGAAAAAAACCTATTATCAATTTGATTTCAAATCATCTTCATCTTCAAGTATGTACTGATGAAATCTGTTTGAATCAAATGCTCTATTCATATTAATTGAACTCCGGAGAAAATTATACGATTTTAGGACTAAAAATATGAGCCTGCCTGCCTGCTCTATTCAGAAATGATCTCAGTTTTTATCAAAATGCTTTGGAAACAGGGTAATGCTATGTTCAGACTACGAGATTGACGCTTTTAAATCGAGTTAAATTCTTTGAAAACAATTCCCGAAGGCGTTTACGAAAACACGTAGCTACGATGCGTTTAACTGAAAACATGCACTGCGACTCTCGCGGAAATCGAAATAAACTTTGGAAGAAACTTTTTAATGCTCTAGAAACTGAATTTTGTGCTTGTGCAACGACTGCATTAGCTAATAAATTCACTTTATATTACTGCTATGCAACACATCTTTTTTAAACAATTTATAAACCATAAATTTGGTAATGAAACACAGCTGAATATCTACTTGTCAGTAAAAATCATGTTAAGCTGTCAAAAAATAAAACGAGTTGTACACTTCCCGAAGGCGTTTACGAAAACACGTAGCTACGACGCGTTTAATTGAAAACATACTCTGCGACTCTCGCGGAAATCGAAGTAAACTTTCGAAGAAACTTTGTAATGCTGTAGAAAACCAATTTTGTGCTTGGCAACGACTGCGGGAAGCAGGGAATTTGGAGTAGCTTTCGTGGTAGATATAAAATTTAAGAACTTAATCACCGACTTCAAACCCGTAAACGAAAGACTGTGTGCGATCCGCATAAAAACAAAATTTTTCAATGTATGGCTGGTAAACTGTCACGCTCCAACAGAGGAAAAGGATGATGCAGTGAAGGACATTTTTTACAACACCCTAGAACAAACATTTGACTCTTTGCCATCTAACGACATAAAGATACTTCTAGGAGACTTCAATGCTAAAGTTGGACAAGAGGAGACACATAGAGGAACCACAGGAAGGCACAGTCTCCATAACACCACCAATGACAATGGACAACGTCTAATCGACTTCGCTACCAGCAAAAACTTAGTTGTAAGCTCAACATGCTTCCCCCATCGCAACATTCATAAAAGAACGTGGTCATCTCCGGATGGTCGCACTTTCAATCAAATTGACCACGTTCTGATCGAGAGAAGGGCTGCGACCAGCATTCTAGACGTAAGATCTTTTCGCGGAGCAAACTGCGACTCCGACCACTATCTCGTAAAAGTGAAATATCGATGTCGAGTGGCATTATGCGGGTACTCCAAAAAGGGCAGGACACCCAAATTTGACATCGATAAACTAAAGGACGAGACTGTCGCGTCAGCCTATAAGTCAGCGCTACAAAATCACTTTGAAACATCACGAACTGACGAAGTGACAACCATCGACCAAGAGTGGACACAGTTGAGAGATGGAATCAGAACGACAGCAGAAAAGATCATTGGATTAAAATCTCAGCAGAAACATAATGACTGGTTCGATGATGAGTGTAGTGACGCAATAACGAAAAAGAATGAAGCTTACAAGGCGTACATTGAAAGACCGACGAGAGCCAAAAAAGAAGGATACGACGAGCTTAGGCGATTATCAAACAAAATCTGCAGACGAAAGAAACGAAAACACAACAATGACATAATTATAAACCTAAATACTGACATGAAGTCACATAATCTACGATCCGCATATACTGCCGTCAAACAAATAAGACAAGGCTATAAGCCACGAACAAACCTCTGTAAAGACAAGGAAGGAAATATCGTTAGTGACGCAGAACAAATTAAACAAAGATGGGTTGAATACTTTAAAAAGCTGCTGAACCCTAACAGAGTGACGACCACCGACCCAATTATAACATCAAGTGCACCATCGGATGAGCAGACATCAACTACGGTACCCACTATCGGAGAAGTGGAAGCAGCCCTGCGCGACCAAAAAATACATAAATCACCCGGAGTTGATGCAATACCAGCAGAGCTCCTAAAGGGAGGCGGTCCATACCTCGCCAACCTCCTACACAAAATCGTGACAAAAATTTGGATGGAAGAAAAAATACCCGACGACTGGCGCCAAAGCATTATATGTCCAATCTACAAGAAAGGAGATAAATTGCGATGTGAAAATTACAGAGGCATATCATTGTTGTGTACGTCCTACAAAATACTGACGAAAGTAATTCATAATCGATTAAAGCCTTATACAGAAAGTATTATCGGCGAATACCAAGGTGGTTTCAGAACCGGACGATCTACTATTGACCAGATATTCTCAGTCAAACAAGTGCTAGAAAAATGCTGGGAGTATAACATTGACGTGCACCAGATCTTCGTGGACTTCAAACAGGCATACGATAGTATAGATCGTAATGTACTATATAAAATAATGCTCGACTTTGGAATCCCATCAAAACTCGTCCGATTAACAAAAATGACCATGACTGACACTGAATCCCAAGTAAGGATACAAAACGAGCTAACCCAAAGCTTCCGAACAGAATCCGGCCTGAAGCAGGGAGATGGACTCGCTCCCATGCTCTTCAACCTTGCCCTGGAATATGTCATCAGAAAGGTACCCGTTGATACCAGAAGTACTCTACTAATCAAGTCCACTCAACTAGTGGTGTACGCGGATGACGTAAACATCATGGCCAGATCTGTTCCAGACGCAAAGGAAGTCTTCCACTGTCTAGACTCAGCAGCAAAGGATGTTGGGCTAAGGGTCAATGAGAATAAGACCAAGTTCATGACCCAAACAAGAAGAAACGCGCCAACTAGACAAAATATGACCTTGGGGGACTACAATCTGGAGAATGTGGATCATTTCGCATACTTGGGATCACACCTTGTAAGAGACGGCAACGAACGGGACGAAGTAAATCAACGGATCACACTAGCAAATAAGGCATATTTCTCGGTTCTCCCGATTTTAAAATCGAAAAAAGTGCACAGGCTGAGCAAACTTCGCATATACAAGACCATAATAAGACCTGTGCTACTATATGCAAGTGAAACGTGGACTCTCACCCAAGCGTCTGAAAAATCAATAGACGCTTTTGAACGACGAATTCTTCGAAGAATTTTGGGACCAGTAAGAGAAGGCACTGAATGGCGTATTCGGTACAACAGCGAGTTGTATAACATCTATGACGACCCAGCCGCATCGACTCTTATAAAATTCCGTAAGCTGCAATGGGCAGGTCATGTGGAGCGAATGGATGACGGAAGAATTCCCAAGCGCACATTGAAAGGTAGAGCCCATGGCAAGCGACCGGTGGGAAAACCGCGAAAAAGATACGAGGATTCAGTTGACGCAGATTGCAAATCGCTTCTTAGATGCACAAACTGGAGGACGCGGGCGCTGAACCGAGATGACTTCAGACAATGTATCCTGCAGGCCCTGGCCCGATTTGGGCTGTCGCGCCATTGAAGATGAACGACTGCATTAGCTAATTAATTCCCTTTATATTACTGCTATTCAAACACATTTGTTTTAAACAATTTAGAAACCATAAATTTGGTAATGAAACACAGCTGAATATCTACTTATCAGAAAAAATTACGTCAAGTTGCCAGGTATCTACTACTTTTTTAAGACGTTAATTTTGCCTACTTAATTGTAATTAAAACGAATAGTCTGAAAATAGCATAACTGAAAACTTAAATACAAATTGTCGGACTGAATTTCAGTTACATAATTATTTTAGATTTTATCTCTTACAAATTTACACGAGCTCTCCTAATAAATACTTCAAAAATATTTTCCATAAAAATCTACATACTTCACCTCACTATTGCCTTCTCGCCTATCGTGACTGCTGTTTTATTGTTGGTAGTTTTGTCTCGAGCATTTTGTCTTTTATATCGTTGTATTCATTCCCATTTTTTATTACTATTAGCCAAAAGAACTTAATTCTATTAGGTTTTTTATTCTTTGTGTATTTTATTTGCGATCATTTTAAAACTTGAGGTAATTTGTATTTGTCTAAATACTTGTATTATATTATAATTCTTCTATTTATACTGAAGCTGCAAATACAGAACTGCATTCACATCTAATCGTTAACCTATCCAAGGTTATTCAGTCTGCATAAAGTAAAATTGCAATACAAATGTTGGACTGAATGTTTTCGTATACCGTGTGCATTTACGCCATCACCTGGTTACTAATCGTATAAATGCAGGTTTGTCCGAAATTTATTCCTTTAAGATCTGATCTTTCAAATGACGATCGCTGATCATCAGCATTGTTCCTCTTAATTTAGATAACCAGTTCGGGGTGGTTTATTTGACATTTATAATGATCAAAGGAAATCAACAATCGATTTAAAATCTTCTAACAGTTTATTAAAAAGACAAATAAAATAAATAACGATTTACGTGAAATTCTTTTGCAAAAATAATAATTTATTTTTACCATCCCCGACAATTTAATTGAATTTAATTTTGAAGCAAAAATAAACTGATCACAGGTGAAGGGAACTAGTAAACAAGTGTATGGTACGAGCTGCGTTAATCTTGGAATTTCCTAGCTTGGGTTATTATACTCAGTGATCGACGCTGATCTTCTGATTGTGGGTCATCATCTTGTTTACGTATGGATTCAGACTTGTATTTTACAAAGTCACAAGACTCTCCCGGCTTGTGGTATATTTTTTTGGCCAAATACATGAATCATGAGCTGGGATATTCCAAGATCACGAGTGCCTAGAGCATAGAACTTATAAGCAAAAAATTCGATCGCAAGCTGCAATCTATGAAAAACGTGAAACTAGAATACGACCTAAACTAATTAATCAGATGTGGAATCGGTATGTTAATCAGATCTAATTAACCAACTTTAATGTAGTCAATTTCATTGGGATTTTTTCTTTCCTCTAATCGAAGGCAATTAAAGCAGGTGGCATAGAATATTTTTATAAGCTATCACAGTAATTGAAAGACTTCAGTCACCCACAGACAGAGCGAGAGAGGGCGAAACTTTAACTTTTTTGCCAGCTAAAACGTGTGTTTCAGCTTGTTGTTTCCAAAGTGGACACTGGAAACTTATTAGAAAAGGCACTTTAGTGTCGAGCTAGATATGCGTTTTATCGGTTCCAAAAACGCGATAATTATTCAATGCCATCCAGCCTAGGTTAACTGGCTAAATCGCATGAAAACCACGATCGCGCGCGAATCGATCGAATCGAATTCAGTTTATTACCCAGGTCATTCATTATTAACATTATGAGATCATCGCAATCGTCAATCGTTTCCTAACCGAACTGAATCGGTTTTCGTAACGATTTGAGGAGATTTCCGCATCTATTTGTAAGATTTCTGTCATATTAAATGTTCGATTAGCTATAGAATCAGTGCAAGGTCATTCTGACTTCCCGTTTAGCTCGAATCATTGAACTCTCCTTTCATCAAATCGAATATCTTTTGTTTGAGTTGGAATTACAGCCTTGCACTTCAATACGTTACACAAACTAATTAAATCTGCATAAGGCTAAGTTGTAGCGGAGACTGAACAATGGTTACTCACATAGAAATGTGTGGAGTCACGCATTCGAAGTCCATGGCAAAGTAAACAGACTCTGCCAATTAAATCTACCCTATGAATTGTGATCTAACGATTTCTATAAAATGCATATCGAAATTACTAGACTTTTCCTTCTTGCATCTATCTCAAAATCGGAAATGCTACGTATATCTGACCTGTTTTCTTTCACAAAAGCAGTTCTATCGCAAACTCCACTATTAAAATCCATTACCCCACGTCACTTTATACATCGAATTCAAACTGCTCTAAATGCCTTGTTTCAGATTAATCTAATTTACGCCAGTTACAGATACATTTTGTTGTACACTTCCGCAAATCTGGGCACTGTCGAAAATCTTGACAAGACTGCAGATCGGGAAATCTTTTCGGATGTGAGTATTCCATGATAATCAATGTTCAAAAAAATTTTACAAAACACCACATCCTGAAACCTGAAACAACTAAGATAATAACTGTGTCTATTTTATCCGCGAAGCAGTTTTTGTGCGATTAAAATAGCCTTGTGCTGTAATTTTGTCCGCCATGGATAATCTCTTGCTATAATGTGACTATTAATCAACACACCTTCAGCAATTTAATAACCGCGAAAAAATTATAAAGTTTTCTTGAATTTTGGACGAACTTGCGCAACCGAATCATGGATAAATTTTTTGCAGATTTTTATAATTTTACATCATACGAGTACATAGCAGCTAGTCGCTGTCAATTCAATATCGAGATGTTAATTCCTTGACTGAAAAAAACCTGCCAAGAACCAACTACACTCGAGCACTTGACAGATGTTAGAACTTTTTTCTGCAATTACCTGTACGAGTTTTATAATGCTGATTAGCATTAAATTTAATATTTTATTCTATTTATAATGTTCATTCTTATGGAAACATTTCAAGGCAGCCACTTGATTTTGAAAATTTTAATTAACATATCGTTAGCCATCACGTCCAGAAAACGGATGTATTTTTTTTAGTCAGCCAATTACGTAAAACAATTGTGTAATTGATTATCACAGAATTAAATCAATTATTCATCATTTCGTAATAAATTGGAAGAAAAAAAAAGTTACCCTAAATATCACGAAAGTTTAGTCGCAGATGAGGATTCCACATCATGACCTAAGAAGCCTTAGACATAGCCTTAAAATGTTCGCAACAAGTAGAAATGTGCGTGTGAGTAACGAAAATTTGAAAGTTCTGTATCTCAGGGACGAATTATTGTATATTAGAAAGTTGTATAGATCATTAAACTGTCATATATTAATGCGCTCGATGATAAATATAACAATAAATTTATGTGGTAAAAAGCGATAACAGCTTAAGTGGAAAAAAAATTAGGCGATTACATGTATCAAAATTGATAAATAAACTAATAAAAAATATGTAGATCTTATTTTATTGAATTTAACACAATAATAATATATTATATGACATAAAAATCTATCAAGGAATGGCAATTTTTTTTAAAAATGCAATTGAAAACTTGATCAATGATTTTTTCTTATCCCGACATACGCTGCTATCATTTTTTACCACAAAAGATCACCCTGTGCCATTCAGTGATGAAAAAAAATTTAATCTCGATGGTCCGGACGGTTGTCAGTACTACTGGCATGATTTATGTCGAGATAAAGAAGTAAGGTAGAGTAGGATTTTCGGTGGAGGCAGTGTCATGGTATGGGCGGCATTTGGGTACAGCGGAAAATCACCCATTGCATGGGTTCCTACAAAAATGAATGCTGCTCATTATCGTGAGATGTTAGAATGGGCTCTGGACGGTTATGGGGAGCAAATAGCAAGGGAAAACTTCATTTTCCAGCAGGATAACGCTGCCGTGCATACCGCTCACGTTGTAAAAGATTGGTTCCAGGCAGTAGATATACCCGTTTTGGATTGGCCAGCGAGAAGCCCAGATCTCAATCCTATTAGGAATTTGTGTGGCATTCTAGTTCATAGGGTTTATAAGAATGGAACACAATTCCAAACCGTTAATGCGTTAAAATCAAAAAATTTGCGAAGTGTGGTCCGAAATAGAGCTAATAGAATTGAAAAACCTAGTGGGTTCAATGGCTAATAGGGTGTTCGAGGTTATTCACTCGAAAGGCGGACCTACAAAGTGTTAATAAAAGCATTATATTATAATTTTCTTATTGTGATGAAAGTGCCTTTAAGCTAATTTCGTATCTTATTTTATAAGTTTTGAGAAAAACCGTTTCTAAAATGTGATAATTAAATGTTTTTCTTTTCATATCTTATTTTTAGTAATATTTACTTTTTAATTATTAATAGTATCGACAAAATAATCATTCCTATTTTCGTAAAAACATAAAAAACGTAGTGCCTTTAAGTTAATTTCGTGCACTGCATATACTGGAAATGACAAGCAGCGGTTGAGTTGAAGGCAGACGTTGTCGCATTCACTTGCACGCAAGACAACAACAAATTGACATAACGCACCTGTTTTGTCTCACTCACTCACACGCTAAGGCAACAACAAATTGATATAACCACAATGTTTTGTCTCAATTATCATCGTGTTTTCGGCGAGCAGTGTACATAACTCTGGTTGGACTCCGGCATTTCGCAAATGGGTTGCGGCATATTAACATATCCCGTAACCCAACCAGATACTACCTAATATAATTTTTATTTTCCTAAACCAATACTTTTACACACATTTTTTGGAAATTTTCTCCGATGTCTAATTGCACTTCCACATCCAATTCTGCAATTAAATTCACCGACAGTCTGAAGTCTATATAACTGGCCAAACTAATATTGAAGACGTATGAGGTAGGGCCAATAAATCTATTTTTTATATTTTGTTAAAAGAGTGATAAAATCTCGGAAGTATGATCACAGGACTTTGATTTACATAATTGGAAATTATTAAATACACTAAAAAATTGTCATATTATATTTTCTATATTTAAAAACAACGATAACTACGTAGACGTCTACAACGAGAATGTTGTTTGTAGTGGCATTCATTAAAGTCTATCGACGTAACGCGTCAACTTAATAGTTAACCCCTAATTTTAAATTCGATTCAAATCATTCATAGCAAATAAATACAGGTACCTAAAAGAAAGTAAAAGACATTTTCAGTTTAAAAACGTAGATATGCTATTAAATACGCACTTAAATATACATCACTCATAAGTACAGGTAAGTATGTAGATATTACGGTATACATTTACGATCCGTCTGCACTGTATTAAAGGTTAATTAGCTGGGTAAATCATTGATTACCTATCAAATAATAAGAAAAAATAACTTTCCCGTTTCCGACTCGGTTGTTATCATTTATTTTGTCACGTATGCCATAGGTATACGACTCTAATTGTCTTCAATTCTCGCTTCGACACTCCACTTGCGAACTTATACTGCACACACCGGCCAGGTAAAATGTAAGCAAACCAAGAAAAAGTTCACGCTAATAGGAAATGCAAGCAACAAGGCGTCAAGAGTAAAAAAATTGACTTGGTCAAAAATCGCAGGTTGAACAAAATCCAAAGCAAAAAGAAAACCATTTAAAAAATCGGAGCGTGTGCTTCTGACAGATTAGATGAGCAAAGGTAAAACCGACCATAAAAATACAAAGAAAAAACAACAACTTTCGTCGCAGAACTCGTTTCTCGTGTGATTCCCAAGGTAGGAAATGTCGACCATCGACAGGTGAATCATTACTGCAAAAACGCACACCGAATGACCAAAACTGTAAACCGAAAGCAGAAAAATCCCCCAAATACATTTGGATGCTATTTGGTCATTGGTTACAGATGACCGTGCCGGCTGACTACGGCCAGTGACCGCCTACTCACCTCACCCAAACCACCTGACTCGCAACCGGGAAACTCTTGGCACCCCACCTGTCGACCAGAAGGACTTACCATATGTATGTAAAAAGTTAATTGCCAAATCGATGACAGTGGCAGTGACAACACAGATAATTTCTCCACTTGGCCAATTGGGCAAGATTACCTGTGAAATCGACTCTCCATCGTCAAGGACCTGTCGCAAACATACACTTGACGCTCGGCATGCGTCTGGGAATCCCCTTATGGTGCTGATGCCTTAATGCTTTCCGTTTTACATACGAGATTTATGCTGCAATCAGAGCCAGAGTCAGTCAAATTCATCGATAACAAGCCCTTTCTCGTTTTGTGATTTTCTGATGCTCTTAAAACAATCATCAGAAATTGGTTAGTGTGGAGATTGTTTAACCTTTGTCGGTCACCTGCAAGGTGTCATCGGTGTTGTTATGACTTGATGCCGGCTATTTTGTGTTGTTGACAGGTAAAGACATATAAATCATATTGGACTGCAAAGTAAAATCAGATGGTGCATTGTAAATGGACTCGACTCGAAGTGAGGTCAGAACGACGGACCAGACACCGCCGTAGCAGAAACGTAAATATTTTCGAATCGATTACAGCGGGATTCCCTCGTAAACAGAAACAGACCTACCTACCTTGTGACGATTACGCGTTCCGATTCCGACTCACTGCTTTTTATGTTGGAATAGGTTCGAGTATGGTTGAGTATGGTCGAGTTGGAATAGGTGCGAGTACTGCGTGTAACTAGTAGCTTATGAGATGGCTCATACCCAAATAAGTGACTAAACATTGGGAACGAGTTCTTTAGAGGAAAATCCGTGTTTTATCATTCTAAGAATTTCAAAAAGCTGTTTTCTTTCCTGGGTTGATATGATCCGATGTCTTTGAAAAGAAAACCGCAATATTTTGACCTCTACCTTGACTTTTTTTCCGATCCGGAATTTTAACAACTCTATAATATAATGATTCATTTTTGAGACTAGTTAATTGTATTGTCTTGTCAGACTTGTCAACTATTCTACACACTCCCTCATGCTTTGGATTCAAGTCTAGAGGCGATTTGAATAAAACGTTTTTATAGGCTTTTATATTCCCCAGAAAAATTTTAATATAACAAAATTATGTTTTGTATCATCAAATTGTGTTTTTTGTTAATTTAAAGTAACTTATTTTATCAGTTCGCTACACTTACATAATTATTTGAATAACGAATATTTCATGTATTTAAAGTGACTTTCTTCAATATATTTAAGATTAAATAATATTTATCAATTAATAAATTAAGTTACTTATAATTTTAATTAAAAACAGCGGAAAAGTATTCGCAATCTCATTCAGAATACATGGAATACTAGAAAAACCTATTGTAGTTTTTAGTTACATATGAACTAACAAATAAAATCAAGTATTCGCAAATAGTCTATGTAGTTCACTAGGACGCATTAAATAATAAAAAATGTACCTAACAAACGAAAAATATAAATCAGAAGAAAAATAATTTATAACTACATTTTTAAAACACTTATTATAAAAAATAATTATTATAAAAAAATAACAAAGTAAATTAAATATAATAGTAAAGAAACTGATACTAAAATTTGTGAAATACATGTTATACTCTATATTATAAGTAAATACCCAAAAAATACATGTTTATTTTCGGTAAATGTTATTTTTAAATAAATATTATGTTTCTTCTTTGATATGTTTATGCTCTTTTAAATTAAAGTAGAAATGTACAGCATATAAAAACTATTCTGTTTATTGTTTCGATTAAATTTTCAGACACCTCTTCTTAATTTTTATTTCCATAGTCTTATTAAGTTTTTCTGTATTAAATTGGTCGTATTCACTCTGAGTTCCATAGTAGACAGATATCTATAAAGCCATTCTTTTGGTTTAAAAATATTCTGAAATTCTTAAGAAAAATTTATATCTTTTGGTTGCTCTGTAAACCCATTCAAACTACAAACATAATTTTAGAATTTAGTTAATTATATTTTTTAACTAATCAAACCTAAGATTGCAGGCACATGATATGTTTGGTTTGAAGATCGGAAAAATGTTTTAATTTTCTTTCCAAATGAAACTATAATTAAATTATTAACACGTTTCATCCTTTTTTTACAAACAAATGTATCCAAAAGAAAAAGATTATTCCACCTACTTATGAACTTTTCAAATTATGTATATCCCACGGTATTACTTATTATTGTGACGCTTATTATAAGCTCGGAACTAAAACAACGAAACAAAAAATCTGACATTTTCATAACTTTTTATTCATACATAGTTTTCTATGAATAGATATAGCACATATTATAGATACTTATTAATATTTCAATAAATGTCCCTATCCTGTAAATTATAAAATATTTATTTTAAATCAAGGCAAATGCAATCTCTACTGCAAGGTTTCAAAATATAGATAGTAAAAGGGTTTATTTCAAAACCGTGGTCTTTATTATTTTCTAGTAAATTATTAATAACAAAATTCTTTTAGCTTTAATTAATTAATTGTTTTTATTCGACCGGATTTTTTTTTTCATTTCAGCCAATTCAAACAACTGAAACCATTCATTTAAATTAAAAGAGAAGCAAAAACTTTAAAATCTAAAGTTTAGAGGCAAATAAATAAAATTAAATCGACTTGACTTTATCAATTTCCTGAAGCCCCAACAGGTTTTTTGAAAGTATCTAAAACATTTCCGTAGCTACCGTTACAAAACTGGTTAACAATACATATTTTCCTGAATTTGGGCCTTTCTCTTAATAAACACCAAATTAATTATAAATTTTGAATTAAGATTAATAAAAAGAGTTGCAATTGAACCTTATAAATTAAAATGTACGTCCAATATTCAAACACTTATAAAACAAAAAAAGTTCATGAGAAGACCGATAAAAAACAATCATCTGGAAATTTCTTATGCATATATAAATTTAGTCGGAATATCGTTGAATTTAATATTTGAGCATTAAATATATTCTGTACCTGTAATACCAACCTAGATCCACTTGGAAAGGATTTACCAAGTAATATGTTGTCGGCTTACAAGCGAAACACATTAAGTAAAAAATAATAATTATTGGGTTTTTCAGCTTTTTTAGATATCTAAGTTGTTATCGTCAGAATGGTGAAGTCTACGATATGTTATTTTGTATTAGTAGGAAATCACATTTCACAAGACGTGAAGCACAGTAAAGAACTTTTGACGTAGCGTCTTTTACTTGTAAGCCAACGATATACTTAACCGAAATTAAAAACTTTTTGAAACCACTTAAGATTTGTAGCCGTGGAAATTTATAATATAATAAATTATCATTTATTTTCATGTTTTAAACTATAACTTATAATTATTGTTTTACTTTATTATTTTAATAATAAAGTATTCTATATCAGTATCTATCAATTTTGAAATTAACTGCCGTCAATTATAACTTTGTGATAATTTTCCAACCAAATTTTGGGATATAAAACAGTTAGGATAGTGCTCCTATTATTCTGATATTCATTTATGAAAGTGACATTTGCATAGAACAAGAACTGTACAATACTATATACCTGTACTCGTATTATATACCTATACATACTACATACAGTAGATGCAGTTATTGTTTTTTGATGTGTATACCATTAATCAGACATTTTTCTGGATGGTGATATCTAAATAAACTGTAGCTATTGCTTTAATTATTGCAAATTGTCATAAACATATACACATGTACATACATACACATGTATGTCGTGTTAATCCAAGACACTAAATTTGCAAACTACGTTTGCAGAAACTCATTCTCGGAGATTTTAATTTACCACTGGTAACGTGGTCTCGATCTGGAGATGAAGACTGCCTCATTCCGTCCTTCACCTCATGTCCTAGGCATGATGAACAATTTCTGGACTGCATGCTTTCAACAGGATTGCACCAGATCAACACGAAAGCTAATACCTCTGGACGATACTTGGACCTTGTTTTCTCTTCCGATGTAACGCAAACAACAGTCAATCGTTGTACCTCACCACTATTACCGGATTCGAACCATCATCCAGCACTTCACGTTCTTCTTAATTTTGATGCACGAGTTAATCACTTATTTCCTTCTGAAATAACATATGGCTACAATTTTAATAAAGTCGACTTTTCTGCTTTAAATCGCGACATCTCGACATGTGATTGGTTGGGTGTACTAAGTGAACCGGATGTTGAAACTGCCACTTTAGACTTTTATAACACGATCTTTCGTAGTTTCGCGCGATGCGTACCGGTCACATCGTCTAGACTGCCTAGACGTTTTCCATGGTTTGACGACGACCTAATACATCTAAAAAATTTAAAAACGAAAGCTTGGAAAAAATATTGTCTCTCTAGGATCGATTCAGACTACGCTTCTTACTCAACCTTACGCGACCTGTTTATCAGCCGGTCTAGTGCGGCGTATACTTCGTACGTCAATAATATTAAATCATCGATTAAGGACAAACCTAAGCGGTTCTGGGATTTCGTCAATTCAAAAAGGAATTCGGACGGATACCCAGCTTCTATGTCTTTTGATGATGTGGTGAGCGATAACCCTTCAGTCATTAGCAACTTCTTCGGGAACTACTTTCGTGCGGCTTTCACTTCTTCTAACTGTGATAATAGTTTTAAGGATCATAAACACTTGACAAAGTTTCCTTCTACTTCATTGGAGATGAAGGATCTCTATATCGACGAAGCTACTATTTTGAAATTTATCTCAAATATTGCAGATAGTTTTTCTGTTGGTCCTGATGGCATCCCTCCAAGTGTTCTAAAGCGATGCAGCTCTTCCCTAGTAGCACCCTTGTGCTATTTATTCAATTCTTCTCTTCGTTCAGGGGTATTTCCTAGTTCGTGGAAATATTCTACTATTAGGCTGTTATTTAAGAAAGGCAAGAGAATGGATGTACGAAATTATAGGCCTGTCGCTAACCTTTCTTGTATTTCGAAGCTTTTCGAGGCTATTGTTTGTGATGTAATGAATTTTCATTGCAAATCAATCATAAGTCCATCACAACATGGATTCACTAAGGGTAGGTCTACCACCACAAATTTAATGGAATTCACTAATTTTTCCATTAAAGCAATTGAAGGTGGGAATCAGGTGGACTGCATTTACACTGATTTCAGCAAGGCGTTCGACAAAATGAGTCATTCCATCCTGACATATAAGCTACAATTACTGGGTTTTCCAGTCACGTTTATTAATTGGATCCGTTCGTATCTACTTAATCGCACTCAAAAGGTGTTGTTTCGCGGAGCCCTTTCATCCGATATATATAACACTTCTGGAGTACCTCAGGGGAGCCATTTGGGTCCGCTTTTATTTATTCTGTTCATAAATGACGTGAGTTCGGTTCTCTCCCACTCTAAAATTTTAATGTATGCTGACGATGCAAAAATTTTTCGTAATGTAACTAATGTGGCTGATTGCTCTCTTCTTCAGAGTGACTTACAACGGTTTTATGACTGGTGTACACTTAATTGTATGCCTTTGAATATTAGTAAATGTAACACTGTATCATTCTCCAGAAAGAAAACTCCAGTTACATTTGATTATAGCTTAGAAGGAAACCCATTATATAGAACTGACAAAGTGAACGATTTAGGTGTATATTTTAATAACGAAGTTACTTTTAATGACCATTTTGATTATATTGTTGGTAAGGCTAACTCCGTCTGGGGCTTTGTGCGAAGATGGTGCAAGGATTTTAATGATCCGCATATTACAACAATGTTGTACTGCACTTTCGTCCGTTCTATTTTGGAATATGCCTGCCCGGTATGGGCTCCATACTATGAAGTTCATATAAATAGAATTGAGTCGGTTCAGAGAAGATTCTTGCGATTCGCACTTAAAAGTCTTCCTTGGAAAGATTCACTGCATCTGCCTCCTTACCATGAGCGTCTTAAGCTCCTGCCGATGGAGTCGTTGAATGATAGACGAGATGTCCTTACAACGGTTTTTGCTTTCAAGGTAATTTCTGGTGATATTAACTCCCCGTCACTGCTGGAAGCCATTACTTTCAAAGTTCCATTTCGATCCTTAAGAGACAATGTGTTGCTGGATATTCCATACCATCGGACAAATTACGGTCAACATGAACCAATCACATCTCTTTCACGCATTTTTAACTATAATTACAGTCAAATTGACTTTAATATTTCTGTTCAACAGTTAAAATCGGCTGTATCTAATAAATAATGTAAAGTAACTTTGCACTTATTTTTTGTACTTATTTTTTGCATCAACTTATATTTAATTTTTTCTTATAATTTTATATTTTTGTTATTATTATATATATTATTATTTTTTATTATTATATATTTTGTTATTATGAGTAATCAGTATTTGATGAATATGAAATAAATAAATGTGGAATTTATAAACATACAGAGATCTTTGATACCTGAACAGCCGCTTTAGTTAGTTAGAATATTATTTTTATTTCATAATAGCCGGGTTTTTACCATATTAGAGAATTCACAAAGGGCCCATCCCGGTTAATTTCCCATAACTTCCACAACAAAAGTTTTTTGAAAATACGAAAATTTTCAACTCATATGAGCCCCCCTTAATGGGACCTTAAGTTTATGAAGCATAAGTTGATAATTTATACAAACTACATAGGTATTAACCAATTTTCATTTCATCTGCTTGTATAAATGATACACACACAATCACAATCGGCTGCAACTGCAAGCCAATCGTATGATACTCTAGATGAAATACTGAACTCCGATTTATATTTTAGTTGGAAATATATTAAAAGAATGAGGAGTGAACAAACAATTAAAAGTCTCGGTATTGATATGATACTAGTTTCTGTAAAAATTTGAATCCCTGCTTTAACTTTAATAGTGGACTCGGTAATTTGCATAAATTTTTTAAGGACTTTTCTTGGCTGCTACAGGAAGGACTCTTTCTATTGCATCATATTCGGAGCTTTCGCTTCAAACATTTTAAACTTTATGCATGCTAAATTTCAAGTCCCTAACTTGAAGCATTCGATCATTAATTGTGAATAAGTTTTTTTCATCTAGAGTATAAAAAACAGGCGAATCCTGCTAGACCAAATAGTTTCATTTCTACTTAAGAAAATTATAATATTTATAATGGTTTTCACACGAACTATGAATCTGAATTACCTAGAATTATCATCATTTAAGGCTACTTAATTTCGAATCGTAAAACACAAAATAACTATTTTGGCATGTAGACTTATGTTAGTAATTGCTTATTATTAGTTAATATTAGTTTTCTTACATATATATAGAACATTTAATTGTAAATATTTATTGAAATAGCGGTAGGTAGCAAGTAAATCTGAACACCAAATTTTCCTTTACAAATGCCAATATTTCAATTCAACGAATACATTATTATTATGTTGTGTATTTCAAATAAAAATAAAAGGCTAACGGTCCCACCGAAAGAAATATCTTCGGAGCGAATTGACAAAAACCTATAAAATTGAAATATCGGTCATCGTAATAAAAATCATTTTTAGGATTTAAATTTACATACACTAAACTGAAAAAATAGACCACTCACTATAATATCGCAAGAGTAAAATTGTACGACTGATCTAGATCAATAGTTTGAAAAGACCCCGATAAGTAGAACATTTAGTAATTATAAACTGGGCTGAGACTTGAGAAGTCACGTAGACTTATATGTTGATCAACTACCATAGATACATTTTTCATTTCAGATTATGTCACATTAGCATAACGTTTGTTACGGCACATCAATGCCGACGGATAATACAAAATATAGTTAAGTGTCATAAAATAAGTTTAATTTGAAAATAAACCACCGAATTAGGTAAGATAACTTACATAACTCGGCAACTCTCGTCAGTGCATAGTTGAGTTTAATAATGAAATATTTATTTTCAGTTTGTTGCTTTTTTTTGAGATAGCAGTTTAGAATTTTGCAACGCGTTCCTATTAACTATATTAGGAGAATATGCTTGTCATACGAAAAGATTAAATAGATGAAAGCTAGATAAATCATTTCAAACTGCATCCTGGCTATTCTTTCACCATGCCCACTCATGGATAAGTTTATACTCAAAAGTTCAGTTCGATCACAATACTTCTTCTATCTATTTTGGAGATTACATACAATGGTTAAAAATTATTTAATATTTCATGAAACCTACGAGATATAGCAACATTTGTGAAAACATGTACAATCGCTTTATACCCTTTGGGGGCGGAATATTGAAAAATCTTGAAATTTATTCGTAGTACATTATATAAATACTGTAGAAGTAAGAATCTTGAATTCCATCTCTAATCATATACTGAAAAGAAAGAGTAGAATCCATGAGAACACATACATCTCCTTTACACCCACTTGAGGATTATATATTGAAAATCCAGAAATACCGAAATGGTAATTAAATAAAGAGATGTCGAAAGTAATAACCCATTCCACACCAAATCATATCTAAGAGATATGGTTAAATTTGTGAAAATGAATATGACCCCTTTTACCCCCTACCCCTTCCCTCAAGAATTAAATATCCAGAAACACTGACAACAGTTTCTATGGATTTATACCAACAACTTGTACAAATGAGTTCTCCGTCTGTCGACTCCTTCTGGTAGCTGTCATACAAAACTCCTTAAAGCACCTATTCACCAATATTGAACGATAACTTTAGAACGCTTTAAGTTGCGACGTGGCTGCGTTATGTTTTAATTTCGATCTAATAATACAACCATAGGTTTACTCCAAAACAAACTGGGGACTTAGATAGATTGTTGAACAAATAAAAATATTTACAAATCTAGACCTTCATATTGTTATTTTATGTAATAATGGAAACATGGGAAACAATGGAACTTTTTTTATAAATTAAAAACTTGATTAAATAAATTAATCGTAAATAATTAGTTTTATCCATTCATTAAATTTTTTTTGCTGATTATTCTAAACACACCATTTTTAATTAATGGGACAAAATTATTGAAAAAAAAATCACTTAAACTGCATACTGTAATTTAGGAGGATTATTGCTAATTTTTTTAAAGAAAATTATATGGTCGATACTCATGTTATTATAAAATGGTCCAAATTTCCAAATACAAGATATCAAATTAGTATTTTTCCATAATCAATGAAAATTGGATGCCATAAAAAATAATGAATACAAACTTCATTGGACATAATTTGTCACATCGATAATAAGACATAATAGTAAAGACGACGTGTGATCAGCTTCATTTCCCGAATTTAACAAATTAATTTCCATTGTGGCCACTAGCGGTGTGATCCATGACAAATTAATGCCTGTCGATCTTTTTATACTCTATATGAAATCATATAGAGTATTATAAGTTTGATCCAGCCGAAAATTATGTAACGCATAGAACCAAGCCTCGGACGAAAAAAAGTTATATTATTTTTTATTTATTTGTGGCCAAAAACCTCAAATCCGCTTGACGTCCGTCCGTCCGTCCGTCCGTCTGTCTGTCCGTGAACACGATAACTCAAGAACGCCTTCACCTAGGATCTTGAAATTTTGAATCTGAGTGTTTGGTTGAATTTGTAAGGCTAAGTTCGTTAACAGTCAAAATCGTCCCACTCTTTCGGGTAGCTGCCATACGAAATGTCCTTAAAACACGTGTTCAAGAATATTGGCCGATAACTTCATAAGGGTTTAAGGTACGACTTGGAAATTTTGTATGCGTTAATTTTTTAATATTTGGAGCTTAATGTATGATTATGAAGAAAATCCTATTAGTCCTTCGAGTGGCTGCCATACAAAAATCCTATTAATATATCTTCATTCAATTCACGGAACTCACTATAACTAAGTAATCGTTTAGCTATGAATTCAGAATTTTGTACAAATTAGTTTTGAGTGAATACAAAGTTCGAGTTTACTAATCAGCGAAATCATTTTACTCCTTCTGGTACCTTTCATATAAAATGTCCTCAAAACATGTGTTTAAGAATATTGATCAATAACTTCGGAATGCCTAAAGCTACGAGTTTGAAATCTTGTGTTCGTTGGTTTTCAATAGTTGGAGCTAAGTCTATGATTATGAAAAAAGTCCTTTTAGCCTTTCATGTAGCCGCCATACAAATATCCGACCAAAATGTCTTCACATAATTTACGAAACTCACTATAACTCTAGTTATCTTTTAGATACGAATTCGAAATTGTGCACAAATTAGTTTTGAGTAAAAACAAAGTTTGAGTTTACTAGGCAGATAAATCCTTTTGCTCCTTCTGGTACCTGCCATATAAAATGTCCTTAAAACATGTGTTCAAGAATATTGGCCGATAACTTCAGACAGGCTTAAGCTATGGTTTTAAAATTTTGTATGTGCTAATTTTGCAATAGTTGGAGCTACATTTAGCTTATGAAGAAAATCCTATTAGTCCTTCAAATGGCTGCCATGCCAAAATATCTTGTTAAAATATCTTCATTTAATTCACGAAACTCACTTTAACTCAAGAAATCGTTTAGCCACGAAGTTTAAATTTTTGTACAAAAAAGATTTAAGCAAAAAGGAAGTTAGACTGCGTTTGTCAGTGAAATTTCTTGACTCCTTCGAGTAGCTTCCACACAAAAAAAAACTTGAAAAAACAGTGTTCTAGAAAATTTGTCGATGGATTCACAACCATTTCAGCTGTTTGTTTAAAATTTTGTATCCGTTTGTTTTCCAATAGTTTAAGTTAAATGTATATCTTTGAAAAAAATCCTATTAGTCCTTCGCGAAACAGCCATACAAATATCCTTTCAAAATGTCTTCACTTCATTTATGGAACTCACTATGCCTCAAGTAATCGTTTGGCTGTAAATTTAGAATTTTGTACAAATTAGTTTTGAGTGAAAATGGGTTAGCGAAACCCTTTCACTCTTTCTGGTACCTTCCATACAAAAAATCCTTAAGATACGTATTCAACAATATTTTCCCATAACTTTTGAACGCGTCATACTACGAATTTGAAATTTTGTACACATTAATTTGTGGATGGTTCCAAGGAAAGGGATAAATATATACAAAATCGAGTGAGTCCTTCCTGCACCTCACATGTGAATGTCCTTCAAAAATGACATTTCCCGATGGCACACCCAGTTCAAGAAATGATTTTAAACATTGATGATATTGTTTTTAAGCTTCAAGTAGCAACTGAATGGAGGTCCTTAATAAAGGACATACAACATGTACATACGTAATTCTACTTTAGCCCCAACTACAATATAAATCGGAGTTCAGTATCATCTAGAGTATTATACGATTGGCTTGCAGCCGATCGTGACTGCAGTATGATTTTTTGTTTTTTTTTGTGCTGTTTAATTTTTATTTCATAGTATTTTTATCCGGTTAAATTTTTTAGTGGATATTGAATGGAAGTGCTTTGTTTAAAATGAAAAAAAAACTATAATAATTATTATTTTGTGTTTGAAAAACGTAATGATCAGATTAAAAACAAGGCCAATTAAGCAGACATGTTCTACGACAAGAGCCAATCGAATTATATATAAAAGCGCGTTTAACTCTTCAACTTACCATAAAAATCTCGAAATTATCTTATGAACCTATAACTAACCGTTTATCTATGTAATTCACTTTTTGTCCTCGACATTAGCCTTGATTTTTTTCCTCTCTTAAATTTGATTTCTGTATCCACTGACACCTGGTTTTTCATTATCATTACAAATCTATATAAAAAACATATTACCAGACTATTATATATGTTAATACATTGTACAGTCCATGAGTCATACAACTGAGGCTTTCGTCGAACACTTCACCTAGGTAACCCATCTTCTAAATTTAAAGACCAGATTGTTGTTCTCTGTACTATTAATCTTAATATTATACTTAAATATGTATTCAGATTTTTATAAGGTAGGTAGCAAAAAAAAAAGTTGTGTCTATTGAAAGTTGTCGAATGCCCACAAAAATTAACCCATACATCTACACTACTCTATTTGCTTACTGGATCCGAAACCCGGTTCTAAATTTTAATGGGAGTAAGAATCCAATCGCTAGATGATGATAGCGACATATCACAATATTGTGGAACGAATTAATAATACGTGTTGAAGTTGATCAATTCATGAGATTCATTTCTGACGATTCAAAACCAACGTTCCATAATTTGAATGATTTATACATGTTTCTACGATCTGCCAAATATACATATTTACATTTGGCCGATACACCATCGATATTATATTTTCATGGACTTAGCTTATTAAAATATAAATAATTGGCGATCCTTGCAAATTATGAAAATAAGATTTGTTAATTGTAATGCTGCGTTTCCACATGTTCCTTAATGTGCATTGGGCACGTGCGATGAGTGCGAATGTCACATGTGGAAATGGTACGCACATGCTACTGGCAAATCCCTTTGATGTGCGTGAGAGACCGCCATCGAAGCAAATATTCAATGCGAATGTTTTTGGCATTTGCGGGGATCGATTTCATGTCCATGACAGCTCAACGTGATTTTTTCTGACAAGTAGATATTCAGCTTTGTTTCATTACCAAATTTATGGTTTCTAAATTGTTTAAAACAGATGTGCTTGCATACCAGTAATAAAAAGTGAATTTATTAGCTAATGCAGTCGTTGCACAAGCACAAAATTCAGTTTCTACATCATTAAAATATTTCTTCCAAAGCTTACTTCAATTTCCGCGAGAGGCGCAGTGCATGTTTCGCTTTCGGGAAGTGTTTTCAGTGCATTTAATTCGATTTAAACGCGTCAATCTCGTAGTCTGAACATAGCAATAAATAGAAATGACAAATAGTCTTTGGTGTACAGAAAAAGTAATAAATGCACCATGATTTATATGCGTAAGTATACCGTATTTTTAGGTATATATGTACATACATAATTCAAGTTGTACCTTGTCCACACAATACACTTCCGATGCTGTTCCATGTTGTTGTTGTTTCCTAAGTATTAAAAAATTTTGGGCTTAGACCCTAACGGGATGCGCTATTGCATTGTACATTGAAAACTATAAATTCAAAAAACGAAAAAAAATTTAATTAAAAAAAAAAAGTAATGATTCTTCAAGAATCTTATTTTTTTGGCTATTCTCGGTATCATGCTTCTGTACAGTTTCGAAAGCGGTCGATTGAAATGAATTTGTTTTTGAATCATATTTCTTTTTTCTTTTTCTTATCAAAGTTTTACGCGATTTAATATTTGATCGCTAGAAAACCAAGTTTTTACTACGGTGAAGTGAGACGGCTATCAGTTTCTACGCAAAAGTATTTGTAAAGCGATTTTTATTGGTACCAGCCCTCGAGCACTTACCATAAGCTGTATATAAAATCGGACATCGTTTCTAGTAGTGCAATTAATGAATGCGAATAATAAAACATACATAGTTATTTCAATCGATTTTAAACGAATTCTGTTTTACCTGAAATCCCCGCCGGACCCCTAGCTGGCAACAATACGTTTGCGAATCGTAAGTTAAGCTGTAGAAAATAAAGTTTAATTTCGACGAGCTCCTAGCTTTCAACGAATAGCTCGAATTCGACACTTGTCTATTAATACAAACTAATGGTCACAAAACTAAATCTATGACATGATACAACTTTTTTTTGTGAATGAATAATCTACTTATTTGGATACGATTTATATACCATGTAGAATGATAGCATTAAGAATCGAGAAAAGGAAAAACGATTCGACTGCGATTTATAACTAGCTCCTTTGTTCTTCCGGTATATTTTTACACAAAAAACAGACTCAGGTAAAACAACTTATCGAATGCAAACAAAGTTTGAGAAAAATAAACACTTAATAACTTGCTGAATATTAATTTCGCTAGATAGTATAAAACAGGTGCACTATTTTTGAATTATTTATAATATCTTAATTTCTAGTATTCGGATCGGCTTCAAAAGTTTTTCCGTTCTTTTATCGATTTATTTATCGCCGTGCATTCAAGGTTACTTAACAGTTTTTCAACTTTATGCTATAAATAAATGCTCAACAACGGCACGTAGACCATAATCACACCGCCTTCGATTTTAAGTCTCTCGATTGTTCTTAAAAAAAATTCTAATATTTTTTCCAAGTATTGGAGACAATTCTCATCTGAAATATTATCGATATGCGCTCTTGGTTAAATTATACAATTGGATATTTTCGAATTTCAAGGTAAGCGGCCTCATTGATTTGCAACCAGTCCACTTAGCAAAACCTTAAATGTTACGATACTATTGGTGTTAAATCTAGTTTTTCACTCACTCTCTTCAACTCGCAGCAACTAGCATTTTCCCTAACACGTTAAGAATAAAAGTTCTAAGGCTAGTAGTGCGTGAATAATGCGTTAATCTGGTTTACGAGCCTCCTGTTTTTGTCAAAAATTTAAATTTTTTCAAGCTTTTTGAATATAAAGTAGCTCAGCTAATTATTTAAAATGGTCCACACGACGACTTGTTTACTTTTTTTAATTTTCAACAATGAATGTAATTGCTAGGCTCTAAATTTGATAATGAATTAATTCTTTGTTAGTATAACATTGACGGGCGCTCTTTATTATTTATATCAAGTGTAATAATAAATTAATTGCGATGTAGGTACGCTTTTTATTAATTACATACATATACCTACATTTTTTTATGTTCTTTAATTGCAGCTGGTTTATATTCGGCTGGTTTTATCAAACCTGAAATTGTTCAGTTGAGATGAACATTCTGTTTTAGGTAAATTTCTTGTGATTTTCTGATATAAACATTCAACGGCGTAAATCAAGCGGTAGTTAATGGTTCTTCAGATTGAGATGGACATTTTTTTCCAGCTTATTTTCATAAAAGCTTATAAAACAAGTTTTAAAAACGTTCCTATTTAATGCGAAAAAATGTTTCAAGATCACTTACAAAAACCTACCCTATTTCAGGAAAAAAGCAAAAATAGGTATAGTATTTCCAAGCAGGTAGATTAGGTTAGGTGGGTAGATATTGGCAGAGATAGCTAGCACATAGACCGCTATTATGGGTCCACTGTGTTGGGGCTGTGACAAAGCAATCTGAGACATTCCGGCCACGGTTTTTACTGTATTATTTATAATACAGTATTGTTATCGATTTTTAAAAAAAAAATTTGCTACCCTCAAAATTTTTTTCTTCCACGTTTCATGACTAGTAGACGCGAAAAAAGCAATAAAAATTTTCACTCCGTCTGTACGCCGTACCCCGTACGCCGTACGCCGTACGTCGACCGCCCCAAAATCTTTGAAGGCTCGTAGCTCTTAAACCAGTGGAGCTATTAAATTAAAATTTTTTCTAAGAATAGACTTGGTGGACCCCTTGAATTGACATTATTTTCAGGGGAGGAGGTGTAAGGGGGAAGGCGGGGTAAGCGATTTAGACGAAAAATTTAGGTTTCTAGATCTCAGGAACCGCTTGTGTTAGGATGCTGAAACTTAGAATTTCTATAGAGCTTTGATAATGGACCCATTTGCAAAAAAAAAACAGATATGGGTGAAGGGGTGTGGGAGTGGAGGGGGAAATAATGCGTCCGAAACGCAAAAATGCCGAGATCGACAAATTCTAAAATCCATATCTCCTAAACCATTAATAGCAAGCAATTAAAACTTAACAAATATCTGTAGTTATACTAGGAGAGTAGATTGAAACAAAATTTTTGGGTGGGGTAGTGGCGTACGGGGGTGGGGGGTGAAAAACTTTAGATTACGATATCTCACAAACTAATTGGACCAGAAAAACAAAATTCGGTTTTATTATAAAGATTGATAAATAAAGATTGCTCAAAGTAAAATATTTGAAGGGGGTGGAGGAGCACGGAAGTGGGAGGGATTAGAATTTTTCAAAAATAACTTGATTCATATCTCAATAACAGTGTAAGATGGATGTTTCAAATTTTTACCAGAAGTAGGCCTAATAGAACCCTAGTAGGGAAAAAAAGTTTGGGGGTGTGGGTGTAAAGGGTGAGGGTGGGGAAGGGTGAGAAAGAAAAAGTTCCGATGTTTATATCTTAAGAATCTTTAATGATAGGAAGCTGAAACTTGGTATTAAGCTAGAGCTATAGTAGTGGCATGGTGGAAAAATATATTTTTTTAGGGGTAGTATGGTACGGTGGTGGGGGGTGTTTTCCCTAACTTCAGAACGGCTTATGCTAGGAAGTTGAAATTCGGTACGTATATGTAAATTAACTAGAAAAGTAATTCTAATAAAAAAAAATTCAAATACTCATTGGCGTTCAGAAGGGGGGGCAAAAAAAAATATCGGTTAATATAAAATGCATATATTTTCACGATTTTCGTCATATCTACTAGGTCTTTCGATATATTGAATTCATTTTTATTCTACGAATTCTTCATGTGAATACCTAGAATGTGTTTTCAAGATTTTTCGAAATTCGACCCCTTAGAGGGTGTAAACTGGTTGTATACTTTTTCATGAATTCCACCATGTTTCTCAGGTCTGATCAGATATCGAATATCTTTTCACTTCCCCAGGTTTGTTTAATAATCACCTAGTTTTAAGTTTTGTTTTTTTCAACCTCTAGACCGCATCCCGGAATATGACCCAATTATTTAATTCATATGTTACACCCTTTTCTAACCGCTTCCCGAACTTTTTGTTAGGTTTTCAGTCACATAGTTACATACACCGCATCCCCGAATTGAACGCGTTCTGAACTTCTGCCGGAAAAATAATACAGTTGCGCCCAGACTGTTGGCAGATTTTTTTTCTTGGGAAGGAGGATCATGGCTATTTACTAAAATGATAATAATTTTGCAGTATTGAATCAACTACTGTGTAGCAGTTCTGATGGAATTTGTGAATCTAATAAGAATGTAAACAGAACTGATTTAAATCCCTTACTAGTGACCCTATTAAACATTCCGAACTGTTCACGATTTATATTCACCCTTATTCTGAAACCCTCCGGCGGGTACTAGTACCCGCGCACATACTATGTTTTGAAATGAAGCAGCCGAGAAGGAAAAAAAAACATATTTTACTTTCCGAACTATATGTTTTTTTTACTTCACAATAAAAAAATTTCGTTTCGATCGATTAATGATTGACAAGCGTTTATATAAGTACGTACATAATTACCTCATTTTGGTATAATAAAAATATCTGATTACGAGTTTCACCCAGGCAAACGAACTTTTTACAGTATCGACATATTAAATCGGTGCCCTTGGCTTTGTTTCGCCTTATGGACAGGTGCATTGAAAGGTATGAATCTTTGTTTGAACTGGAAGCTACCTATGTAGAAGTCGCAATTAATTCATAGTGCAGTTTGAATTTTGCTAGAAAACAAAACAAAGAAGATATCAAAAAGGAAAAGTATTGATCAAGTCTGAATGCGACGGATTCGGAAACGTCGTAATCGACCGGAAGAGTCAGTAAGGCGCTTTATCCTCACTGTAGATTGATTGGTACGTCGATCTTAAGGTCAAGAAAAAGGTCGCATTCACACCTGAATGCTATGCGAACGCCATCCAAGCGATGATTTTGGATATATGTACTATAGGTATGTGTACAATACTTACAGGGTAGCACTACGATATTGAGAGCATATAGAAAAAAGAATCGAAACGGGCCTCGTCCAACTCAAATTCAAGTTCAATTGAGTGTCGTACGAGTATCTCAGCTGCTCGACTTTCAGTTCCGCTTCTTCGAACACAACTTAGGCCGGATTTGAATAGCCGCAAGTCCTGAGAAACTACACTACTTACTCCGGTACGTAGGACAACGCAAGCCTAATATGTGAGCCGCGTACAAGCCAACACCCCACTCGGTGTTTCGAACCGGCTATGGTGGTGTTGGCTGCTTGCAACATTAAATTATAAGATAAAGACTTTGCTAATTGCACCATGAAAAACGATATCTTGATCAAACCAATCGGAGTCGTGTGAATTGAATTTGCATTCGAAAACAGGTAGCACGCGCATAATACTGTCATCCGGACGAACAGGTGTTACAATTAATCCCAGGTGGAGAATGCAAGCCAAGCTCGACAAGAAAACTGTTTAGCGCGATTAGGAGAATTAATCAAGGGCGCACCTATGAATCGATTAGTCCAGCAGCACAGAACATACTACAAACTCGTTTGGCATTTCACTTAGAGAAATTCAAAAAGATCCTTCCGTCCGTCACCGTCTTACTTAACACCGTCTTATGAATTATCATTGAATGTGAGATTATTTCACTTTGATTCGCTTCCAATTAGCAAATGTTGTAATTGAGTGTGTTAAAGGTCGCTTAGAAATGTCGGATTAATGCTCGAGCCGTAGCACTGCTGTACTCGTATCATACTCATGCGCACTGGATTTTTGTAAAACAAGTAAAACGGCCGCAATTAAGCTGTTTCGTATTACGAGGCTAAACAAGTCATTAAGCCAATTAAAATTTTAGTTTTATGAATAGCATAGGTATTACCTACATTTCGCGATATCGCGATTAATCTGTAATTTGAATAGCGTAGGAATCGGAAAGTGAAAATGGTTCTGCAGCCAAAAGCTTTGCCTAATAAACAAACTTTCGTAAAATAATTAAGAACCATCGATTCAAAAACTGGATTCCACCTTGCACGAGGTGTTGGTGGTGTGGTGACTGCGCTGGCCAACTCCAACTTCGACCTTAGACTAGTCTCGATTTCAACCTTTCTTGGTGAAGGGCACAGTGTTCCTGATATGGAACGGTCAAATGCTCGCAACTGGGCATTTTCTCACCTTCCCCCATAAGACTCTCTGACTAATCGCACAAACGTTCCACAACTTGTCACGATTTGCTAGGCGATAGATTTGCAAGTTGGCAACGACTTTTCAGTCTTCGGATTACAGGTTTAATGCTAAATCATAAAAATTTTTCCCGACTCGTACATATGCACATACATACCCTGTTGATCGTCGATCTTGTCTGTAGGATCTTCGATAGTGGATAGTGCAATTCAATCTGCATCGACCACGTCAATTACCTATGTCATTACAACCGTAGCGATGTAATTTCAAATTCAGGGCCAAGTTTACTAACTCTTCTGGTGTGACTGGCGGCAAAAAAAACATATAAAATAGTTAAAACATAAAAAAACGTATGATCGATCCGTGGCAATCAATACTTCCTGTACACTACATAGTGGAAGTGTTAGTTCGGTAAGAAAATTGAAGGTGGCCAGTGGGTAACGTATTACAGTAATCCCTCAAATTACGTCGGAGTTAGGTTCCGAGAATTTGCGACGTAAGTCGAAAACGACGTAACTCGAGGGTAGAAGCAACCTCAGGCGATAAATGTATAAATTTTTATTTCTTGAATATGAATGTATTTATTTTTTAAGTTTGTACATAATTAATTTGTTTAAAGTCGTGGATTTTCGTCTACATAAGTTTTATTTTCGTATACAATTGCATATGTCGGCTGTTACTTGCAGCCTTCATCAAGTGCCTGTACACGACTACACTTCAAATTACAAATAGTAAGAACAAGTAGCAACCAGAATACGTATTTATAAAACTTACGTTTTCTTTAAATACAAATACATATTTGACATAAAGCAACATAAAGCATAACATTAATTGTTATTATCTTTAGAAGAAATAGCTTCTATTTCTACTGTGAAGAAGGTTGCAATTCGTGTTTGGGACAAAAATTGTTTTCTTTTTTCTTCGAGCAACTGCTTGTAATCGTTGACAGAAGTGTTGACTTCGTTTGAATCAAAAACACCTCAACACAACCTCGGTCTGTAATGTATGACGCCAAACACGAAAACTTTTCTACGAAAATCGCGCTCACAAATTTTGGGAATCCCTTTTACCAGGGGAAAAGTTTTCATATGAACAAACATCTGTTCCATGAAAACGGCGATGTAAGTCAAGGGACGGACGACGTAATTTCAAGGGTTTGGTCTCAAAATAATGAACGACGTAAGTCGAAAAAACGTATAACAAGGGAGACGTAACTCGAGGGATTACTGTATCAGTTATGTACGCTACATACATACATACGTAGGGTAATGCTGTGTGAATGTTATATGGTATGGGAATTGATAGGTTTTATAAATGTTGAATTTTTTGTTGCAAGTGGGTCAAAGTGGTTCGGTACAATACGCAATCCTGATGAACATATGCAAATAGTTGTAAATAAAAGGAGCACTTACTAAATCCTTATGAATACAGCTTGATCATTGATTTATTTAAGACCAATACATATGTACATAGGTATACTCTGTATACCTACATTTAAGCAATGAAAATCTAAAAAGTATAATAATAACGTTATTTTATGTTAACTAATTCTATTTTTAAAATGGATTTTATAAATAAATGTGTGTATATTTACTGTATACTATTCTGTCAAATATTTAAATATTTGTATTGGCAAATGCAGGCCATTAGTGTAATCCTCAAATTATTGTTTGCAAAATTATAAAAATATTACACATGCAAAATGGTGTCTTATTGGCCAAGTTTAGTTTTATTACAATTACTACTATTATTATATTTATATTTATTTACAACTTAATTGAATACAGTTCAGATCAGGCAGGTTCTTGTTAATATTTCTTACAATGATCTAGCTCGGTATTACAGTTCTTATTTCATGTCAATGTGTGTCTCTGTCTGTTCAAATGAACAATGTGTGTTGAAAAGTGCAGGAGGGCGAACAATACTTAAGATTACTAAAATTCATATATTTGCGAAAAAATGGCATTTGCTTTATAATAAAGCTTAAGGGGCTCGTTGCAAATTTCTAACTCACTACAGTCAAATTTTTTACACTTATTCTTTAGTATATTTAAAAGCCTTGTACATGGGTAAATTAAGAAAATTTCACAGAAAGTCAAGATATTTAAGAAAAGGGTGACGCATAAATTTTTTACTGTTTTTCTTCTTTCATATTTGAAAAATGATAGTTTTTCGTGAGATATTTTAATTTGCTCATGTATGAAGCTAGCTCATTTTACTACGATAAAACGGAAAAAATAAGACGCTAAGGTGTGCGGTTACTGAGAAACGTGTACCGAAAGTTAAAAAAGACTACTTTTCAGAAGAGCCAAAAAAGAAAACTGAAGCAACGAGACAAGATAAGTAAAGGAAACAACAGGACAAACGGAGCGACGGGAGAAATATGCGAAACGGAAGCAATTAAGTAACGGGAGTAATGGAAACAACTGAAGTAATGGGATACGAGTGATCAACGCGATCAACGGGAGAAACGGGAGCGACGGAACAACGGGAGCGACGGAACAACGGGAAGTAAGATAGTATAGCACCATACAAACTTGAGCGTAACCGCTGTACGCGGCTAGTATAGGTATATAAGTTCACGGCTAAAAAAAAATTGACAAACACGATTTTAAAAAGTATTTGTTTTCAGGTTCACAAAATATAAGTTTCCAATTCTACCAAGGAAGCCACCAAAAGATCTAATTAGTAGATAATAAACTACTTTTAATGGTCACGTCGATAATATCGTCAACAAAAGTAACTCCGTCTGGGGTTTCGCGGGCCGATGGTCTAAGGAGTTTAATGATCATCATAGGACAATGGCTCTGTGCTTTGCTTTTGCTCGGCCTGTTTTTTGAGTATGTCTATCTCAACCAATTTTGTTTTTAGTATCAAAAGTAGAACTAGAAAAGTAATACCAATTTCTTCACAATTTTATGCTGCAGACATTATAGTATTTAATAAAGAAACTAAAGAAAAAGAAACAAGTCACATTAACAAAAAACATATTTATTATAAAAATCCACCATGATTACGGTATTCATGCATAGTACTGAATTCGTAATACGGAAGCGGTATCTTTGTAAGTACAGAATGATTTTAGTTTTTCAACATTTCACTAAATGAAAGTGTCAGAGATTTTTGATTACTAACTGTAATAACAAAGATAGAAAATACTAACAAACTACCAGTCACGGTTAACCATGACAGAAATAAGAAGCGGAACTGAATCGCAGATCATGAAGTCCACCAACTACTTAGTTAGTACATAAAATATTTCCGTTTTTGCTGGTTTTTCTTTTTCATAAAAAAACGTTTCAATTAGAACGGAAACCTTGAACCCTTGAATCGATAGCACGCCGACCGGCCGCACTAACAGCCCGCTTAGTATATACTACGAGTATATCTCTTTCACTAAATTCTACTAAGTTACTAAGATTACTAAGTTTACTACTGATGACGTTGCTCCAAATGTAATATTAGTACTACGGACTCGAAAGAATAAAAATTTTGTATCCAAAGAAATTTTCATGTCATAAAAGCTCGCACGTTTTTTTGCCATCAAAATCGATCAAAACGTCAAGTGACCTTGCTCCTGACGTCTTATGTCTAACTTGTCATTTATAGATTAAATTGGTCGCGTTTTTTATTATCATCTTGATGTGGAGCAAAATCTGGTAGTTTACATTCTCAAAAAATTAAAGAGTAAAAAAAATGGGATTATATTTCTAGTTCCTAGTTAATATTCGATGGCTGTTTATAGTACGTGCATTTTTTTAATTTCAATCGCCACCATTCGAGCCATTTTCTTACCAAACTCGTTTATTTCGAAAATATTTAACTGACAATTTTGGTATTTATGGAAGACCAAGTTTGCCACTTTAAAAGGAATCTTCCGACATTTCTATTAATCTGAAATGTTATTTTTCATCGCAGATTTTTAGAATGTATGTGCATGTCTTGATATAGTGGCTGATACAATTTTGAAGGGACCGAAACAGGCAGGAAAGAATGAGAATTTTCGATAGGTATTCCGATTTCAATCTTATTCAAATTTTAAATGGTCAACAAGTAATTATAGAAACAGGATGCACTTTTTCAGCGAAATACGAAAAACTGGTATATTTTGTTGTTTGAAAAGATTTAAATTGTTAAAAAATAAAAAGTGTTACGCTGTTTAATTTTATAATAGTTCTACATCTGTTTGGTAATTATTTATAAAATTTACAACTCCGAGAGGTGTGTCAGGGGCAACGATTTTTATGGTTATCTCATAAAGCCTCTGTGTGTCTGATATAAAAAACATCCAGGTAGCCTTAAATGCAAGGATATCATGTTGACCTTGACGTCCAAGAAACTAATGTGCCAAAATACCGATTCTTACAACTAGTCATAACGGATCTAAAAATCCGGTCTGATGTTCAGAAAGAGAAGAGGAGAGAAGTATTAATTTCAAAACAGATTCAAAGCCATAGCTCCCAACAAAATAAAATTTCACATATTTTGTTAGTGTTTTAAAGACATGTATAAATTTGGGTAAATACCCGGTATATCCTATACATACATATTTTAGAGAGCTCGGTGGACACCGTTGTAAAGTTACAGAATTACAATATAACATCGCAGGAGTATCTGAGAGGAGTGAATACGAAAATCGTTTTTTTTTCACAAATGTAATTGACAAATAGATAAATATTTGTGACCGATTATCGGTCAAATATTAAATTTTTCTGTGCGATTACTCCTTTTCTTTTCAATCTTTTAACTATTTTCCAATACTTAGTGAATTCTGTATTATTGAAATAATAAAGTGAAAATTACCGGCATAGTCTCTTCGATAATTATAATCCAATCGAATTTTGAAGGACATCCTCTCAACCGAGATTTCCAATGAAGCTCGTCAAACACTGTAGTTTTTTCCGGCGATTAGTTGTTACACTCACCCCAAACCCCTTAATCGGAAGCAGTCTATTAGTCGCGATCGTGTAATCCCTTTTTCCAATCTCCAAATCTATAGATCTTAGCTGTTTTAAGAAAATTATTGAGTCTTTATTAGTTTGGTAAATGGTTGCGATGTTAAGCGAGTTTTTCCTGGTAAAAAGTACTTTTGTGTTCATTTACATAGTAGTAGTATCGTTTCGAACTCGACTGACTACTTTATCAAATTGAGCCTCTATTAGTCGAGCGGTTTTTATAGCACGGTCATGTCAGTTACTTAGCGCCATTATCTTGGTTTCTGTCACCCAAGTTCAATCCTTGTAATAAGTTGATAAAACAGGTGGCCTTCATAATATCAGGTGTGACTTTGTTCGCATTATGTAAAAATAATTCAGTTCGATCGTTCTCGCTCGTATTTATAATTATTGATCTGTCAGTCCTACTGTTCAATTATTGCACAGTGTTTCTTATTTAATCGTCACGAGATTTAGTATCGCAATACACACGCATTAATTAAATAAATTAATGGAAATACGTATGTTAATTTTAGAGTTTAGAAAATTATTTAAGATGGTTAGAATAAGAGCAATTACTTCACATATTCCATTCTAAAATCTGTTCGATAAATTTGGCTTTGGATTTCTTCATCCAGAAAAAATCAGTCCTATGGCGGTTCAAATCCTGTTGTGAGCTTCTCGTCTTTAGTAATCAGTCCTCTAGGTTTCAGGAACTTGTGCGCCAAATCGATACGTTGAACAGCTGGTTGTAATCAGTAAATAAATGTTGACGAGTACATTTTGAAAATGCCAATAATTTTTTTTTTATTTTTGATCTTTCATAAAACCGAATGTTTTTTTAGTTTGTTCATCTTATTGCATGACTCACTTAAATATTTTTTGCTATAACTTTCGTGTAATACACAAGAAGACAGTTGTGCTCTGACTGCTAGCAGTCTGACAGGAATGTAGAGCTGCAAGATAAGATGTAGATAACCATGGCCATCACTTGGCCACTATTGTGCAATATATGTAATAGAGGTAAAATATAATCTAGCCCCGGTTATGAATAACTTAAAATAGCGATATATGCAGTGAACCGGTTTTCAGTTTTTAAATTTGGGATGATAAATCAAGTGACGTTCTTTAAACGTAAATTGACTGCGGCCCAAGGAAAATATTAAATTTTTACAGATGTGTATTGGTGTTATGGTCGAGAGTGACGTCTTTGCAATCCCCTTTTTGGAACACAATTCTTGAAATTGCCTCGCAATGTAGGCATATTAACTCAATTACAATTTCTTTCATATTTCCAGTAATTAGTAATTTTATTAGATAAGTTGTTATACTTGGCCTCGAAAAGTTTCTTCTGATAGCAGCTTACTTTTTTAGTCATGTTTCTTTTTATTTTTACATGAAATCAGTAGTGATGAATACCCTAGAAATATACCGGGTAATTTACCCAAATTTATATACCTATTAATTTCCGGTGAATACAAGAATTACTAAAGTTAGAAACTCTAACCATTAAAAATAATTTGAATTGAATTCATTTATTGCGTAATCGAATTATTTTTTTCAATTTACCTTACTTGAGAGAGCGGTTACTAAATTTTTTTATTATTACTATTATATATCTATGCGCTAACAACGTAACATAGTTATAAGGATATTTAAATTAATCACTTTATTATTCTAGTAATATTATTATTATCTTTATTTGCCTTGATTCTGTTTTGACTTAACGTTAATATATTATATTTAAGATGTCAGTCAAAACTGAATCAAGGCAAATCTATATATATATCTATCTATATCTATATATGTAAAACAGGATGTCTGTATGTATGTATGATCCCTATAGACTCCTAAGCCGCTGAACAGATTTTATTGATATTTTCAGGGAACATGTAGAGTAGTCCCGGGATGGTTCCTTTGAAGTTTGGTACAGATCGAATAAAAAACAAACGTTTTTTTTAACATTTTTCAAATTTTTTCGCGATTTTAGTACCTTGGTGCTCTAATGGTTTGTCTGCGCTTTCCTATACCATTCATCCGATTACAATAAAACTTCGCTGATATATTGAGTACATGCCCGCCAAGGTTTCTGCGTTAACAAAATAATTTTACAATTGGTGGTACTTGAGTTATTCCAACATTTGAGTGTATTTCATATGATTTGGTAGTTCGTTCGTTTTTGGTGTAGTAGTTATTCATTCCTATAATCTAAATGGTAAAGTTGGACGATGGAAGATAGATAGTGGATGGGAGATAGAGGATGGATGATGGGGGATGGTGGATGATGGATAGAAGATGGAGCATGGTGGATAGAGGATGTAGTAACGGGAGTAATGGAATGGAAGCAATGGTCAGCAATGGGAGAAATGGGAGCAACGGGATCAACGGGAGAAATGGGAGAAATGGGAGCTAAGGGAGAAATGGGAGCAACGGGATCTACGGGAGAAATGGTAGCAACGGGAGGAATGGGAGCAACGGGAGTAACTGTGATAGATGATGGATAGAAGATGGAGTATGGAGAATGGCTAGCAAATTATACAGCTTGTAACGACTTAAATTCCGGGGTAGGCTTGTTGGGTGCCAGTGTCCGTTACAAAACATTTATTTCTTGATTTGACTTCACTTTATTCATAATTCAGTTTAATAAAATAAATAGTAGGTTGATAATTGATATAATTCATTTAATATAATGCGTTTGCTGTTTCGCCTCTGTCTTCATCATACGTGTTGGGGCTGCTACGCTTGTCCGGTACGTTATTTGTTTGCCTCATAGCTCACGTCAAAATTGTCTGAGCTGTCCCCACTTGGTTCTGCCTTCGTGTTGGTTTCGATCCTCTCGTTACGCTCGCATTCGTCTTGACTCGATTCGGTCCCGCCTTCGCGCTCTTGATTCCCTTGCCGCAACTTCTCCTGTCCGCCATGCTTGTTCAACGTGATTAGATTCCGCGCTATCGTGGGTATGACTACGTTCGTCGCTCCTTGACTCTCTTTGCTCTGCCCTCTGCCTGTCTTCGTCTCTGTGTTGTCCCTACGTTTAGGACTCGCCCTGTCGTCGTTGGGTCTTGGTTTGTCTGCGTCTGCTGGTCGTAGTCTGCGTAGTTCCTCGTGACTCCTTGATTCTACTCGTCTTCGGTTTGTCCCTGTCGCTGATCGTTATCTCGTTTGGCTTCGTCTCGCTGCGCTTGAATCTGTCTCGCGACTCGTCTCGGTCCCGCTGCTCTTGTCTTAGTTACTGGCGTCTTATGCGTGGCTACCGTCGTTTAGCTTCGCTGGTTTGCGTCCTGTGCGTCGCTGCTGTAATCTTTACCTCTGCTGTTTACGTGCTTACTGTCGCCTTGCCTTTGTTGCTTATGTCTGATGCGATGCTGCTGTCGTCTTGGCTTTCGCTGCATGCGTTTCTGAGTCGTTGTTTCGTCTTGGCCTTTACTGCATGCGTTTCTGCGTCGCTGCTTTGTCTTGGCATTTGCTGCTTGTGCTTTCCTGTGACGCTGCTTCGCCTCGAGTTTCGGCTTGGACTAGACCTAGTTCATCTCGTGTAGACTTTCTAAGAGGGAGTGCAACCCCACTGGCCTTATACGGTCTGAGAATCACTGAGATCGACTGTCCGAACAGTTCCCAATGTTGCTAGAAGAGGGAGTGCAACCCCACTGACCTTCATCGCAGACTTGGCACCTGTCCACCTAGCTCCCCTTCTGCTCGATTATTTTTGCTTATATATTTTGATAAACATTCAGCGTTCATGAATTATATTATGGTAAAATTTAAATTAAAAATTGTCCAGGTCATATCTATATAGTCACTTTTGGATTTCGAATATTTGTCGGCGGGTTTTCCAGTCGCAATGCGTTACCTGGGACGTTTTTGTGATCCCGTCGACCTTTTCCAGGTTTATTCTGAATTTTACCCTTTTCAGCCTCTATTGTGTTTACTTTATTTCGTGTTTGTTTCTTTGTGTTTCGTGATCGTGACGTATTTCTTTGTGAACCGTCTTAGCTTCAAAGTTTTAACTTGTGTTGTATTCCATGTTCTTTGTTCTTGTAATCCAATGTTCTTAGCTCTAGGTTTTGTGTTGTATTTGTAATTCAATGTTCTTAGTTCTAAGTTTTAATCTGTGTTGTGTTCGTAATTCCATGTTCTGTGTCAAGTTCTTGTGAGCGGAAATTTGTGTGCAAATTTGCGTCCTCACAAGCTTTTGGCAATAATTTTAGTATGAGAAAACTTAAGTACTAAATCGAAAAGGTACGTAAATGACAAATGGCGAAAAAAAACCTGTATGAATTACAATATTTTCTTACAACTAAAACTTAACCTAGTGGTTGTTAACAAGTAAGACTAATAATATAAATATATTTAATTGTTTTTAATTAATTCATTAATAAGATTGTTTGCAGCAAGTTCAATTTTTATGATAAATTTTTGATATATACATAGATTCTACTTTGACATTAATATGATCTATCTTAGTTAAAGAATGTAATTGATCGGTCGGCAAGTTGTGTATCATTGTAAACATTTTGTTTTGAAATAAAAATAAATAATAACTTATTAAGAAATTGATTATATTTTTGCATTTGGACTAATGTACCACACAGATGTGCAGTGTGTTTCTTAATTTGCTATACATCGGAAATCATGTAAGATTTCATCATGAAATTCGCAGTAGGTAGTAGGTAAACCAAGTTAATGTATTTTAGGGCTTTTAAAGATTGTGTACGAGGAAGCGTAGGACGAGCGTTTTAGCTGAAAAATTTTGATTTTTACTTTACTATTTTTTAATAATAAAGTATTGTGATCGACCTGAAATTTCAAGAAAATTTGCTACCATGAAATTTTGTATTTTCACGTTTTAGGACTAGTAGACCCCACAAAAGCAATAAAAAAAACATAACGCAGTCACGATCGGCTGCAAGCCAATCGTATGATACTCTAGATGAAATACTGAACTCCGATTTATTTTTTAGTTGGAAATATATCAAAAGAATGAGGAGTGTACAAGCAATTATTACATGACCTTTTACTTACAGGTAGAAACTATTGTATTGTGGCTACTCGATTTTTTGATTTATAGTGAGTTCCATAAAGTAAGTTTGAACTTTTTACAAAATTTTTGTATAGCGACTACATGAAGGACTTACGGGATATTTTTCATATTAATAGCTTCAGCTGCGACTATTACAAAATCAACGTATACAAAATTTCAAAGTTGCAACGTAAAGCGTTCTATGGTAAAGTTATCGTTCAATATTGGTGAACACGTGTTTTAAGGACTTTTGTATGACAGCTATCCGAAGGAGTCGACGGATGGCGATAATTAATAAACTCCGTCTTAGTTTCGGTATAAGACTAATTCCAGTAAAATTTTAATTTCCTGCTTTAACTCGTTCTGGAGTTATAGTGGATTCAGTAACAAGCACACATTTTTTAAGGACTTTTCTAGGCTGCTACACGAAGGACTCATTCGATTTGCATCATATTCCGTACTTTCGATTCAAACATTGTAAACCTTAAGTATGCAAAATTTCAAGTTCTTTACTCGAAGCATTCAAGCAATAATTGAGAAAACGTGTTTTAAAGACTCTTGTATGGGAGGTAACCGAAGGAGTGGAAGGATATCGGTCATTAACGAACTTAGCCTTACTTTTTCCTAGGTCAACGCGTTCTTGAGCTATCGTGCAAACGGACAGACGGACGGACGGACGGACGGACGGACGGACAGCAAACGGATTTGGGGGATTTGGCCAAAAATAAACACAAAATACTAGATAACTTTTTTTCGTCCGAGGCTCGGTTCTATGCGTTACAAACTTTTTGGGCTGGATTAAACTTATAATACTCTATATGTTCATCTAGAGTATCAAAATGTCCGTCTGTACGCCGTACACCGTACGCAAAATAGTTTGAAGGCGCGTAGCCCCCAATCCCGTGGAGGTATTATCATGAAATTTTTGTGGGGGGTAGGTTGGGTAAACCTCTACGACTGGTATCTTTTTGAGGGGTGTGGATATGAGGAAGGAGGTGTGGGGAGGGTTTTAGACGAAAAATTTTGGTTTCTAAATCTCAACAACCGCTTACGCTAGGAGGCTAAAACTTGGAATTTCTATAGAACTTCGATAGTGAACCCATTTGCAAAAAAAATTGTTGATATGGGTGAAGGGGTGTGGGAGTGGGCGGGGAAAATAATTAGTAGAAACGCAAGAATGCCGAAACACATTCTAAAATCGATATCTCCTAAAGCGTTGATGGCACGAAATTGAAACTTAGCAAATATCTGTACTTATACTAGAAGAAGGGATTGAAAAGAAATTTTTGAGTAGGAGTAGTGGCGTACGTGGGTGGGGGCAGAAAAACTTTAGATTACGATATCTATCTCACGAAGAAAAATGAAACTCGGTTTGAGTAGAAAGGTCGACAAATAAAGTTTGCTCAAAGTAAAATTTTTTAAGTGGGAGGTGGAACATGGAAGTCGGGGGGATAAGAAATATTCAAAAAAATCACGTTTCATATCTTAAGAAGAGTATAAGATAGATGCTCAAATTTTTACCAGGCGTAGACCCAATAGAACGCTAGCAGAGAAAGTTTTTTTCGGGGATGTGGGAGTAGAGGATCAGGGTGGGGGAGGGTGAAAAGAAAAAAGTTTCGATGTTTATATCTTAAGAACCTATAACGATAAAAAGCTGAAACTTGGTATTTAGATAGAGCTATAGTAGTGGAAAAAATATAATTTTGTATAGTGATAGTATGGTACGGGGGTGGGGGTGTTTTTCCTAGCTATGGAACGGCTTATGCTAGAAAGTTGAAAGTCGGTACGTATATGTAAATCAACTAGAAAAGTAATTTGCATTAAAAAAAATTTGAATATCCATTGGCGTTCGGAAGTGGGGCAAAAAAATGTTCAGTCGAAATGGAATGCATATATTTTCACGATTTTCGTCATATCTACTAGGTCTTCCAAAATATTGAATTCACTATTATTCTACGGATTCTTCATATGAATACCTAGAAAGTGTTTTCAAGATTTTTTGAAAATTCACCCCTAAGGGGGTGTAAAGTGATTGTATACTTTTTCATAAATTCTTCCATATCTCTCAGGTCTGATCAGCTATCGAATATTATTTCACTTCCACGGACTGGTTTAATAATTACCTATTTTTAAGTTTTTTCCTTTTTGAACCCCTAGACCGCATCCCGGAGTATGACCCAATTCTGGTATTCATATATTACGCCCTACTCTAACCGCTTCCGAACTTTTTGTTAGTTTTCAGTCACATAGTAACCTATACCTTATCTTAGAATGAACGCGATCCGAACTTCTGCCGGAAAAATAATAAAGTTACGCCCAGACCATTGGCAGATTTTTTTGTGTTTGGAATCGGTAAAAATAAGTAAAATGACACAAACCGCATTCTGGATCTAATTTAGTGTTAGAACGGAATCGAGTAATATAAATGCACTCCAATTCAAGGCTTTTCCAAAGTTTAGCACAAGAATTTTAACTACATTCAATTATCAAAGGTTGTACTATTACCGTAAAGTGTACATCAATATATTAAATAAAAATGTAAGTAAGAGTAGTATTTGTGTAGCGTAAAAGCTATGTATCAAAAGACATTGAAACATTTCACAGAAGTACTTAAATTTAAGTTATCCTTCGTAACGTTAGTGGCGCAAACTAACAAATGCTGTTAACAATTGAAATGGTTACCTGCAGTAACTAATTACTTGTATTACTAGTGATAAATATGTAGATCTAATTGATATTAGATTAAGGGTAATTATCAATTCTAATACTATCAGTTAATTGCGTTCCATTCCACTTAGTTATGCAATTTTTTATTAATGAGCATCTGGAATGTTTTGCAGTAAATAATTATGTTGGATAATATGTAACACAAGACTTACGTTTTATTCTGCATTTTTACTTATCAAAAACTGAGAATTCAATTTGTTGTTGCAGCCGTATTACTGTAAGAAATCAATTTTCATTTTTGTGGTTTTTGTTATCTGTATTTATTATTTTATTTAAAACATGTATGCGTCCATTTGGCTTAAAGCGCGAAACACAATGCACACATACCGTTCTGTTTCGTCACGAAAAGTGAGGTTATAATAATAAATAATGTGCATTTACATGGCCAGCCCATAAGGTCTACTTTGACAGCTAAACGTGACGGAACGGAACGTGAGCATTGTGTTTCAGGCTTAAAGGCTTCAAACATTCATTTATTGTAGGTTACTGTACTGTGCACAGTAGAAAGCATACACTAACCATCTCCACACTTTCCTCGCATGCATTGGTGATATAAGGGCATAGAGCTAGTGGAGACGACAAGCCACAGGTTTTGTATAATGCGCTTTAAAGCCAAAAACACGGTGTAAAGTGAGACTACTCTAGGCTGGGTGGCCTAGTGGCTAAAGCATTTGCCTTCGGTGCACCTGGTTCCAGATTCGAGTCTGCTTGGCGACAAGTAATTTTCGAAAATGGGATTGGGTGCCGGACTACCAGTTCACTCAGCTGTAAATGAGTACCTGAGCTAAAATCGGGGTAATAATCACGGACGAGCGTGTAGTTGACCACTTCACCTCCTAGTGTTCCGTTGGTCTCGCAATGAAGTAACTCTAGCATTACTTCAAGGCCTAGGCCCGATTTGGGCTGTTGCGCCATTGATTATTATTATTAAAGTGAGACAAAATAGGTTCGTTATATCAAATTTTTGTTGTTTTAGCGTGTGATTGAGTGAGAGAAAACAGGAGCGTTATGTAATTTGTTGTTGTTTTGCGTGCAAGTGAATGCGACGATGTCTTCAAGTCAATCCCTGCTTGTCATCTCCACTTTATATCTCTATCTCTATGTATAGGCTGTTTTAGGTGCATGAGAACTTAAAATTATAATACAAAACAAAAATATTGTTCCAATGAAATTTTTTTATTAAATTCTGGTAGATAATTTCATGCCATTTATTTTTTTAAATATGATTTCCGTCATGTGTCCGCCGCTGCTACGAGTTACATGGTCCATTCGATCAGTCCAATTTTTGACTACTTTTTCCAATAAATTGGCTTCCAATGCTTCAAAAGTTGCTGGTTTGTCGGTATAAACGCATGACTTAATATAGCCCCATATAAAGTAATCCCAGAACCACTTCTGGAAATCAAGTTGTCACCAAATTGATTTTGCAATAAATCGATTGTTAAGCGCGCTGTATGGCAAGTTGCGGAGTTTTGTTGGAACCAAATGTCGGCGATGTTTAGCTGACTAATTTTTGTAAACAAAAATTCAGTCAGCATGGCTCGATAGCGCTGGCCACCGCAACGGCAGCTCCTTCCTCATTTCGAAAGAAATAAGGACAGATGATGCAGCCAGCGTGTTAACCGCACCAAACAGTCAGTTTTAATGGATGTAATGGTGATTCGTTAACGCGGCGTGAGGGCTGTCTGAGTAAAATTAGTGCGAGACCGATTGTGTCGACCGTAAAATGGACGAAGTGCTCTATGAACTTCGCGAACAGATTTATTTTTTTGAAAGTAAATTTCCACAATTTGGAAGCGTTGTTCTGGCTTTAAACGATTCATGATGACTTGGCAAACCTTACTGAACAGAAATGTCAACACAGTTTGATATTCACAGTTATCGATATCGAAAGTTCTCATGCACCCTATATATACACATACATACATATATATATATATATATATTTGGTGATATATTAACCATACAGAAATATGTTGTACGTTACCTTGTAGAGAATAACGCCCGCGTTTAAGTTTAAAGTTTGTAAAGCCGTCAGCAACTTGGTCGCGAACTCACAATTGCTAAAAATTGTAGTTGTTAGACCAAATTTTGTAAGTCACGTAAACGTATAAAATAATCTAAAAACTTAAACCGTGTTTTCTGATAAAGTAATATTTTTTCTAGTAGAAAACCAGTTAAGTCTCGTCTAACGATTACCAGTATTATCGGATGTTATATGATTTGTATACGCTGAGAGTGACCACATAACTAACAAAACAAACCCACATCAATGAGAGAGTTGAGTGTCATCTTAAGCAAATAATGTTTATTGAGTGTCCTTGCAAATCCTTCATCCTTAATATACATTTTATTTCTGCTAAATTTTCGCGCTGGAACAAAGATTGGTTTAAAGTGAATTCTCATTGCTTTACCATGTTTCTTTTTATCGTCTAATTTGAGTTTTAATTACAAAAGTATCTTTTTTTTCCTCATTATCCATGTATCCCAGTTTCTTGACATCATCTACATGAACTCATAACTACAAAGCCGTCTGATAGTTTCTCCTGTGCTTTTATCGCATGAATAAATAAAATACCTATATATTAACATCATCTAAATCAACTCATATCTACAAAGCCGTCTGATAGTTTCACCTGTGCTTCTATTGCATGGATAAATAAAGTATGTATATGTATATTGACATTATTCGTGCATTACACCTTAATCAAGCAATATGATTTGGAAATGAAATTGTTATGAATAATTATTATTATCACCTTCAACCTACTTGAAACGAGCCATTTATACTCTATTTTTGTTCCATAAGGTTTTTACTGTGTCAAGATCGCTGGTCAAGTGTGACTTTTCTAGAAGGCTTCCACTATGTGTAATTATGCACTGGCAAATCGGTAAAAGCTAATAACAAAGATCTTTAATGTAAACCGCTTGGTTCTGAGTTAAACCAATGTCTTACCGATTAAAATCTTTATTGATGAATTCTACAATATAACCGCGGTGTAAAAAGGGGGACTTATCGTATTGTTATCGAGTTATCATGAGATATTATGTTGTGTATATAAAAAAAAAATTAACGTAATTACCAGCATACATAGCATAAGTCAGAAAATATTACCTTTAATTGCTCTACACTTGCAGTCTCTACCCCCAGCTTCATTTAACAACAAAATCATAATTAATAAAACTAAGAAAACGACGCGGCATTCTCAGGCAGGATAAGTAAGTAGAAAGTGTAAGTTAAAACGGCCAGTCAACCGATATGTAGGAACGTACCGGGTAGTTAGCTACAATTACAACCTTGACAATCTTAACATGCTTAAATCTGACATTAAAATTTAATAAGCCGTCGGATTACCGGTCGGCTTTTGGTTTTTGCACTCGTTTTCCTGTGGTAAATGTGCAATGGACCGGAATCGTTAGACCATGTTTTAATCATGCACATGCTTTAAAACTATCAGATTATGTAATATCCAATATGTTACAAGAAATTTCTAAATGTTCAAGAATTTGGCATAGCAATACCGGCAGCATTTTATCGCAGGGTAGTTGAGGTGGCTTGCAAATTTACTGCTTCTGGGTGTGAACTTCAGAGTGTTAGCCATAGCTTAGAATGGCGGTGCGAGCATTAAATATTCTAATGGCGATTTTTTCATCTGACTCATTTCAGTTGATTTCCACAGACCTTGAGAACAGCATTATTTCTGTTTTGCTTTCTACAAAAGCTAATTAAAATCAAGATTGGGTACGAACAAAAACTGCTGAAGTATCATAAAATGTTGCAGTCTAGTCGCATTTGCAGTATTCCGGTGAAGAACTTTCGGCGATTTTTAATGATGGATCATTCTGACTGAAGTTAATGATAATAAATTAAATTCAAGAATTTTTTACAAATTAATAATTGCACACATTAATTTGTACAGTATTTCACCCTCAACACAATCAAAAACTGTTGAGGAAGTCTTGTTGACCTAATGCAAAATAAAGAACAATATCGCTACTTCCTTACTTATTAAGTATAAGTTATTATTGTTGTGCATTATTATATCGTTTCATGACGTTAGCGAGTATTTTGATCTTTTTAATAGGGAATGAAATAACTACCTCATCTCATTGTACCTAATGAGATTATCAACTTATTGGGTCATTCCATGAAAAATCGCAAAAAAAGGCCAATTTTGTGACCTTACCATCGCCGATTCTTTTGAAAATTTTTTTGCTTGAAGAACTAGTGAAAAAAAAAATATAATTTCAATTTTTTTTTTCTATCTCATTTTTTTTGTTAGTTATAGTATGTTAAAGATTTTGCAAAAATGGTGTCAAAGACCTCTTTGAAAATTCATATCTCTGTTAATTTTTATCACAGAATAATAAAATAGGACTTATTTTAAAGGGGAAGGTTGTCGCAAAATAAGAAAAATACCAATAAAATTTATCCTTGATTTTTTTTTTTCAAGGATAACGATTTTGTCCTTTATCCTTGAATATCTCAAATTACCGATGATTTTTTTTTTTTATTTTTTTATATTTTGTGTATTATACTGTTCTTCAAAACATATCAAAAAATCAACTTGGGATCGCAATGGGATCGGGGTAAAAAAAATAGAAGAACATCAGTGGTTCTCAATTATTTCAATTATTTTGATTACTTACGAGTACTCGTATGTAAAGAGGATTTAATTTTATGATACTAGATTTATTGCCAGCTGTTAAAATCATAAATTTAAGATAGTTTAGTTCAATAATAACTTAATTGAGCAACTATTTCATTAAAAATATTAATGTTTTATAATATGTATAATATATTAAAAAAATTAAATTTGGTTTAGAAAATTACAATTTCTACGGAGTATTTTATTAATGCTATTCATTCCAGGCAACAGTAACTAAATTTAAAATGATTTGACATTGAATAATAATATTTGAACAAGTAGAAACATAAAAAATTAAGAAAAGATTCAACATAATGTATATATTTAGTATAAAAAATATATTACTGTTAAAATTTGTCCTGTAATAACATAGGGCTCTTCTACTGGGCGAGCTCCAATTCAGGTTAATAATATTACGATTACTACTATTGTTCAAAATAAAAATTGATTAAGAGGATAAAATTGAATCCCTCGAAATTTTCTTAGGTGAGAAATTATTAAAAGTTCTTTTACTTTTTCATATCCTGGACATTCGATACATTGGTTTAAAAAGCAACCAATATTGGGAGGATTGCATATTCCAACAGCAAGGCACGACCGGTAGTCGTAAATTCGAGTATCTTCATTTGCAGTAAAATATTTAATACCGCAATCTTCCATCATAAGCCTTACATTTTGATGGATGACACACACACACACACCGAATGTGTTCCAGGAGATCCAGCCAAAACACAGTATTTGGGTCGTAGGGAAGCAAATTTGGAAAATCCTATTTTCAGTTCAGGATAAGTTTCCTTAAAGTGCTGGTACACTTCCTTCAAATTCCCCAAAACCAAACGTTTTTGGACGTGATTTTTCTTGCCGTCTATTTTAATTGCAATAAAATCCTTTTTACCAGGCATGACTCGACTTATATTATCCTTACTGTAGAAGTCTTCCACTGTCGTGATAATATCGGAAGTAAGGCTTCTCCGGTGCGGGATATGTACATCTCCTTCAGAATCTAATGTCCGTTTGTATTTTCGAGCTGCATACGAAGATGTTCCGGGAAATTCCTCACAAGTTCTTTTTCTAGTCCATTTATCAGGACTTACAGATAAAATAAATTGCTTGATATTCTTCTCACTGGCGGTTGAATATTCAGTCCTCAATCTGTCAATTATCTCGTCCTCTCGTGGTTGGTCCTTTTGATCTTCTAGTCCAAAAATTTTTTTTAATACGATTCTTTTCACATCTTCAAGCTTTTTTCCGGATGTAGTTTTCTCTGGTAAATCGTCTTTTGTCGAAAGGTTCTTCTCCTAAATATCGAAGACATTCATTTAATGAGTTTAATGCGGCTTCCTTACTGATGAAACTTTGGTGTAGCGCTTCATCGTCGCCGGGCTCCTCATCTGTATCCAAAGAGAAAGGTTCTTCTTCCTGGTCGAACATATCATCATCAGTAATCTCCGTTGATGTTCCTGGTAGCAATTTAACCCTTTTTCTACAGGAAGAGCAAATTTTCCCTGCTGAAGTCATCGCTGGTACTCTAGAAATCATTCATGATTGCACAGGTCGTAAATCCGATTTTTTTTTGGGCCAATGTATTGATTCTCCAAAAGGATTACAGCAACGCGATTTTGACCAGTTAATTTTTTTCATGATTTGTAAAATAATAAATTAGATTTTGTCTTCTTAATACTGCAAGCACGACTGAATTGTATTTGAGGTAAGCCCATATTTATATACATACCTACTAAAAAAGGACATTTAATTGATATTCATTTTTTTATTGCCTTACCTGCCTACCTATTATTTTCTGGTTAGTAAGACATTCCAAATGAGATAATTCTTGTTATTTTAAATTTAATGGTTTATGGGATAAATTTATTTAAACACTCACAATTAGTTGCTCAATAAAGTTATTATTGAACTAAACTATCTTAAATTTATGATTTTAACAGCTGGCCATAAATGGAGTATCATAAAATTAAATCCTCTTTACATACGAGTACTCGTAAGTAAACAAAATAATTGTAACTTTTCTATGAAATAATTGAGAACCACTGATGTTCTTCTATTTTTTTACCCCGATCCCATTGCGATCCCAAGTTGATTTTTTGATATGTTTTGAAGAACAGTATAATACACAAAATATAAAAAAATAAAAAAAAAAAGTCATCGGTAATTTGAGATATTCAAGGATAAAGGACAAAATCGTTATCCTTGAAAAAAAAAATCAAGGATAAATTTTATTGGTATTTTTCTTATTTTGCGACAACCTTCCCCTTTAAAATAAGTCCTATTTTATTATTCTGTGATAAAAATTAACAGAGATATGAATTTTCAAAGAGGGCTTTGACACCATTTTTACGAAATCTTTAACATACTATAACTAACAAAAAAAATGAGATAGAAAAAAAAAATTGAAATTATATTTTTTTTTTCACTAGTTCTTCAAGCAAAAAAATTTTCTAAAGAATCGGCGATGGTAAGGTCACAACTTTTGCGATTTTTCATGGAATGACATCACGATAACTTAAATTTTTGAATAGAGCTTGATTAGTTTTTATTAACTTATCAAAAAAATTGTATTTACTTTGGCATCGGATATATATTTGGTGTGAAAAGAGATATATGTATATACAAACAGAATGCACTGATGTGTATTCGTACATTTTGATAATCACCTGTATCATATTTATTGAATGTCTATGTAAATAATGTATCTTTTCCTAATTCTGATGGGAAATTCCATAATTATTTTACTTATACAAAGTATCAATTATTACATTCATAATAATGAAGAATATGTACATAGAAAACTGGTGAAGCACATTATACTGATAAACATTTTGGTCATATTAAGGAACACTAACATTAGTGTAATATATTTTTTCATGGAATTGAAGCTCAAAAATATTTCTGTAAAATGTATATTAAACTCATGAAATTATACCATATCTCTTCTGTTTCATCACCTTCAAAGGATATTTTCATCAGTAGGGAAAGTAAAGTAGGCACATATTGATATCAATGAAAATTTAAAAAGTTTAGCTTAAAAAAATATATCTATCTATATATTTGTAAGAAAAATTAATGTAATAATTTAATTAAAAATAATATATAATAAATATAATATAATAATAATAATTTTATATTTATTATATATTTTTATTTAAATTAAATAAATATAATAGTAATAAATATAAATTTATTAAATTAAATAAATAAAATAGTAGTAAATATAAATTTATGCACAAACTCCATTGGTGCAGCTATATGTAAATAAACAGAATTCCGCGAGATGTTGTAACTCAAACTACATCTTCTCCGCGTATACTTACAAACAATCATCAAGTTTCAACTTAATGGCATATACAGTTCAGAAGATATGAATTTGAGAATGTCCCGAATTGAACTTCCAAATGTTTCGGAGTAATTGTCAATATCACACCCTTCCACACTTGACAATTTTTTTCAAATAGATTCAACTTCTCTCCTTAAGCGATTACTAAGATACACCCCAGTTGGAGTTATTATATTTGTGAGTTTATGACTTCGTTACTTGCAATGATACTTCTTTTTTAAAATTACCTTCTATAAAAGATGATTGATGACTTTTTTTTAGAAAAATGTCATAGTTTATGGAGAATAATCTTAAGACATTTGTTTTAAGACGTTTGTCGATTAGATTGAAGTGTTGCGGTTTTAAAAGTAAAATCGTTAAAACATGACAAGGGAATAAAAATAGACTAATAAACTAAAAAAGCAGTTTCTAATCAAATAATAAGTACCATCACCATGATGAAGTAGGAATTTATTATGTGAAATATCAACAATTAACAGCAATTATACCATAGTACTCCAATTATTGAAGAAATTAATTTTAATATTATTTTAAGTAATGACGTAGACGGGAATATTTGCAGGTATTTCAGTCAACTGTTTTGCCTGGTCATCTACATACATACGTGCTTCGAATGTAATTTTTAACCTAACTACATACATGACATACATACATATTAAATAATTTCACAACACAAAGAACACTGTGAATGATATTTTAGGCATGACGCAACTAGTTACAACAAATTAACAGTGGTTATTTCCATTGGATCTTGATGAAAAGACACTCTTTTTTAAAAATAAGATCAACGAACATTAGAAGCTTCCTGATATGTGCTAATTATTTGGATCTTTTGAAATGAAACTTTAATTTCCTTTGTTCTGTCCGCAAAGCATCACTCCTTTAACCGCTTTGCAATGACCCATTTCATTAATTTATTAATACAAATTATTTAGAAAAAACACAGATAGGTAGGTACTCCTGGATGAATCATTTGCTGTAAGCCGATGGAAATTTAGAACAGATGAGCGTCATTTAAAAATCAAAACAAAATCTACCATTTTAGCATGCATATGCTAAATAATTTCAGGTTAATTTTACTTGCTGACATATGTATCTTACATACTGTAAACTTATAAAAAAGTATCTAAATTTTAATACCTAAAGGATAACTAGCAGGAACTGATCATTATTTCAGTCCACAATGGAAAAATAAATTTTTATTTGACTGTTTAATCAAACGTTGAAATTTATAGATTACGAACTAATAGGGTAATAAAATTTCACCAAACCGACCATTAAAATTTCTTGATTTCACGAAATTCAGAATACCTTGAAACGGTGTTTAACCTTTTTCAGCGTACGTACGTCAATACTTACTACTAATGATTCCCAAAGAACTAAACTCCATTGTCCACATTCTGAAAGAAAAATGAATTATTAAGTAAACGGAGGACCAGTTTATCTACATATATGGAATTTAGAAACCAAACTTTCCGGTTTCTTTTTTTTAACTCGTCTTAAGGACCTTTTAGCAAGGTCTTCTTCTTATAACAGCGTTTTTTTTTTCTTAACGTATGCAAATAATTATCCACTTTAAATAGTTTAAATCGGAATAGTCTTCATGCAAAACAAGAGTATCGAGAAAACATATCCTCAGATATACATTAAGTTTGAAGATTTACAAGTCCAGACACATTGTGAACTCCTTTTCCTATGACTATTACGAAAGTCGTTGATGTTTTTCCAGCGATGGAGATCTCAGGTCACCCACCTTAGTTGTTTACGAAAGCGGGTACTACTTTTTTTAAATAAAGTACATTCTTTAACTATGACCAATTATCAAATTCGTTGCTAGAAAAAATTTAATGAACCATTTTTCCAAATATTTTTTCATTTAATGATGATCCATGTCATGTCCTCAGAGACAAGTAGGGGATTTCATGTTGCGGTTTCACACCAGAAACTCCGCTGACGCCGGAAAACGACAAAATCGAACCATAAAAAATTCCCTTCTCACTTTTCCAAATTTCGAAAAAATGAATCAACCTTATGTATGATTTCCTTGTTTTGGGTTTTACAAGCTTTTAACCTTGGACTAAACTTGGGAAACCTTAAACCACCGTAGTTATCTTTTAATTACCAAGTACATATACATTTTTGGTTTTGGTACTTTGCCCTAATTCCTTATGGTCTTTTTATGGAAAAAATTGTTGTAAAGAGAATTTAGTTATGAAAGAAAATACGATTAATGCTAAAATAAAAATAATTTAATAATTTTCAGGACTGTGGTTCCTATCGCTTACATGTTTTGTAATTATATCTTTGAATTTCTTGCAAAAATTTGGTATTAATTTCTTATAGTGCTCTGAAACGAGCACTAAACACGCTAGTCTTAGGAACTTCTGCATGAAAGGTATACTGATTCTGCTCCTTAAATATCAATTAATTTATATGGTACATAATCGAAGGAGAATCTCAATTTTACTTCATCTAATTGGTTTTGATGGAAAATTATTATGTGTGAATGAATAAAAGTCTAGTTTTAGAGGTTTTTTACCTACGTATTCTAAGTTCTTTAGTATGGATGGAATAGTGAATTTCACTCACTTTCAAACTCGGACGTAGATATTTTTAACTCAAAACTAAATTGTGTAAAATTTTGAATTGTTGGCTTAACCATTACTAGTACAACGGAAGGCGCAACAAATGAAAACACTTTTTTCATGTACTTTAGCTTTTTGCAACTACTGATATGTTTTAGCAAATTCACGTAAGTATTTATAATATGCATCGGCATCGGTCGAGAATGGATCCCTTAATTGGGGAAGAAGCAATTTTATTAAGGTTTAGATGACCTCTCATAGAATTGGTGCAGGTGCCCATAATCTATAGTTACACCACTGATTTGGTAATGAATCATTCGTCGATTACTGGATAACGTACCTGAAGACGGGAAACCTTGTCTATTTCATAAAAGGGCATTGTAAACGTTCACAAATCTCTTCGTTCTGAGTCTATCTCGTGTTGCATTATTTCTTAATACATACTAACATATAGTATAGCTACAAAGGCTATATTCATAGACTCACTTGTGAGTATGACCATATCCTTGAATCAAGTCAATAAGTAGTTAATCTCATTTAAACATTGTTGTTAACTACCTGATTACTGGCTGCCGGTGCATTAATACTTACTTTTTCTTAACTAATTGCCTATTCACCAAAAAAATAAATGAAAATAAAAATGAAAACATAAACGCGAGTAATGCCACGAGTTCTGTTTTCAAGAACGCTCTCCGCTTCAATAAAAATGTAAAGCGACAAATAAAATTTCGGTACAAGGTGATAGCGAACAAATTTCCACTTGGCTTAATAGATGGCTTATAAAATGTTTAAGATTTTTTTCTTCAATTGATAGTACCTATATTAGAGTAGGTACTTACATTATATATATATATATATATATATATATATGGTATATATGTATTACCGCCAAAATCCTTATTGTCTTGAATTTGAATCTAACTCGGTAGCCTTCATTAGAGATTTTCTAGAAGTTTGATAGAGACATCTGCGAAAGGTTCACTGGAGCAAATCGACTGATTTTGATTTCGTGTCATGAGGTCGCGTAAATGGTGACTGACATGTCTCATAAACATTTTAGTATAATTGTTTTTAATAGGCACCTACACGTAACACGGTCGAATCGAAAGCCTACCTATCTCTGTAAAAATTTGGCAGAATTTGACATTGATCACAAGACACGAGTTTTAAAGCGCTAAGCTCCGGAACCAAATATTTAAAACATTAGCATTCGAGATTCGACAGTATGATCGTGACCCTCCATGACCAAAAAATTCGCTGGAAAAACCTCAGCCAGTAGCTGAATGCAGCAGCTCTAGTCTAGGACCGGATTTTGTTCGAAATAGTCAACTTCAAAAAAATAACGATTTTATGAAAGCTTATCGCCATTATGTAGATTGTACGGATTTTGCAGCATAGTAGCTACTAAGGTGATTGAATAGTGTGGACCATTTGTAGCAAACAGGATTCTATGGGTTTTTAGCAAGCTAGTGGAATTTGCGGAAGTACATTCGAATTCAGATTAGATGCATTAATTACTTTTATCGCAACTGTGTTCTAATTTCGCCGAAAAGTAAATTCATTCATTTTTGTTCCGGTGTAGTTAAGTGATTTAGAAAATCAAATCTGACTGATAATCAGCGTAGTTGAAAAACACGATAGTATATATTTAACTACAAAAATTAAAATAAATGTCGAGATCAGACACCTATTGTATCTTTATGTATAATATGTTTTATGTACGAAAAGCAGAACGGCACAGCACAGGCTTAGTACTGGTGCCATAGTTGCCAGTACTGGCTAAAGTTCCGGGTCCAATAGCCCTAGACCAAATAATAAATAATTTCCGAGCCAATGTCAATTTGATCACACCGGTCCCACTCTTAGTGAAACTCAGGCCCAATACTCAGGGGCGTCAGTAAACTTTTTTTTTTCAACTAGGAATTTATTTTCCTGTAAATTATTACACATTATTATTTTTTTCACTTACACCTTGCACACTCTCGGATTCGAACCATGGACCCATCACAATTGAGTTCGCTACGTTACCCACTAGGCTATCTGCAACATTCTCGTGATAGGGATAAAGCCGAATTAAAATTGGTTTTGAGAAACAAAAAATATTTTTGCCAATATGTGCCCAATACAGACCCGACAGTCGAGCCAATGCCGAAAGTTCTTAGACAGCAATAATAACCCAATTCTTGGCGTGACAATGGTCTGCTGGTTCGTCAGTCCCATATGAGCCGTTGTTATAATAAATATTCGATTCAGTTCGATCCCCACCTTCTTCTTCAAGATTTTCATCATCTTTTTTATCAGATTCGTAGTTCATTTAGCTTATTTTTGTATTGCGTTATACCCTGCATAACTGACAAATTTAAACAGCGCAGATAACGTCTTCTTGCGGTGGTAGAAAATCACTTTAGGGTGAATCAGTATTATTTAAGGGTGGGCAGAGCTCAGTATGCTCGTTCAAGTCCATAGTAAATTAGCAACAAACTATGTTTTTTGTTGCACCTGTCCTAAAACTAAATAAATCCGTTCCAACTAGAACCAAACATTTGGTAATGTCCTAAAATAGACAATAACAATTATCTATGATCGGAAAAAACACAGGTATACTTTGATGTATTAAGAATACTGCATTATCATCGTCGTACACCTTTTTAATCACGTGTGCCAGACATTCTTCAACGGGCACAGCAAATAATGCTTAGATCATACAAAAGACAGGCTTCAATATTTAAAAATTGCTTCTTTCTTTCTATAAAAAGGCGAAGCTTTCAAATAAATTGGTAAGCAAATGCCAAAAAATCGGTGAGAATATTGGCATGATCGGTTCACGTGGTAAAATGTTAAGAGGATATTTTGCGCTGCCTGTACACTTATTCACATAAAACTACAACTGATCAAACTCGGGTCAAATACTTCAGGATGTTCAAGAACAAAAACTCATAGCAGTGGTCTCGGGCTGGATAAACGATTAGCTGATGCTAACAATTGAAGTTAGAATTAATATATTGATTTTTCGGACTTACTACGTTCTTTTTTTTTATCTTAATTATTAAAAAACATGAAACGCAGTCGACATTGGAATGGTAAGTGTATTTTGAGAGTTTTTTTTAAAAACCATGGCCTTGTATTAAATGTAACTGGCTAGACCCTTTAGATTATATGATTGGCCATCCCTCATCCTTCATTTCAGTAAGGTGGGAGCCAGCAGTTCTATTGAACTATCTTTGGCAATTAATAATCGCTTGAACGAAATAGGCGCAAAATTTATTCTAATCGGTATACTAGACTACATCGACCGAAATAAATTAATCAGAAGATCGATTGATCGTTTGATTGGAAGATCGCACTATCGATAGTCCGAGAACCGCATGATCACTCGATCGGAACATTCTTAACGAATGAGTAGAATACCAACAACATATTTTTTGAACAAATGAGCCCTAATTGTCTTGAGTAAGTGGTTCTTAAATCCGTGAATGAATTATTTCTGTAGTCATTAAGATCAAAGCTAACTAATTTTGGACAAATCTGGAATTGTGTAAACTGTCATTCTTAATCCGTAAATTTACTTAATTATTTTCTGACTGAAATGCTGTGCAGTTTCTAATTACGCTCAGAGTATTGGGAGATATTTTATTTATTTCAAATTTTTAGAACCTAATTATTACATTTTGACATTATGTATACTTCACTTCATTAATTCACCTAATAAGCAAGGAAAATTAGGCAAAAATATTCACGTGGGAACACCCTTAAAATAGGATTTTAAGTTTCAAATACATTTTTTGATGATTAAAAAGTATATTTTATATTATTTTTCAAAAGTAGGAATTGTTAAATAATTTTCGTTTTTGACGTTGTCATCTTTTTGCGAAACTCTAATTACTTTGAGAGATATGTTTTTTTCGTCTTTTTCTGTGCAGGGCCACAAACACAATAGACATACGATCCAAAAACTACGAAAAATCTTTTTGATCTAATTTGAAATAGTTTCTATTTTTGCTTCCACTGAAATTTTAGTATTTTTCGATATTCTGCTCGTAAGGATGTAAAAAGGAACTGCCTAACCACGATTCATTTATATTTACTGGCTTGTGTGGAACGCGAAGAAAAGTCAACGGGACTCGAACACCATTTTCACAATGTTTTCAGCATAATTATTATAATTAGCGAAACTATTTAAAAACACATAAAAACATAAAAGCTTAATTGTAATTTTATTTTCACTAATTCTTCAAGTGTATGAAGTTTCAAAAAATAAATGTATGGAATTTTCCATATATTTATGCGAAGAGTTTTTAATGACTGAGTGCATCTTATCTCCATCGTCCATGTGGACTTAAATGTCCCTTGAACATGTGTAGAAATTGCATGAATGTTCGATGGCTATGGTCTGCCTGCTGGGTACCTAGAAAGATATGGAAAAATCATGAGTTGTTATTAGGAATAGTATGATATGTGTGAAATTGGAATCCATGACCTTTACTTGATTTCATTATCGGTGCATTACAAATTTATATTATTAAGTCTGCCTTTTCTATACAGGTATATTTACCATTACGTTTTTTTTCCTTCACAAGTTTTTTGTGATTTTGTTCTATTATTTTATAGTAACAGAGCTATTTAATTATACGTTTCCGTATTATGTTGTGATCTCAGACTATTCTAATTTTGTGGTTTTTTATAATTTTGAATCTTCGATAGTGGTGGAGTCGAACGAAAAAAGTCTCTTTAATGAATTGCAAGTTATATAACCCCCTTAATGTAAAAAAAACTTACAAACAAACAATAACAAAATGCCGCGATAATTAAAAATAACAATAAGTGCTTAATGTACCGGTATTTCACGTTTGCTATTTTAAGAACTGAGGATTCGATCAGAAATATATCGATATAAATTAGTGCGCTGAGCATCATGAAAACTGAAAAAGAGCGAAAAATACGCCCCATTATGCGCAGTTGAAATACGAGTGAGAAGAAAAGCAAATAAAAATCATTTTTTATGTTCAACTTTGGAATGTATTTTTTATGGATTTTCAAGTCGCAGCGCTACTATTTCGCTACTGTTTCCGCTCTGAAATGTTGTTGAACACGAAGTTTCCTTGTGTAACTCTTACTTTACCTCGCGCTATTCATCACATCATACCATATACTCGCACGTCGTAACAAGTATAAGGAGCTTTATGCGGTTTGCTGATCAATAAAAAAACATTTTTAATTTTTTCGTTCGTTCAAGGTCAAGTTCAGCGAAACACTTTCGACTTGAAATAAAATTAGTGCTGACCTTTTGTGACAGATTAACTTTAGGTTTCGGGGCAATTATATTTGTTCACATATATCTCATGTGTGTCTAAGAAATGCTGCTAGTGTAAAAAAATTCGATTAACGCCAAATCGAATCCAGAGATCATTGAACCATCACCGGAGCTTACAGCTTAAGGTTTAACTAATGACTAAAATGACGGTTGAACTTGGCACAAGGCTATTCAAATTGTTAGTTATTACTTTTTTTTATTCTTTTTTTACTTTTGTCTTGTTACAGTACAATGATAGATTTTGTTGCTCTCTGTTGACTTATAATTAATTTGATGCTATTTTTGTACAGGGGAACTTCTCTGACGTCTTTGGTTTTCAGGATTCAGATGACACGGCTTGAATTTGTATACAGTTTAATTGCCAAAACCCAACGCAACCCAACCACCAATCCCACATTGGCAAAGAGCACCGTCATACGTCATACCTCATTCAACAATCGCAGGTCGCAGCAAACATTTTTACGCTGTGTAAGCAAGCCATTGTATCTCCTAGAAAATAAAGACATTGAGTACGACACTTATGAGCTATAGTAATGATATTCAATTGTAGATCTGTATTTATGGAAAATAACGGGACCTTTTCAAATATTATCACTTTATGATAATATGATGAAAATCATTAAATCTTTGATTTGAAAAATTAGAAATTAAACAAGATTTTCGATTTAAATGTGTCTATTGTTGTAAATAATGAAAAGGAGCACATCGCCCTGTAAAATGTAAAATTTATATTTTATTCGCAAAGATATAAATAAGATTCTGATCCTGTGAATTTCATCACGAATGGGAACCATCCCCTCCGACCACTCTAAAAATGTGAAGTTTCTATATCTAGGGTTCTTGAGTTATGGCACGTCAAACACAGTTCAGTAAGGCGGATAGTTGGAGCTTCTCATTTTACAGACTCTACCTCAACCTCTAGAACGAGAAAATGAAATTTTTAAGAACAGGTAATTTTTTGGAATAATATCTAGATAAGTAGAAGTTAGAGCATATCCTTTGTGCATACCAATAATAGTTTAATATTGTTACAAAAGGAGCAGAAGGATTTATTATTTCTTATAGTTCAACAAACCAATTTTCCGTTAAGTCGATGATAACGAGAACATTAGTATAGATTAAGTTTTTGTTTGCCATAATACGTCTTCGCGACCTCACATATGGTATATCGTGACCTAAGATACATAGGTCAAAAGGAAACTATTAACATCGAGAGAGGCATAAAGTTGAGATGGACTGTATTTAATGATAATCAATGGTGCAACAGCCTATATTGGGCCTAGGCCGCAAAGTAATGTCAGAGTTACTTAATTACTAGACTAACAAAATACTAGGAGGTGAAGTGGTCAGCCACGCGCTCGTCCGTGATTATTACCCCGATTTTAACGCAGGTATTCATTGGCACCCAATCCCATTCTCTAAAATTTTTTGTCGCCAAGCAGATTCGAACCTGGTACCAGATGCACCGAAAGGGTTGTACTAAATTCATCAATAAATTTAGGGAGTATTACTAAATATCTGCAGTGGTAGATATCTACTGTCAGAATGCATTCCACATGTGCCTTGAGAAATTGTTGTATCTTTTACATACCACTGATGTATTAAAATGCAAAGAAAAAAATCATTTCGAGTAAATACTTACACCCAAAAATCAAACGACCTATTTTAGGCAAGGTAACCAAGTTAGTATCCAAGTAATAATAAAAAAAAATGATATGATATGTGATATGTTCTAAAAATATAGTTTTGAATATGGCTTAAAACTAGAGTGGGGGTCATTTTCCAATCTCTGAAATGATTTATGCCAAAAACATGAAACTTTGTGGATCTATGTATGTACCATAGATATGGTATACTAGCTATGGAAAACATTTGGAAAATTTGTTTTTTTAAATATACATTGTCATTTGGAAGGTAAGCAATAAAAAATACATTTGAGAAAATGAGGAGCATGTATTTTAACGAATTTCGTCAGATCCAGGCCCGTGCGCACGGGGTGGGGGTGGGGGGGTTTGGGGGTTCAACCCTCCCCCCCCCCATTGGCCTATTTTCATAGGGAAGTGAGGACCTTTTTTTTTTTTTTTAGGTCATCACATTTAGTATGGGGGAACTTGATATCCCCCCCCCCCCATCATACTTTCCTGCGCACGGGCCTGGTCAGATCGCTTACTCATTCTGAAAAGTTATATTAATTTTTTCCTCAGGGTTGTTCAGAATATAAAGTGTTTTTGAAAGGTTGGATACATTTTCACGAATTCAGTCTTAATCCCTCCGATCTGGTCAGGTATGGAAGGTGAAGTAAGCAGAATGCATAGGTTTTCACAATTTTCGCCATCCCTTGTGCCTGTTCTGATATAAAATTAATTATTACTTCTATGGGCATTTCATGAACCAGTTTCACTTAATTGATTTGCAAACGTTTGCATAATTTTTTCCATATCTTTTAGGTTTGACGAGGCTTCGAATTAGTTCTTGACTTCAATGGGTTTTAAAGTATTCGCGTAAAGAGCAGTTTCAGAATTTTTGGTATTTAATTCAGAGAGATGTGTACAGGGGTTAAAATATTATACGCCTACAAGGGCTTTCCACATGTATAATCGTCTGAAAACCGAACTTTTACTTTTATTCTAGTGACTGAACTTTCCGAAAAATCGCATTGCTTCAATTAATTAATCGATATTGTTGTCAAAATTGAAATTGATTAAAATTTTTGATAGTGGTAGCAAGGTATGGCTGTGGGGTGGTTCTTCATATCTCAGAAACGGCTTATGCTAAAAAGTTGAAACTTAGTATCTATGTATATGCCCTACTTAAATAAAACTAAAAAAAAACCGGCCAACAGTTTGGGCGCCACCTGCCACCATGTGTTGAAGTTCGAAATATATGATAATGATACTTTTCAAAGAAATGCGGTCTTCTTATGTAATTCTTGTCATGAAAATCGTGAAAAATTGATTCAGTTTGACTTCATATATAATATCATTAACGAAAATGAAAATTTCTTAAAATTTGATTTATAGAAGACCTTCTTTAAGATTTTTTCTAACATCATATTAATAAAAATAGGTAATATGCGTTTAAAAAACTCGAATTTACGCATTTGAAAAAATGTTCAAGGGTTGTTGTTTTAATAGCATTTTTTCCAAATAGAGTTTTGAATTTTTTATTTTGTTTTTTTTTTTTTTTTGCCATTAACGTGAAATATTTGGTAAGAAAACAGTCATATCATCAAAATCGCATTTAACGTGCACATGGAATACTTGAACACGTATTTTAAGGAGATTGGGCTGGATTAAACGTATAATACTCTATATAATTTCATCTAGAGTATGAACAGTATCGCTCAGGAAACTAGTATGTATTTTCAAAAATTTTAAAATTACTACGGACTGACTAGAGTCACTTCATACGAACTAACACAAACATCCATTATCTTGAGTACGGACAAAGTGTGATTCATTTGAAGCCAGTACATTTGAAATTTTTTTGCAGTTGTCTCGATTTTTCATTTTAAGGATCTCCACTAAAGTGGATAAACGCTGTATTTAATTGACATTTCATGAGACATATCTCGATTCCATGAAACGTCAATCAAAATCCATCTGCTACACGTATACACACTAAAAATATGCCATTTAAGAAACCCGCGATTTTTTAAATTCGCGGGTTTTTAGACTACTAAATATGTACTAAAGTGGTGATTGTCCGTACTCATGATAGTGGATGTTTGTGTTAGTTCTTATACAGTGACTCTAGGACTGACTGGCTTTACTTTATGTATTTGCATACTTTCCGGCTGTTTTCATTGAATTAAACTGTGTGCCGGTGGTTCCCCACTAGATGTAAAGTTGAGACGCAATCCCATACTCATTCGAATCAATGAGACTTCCTGAATCCGGAAGTTGCTTTTACAACGTCTTCAAAGTTCAAAGTGTCTGTAAGTAGCGACGTAAGTTTCACCTAGAGTCACTGTATAAGAACTAACACAAACATCCATTATCTTGAGTACGGACAATGTGTGTTTCATTTGAAATTTTTTTGCAGTTGTCCGATTTTTCATTTTTATCTCCACTAAAGTGGATAAACGCTGTATTTAGTTGACATTTCATGAGACATATCTCGATTCCGTGAAACGTTAATCAAAATCCATCTGCTACACGTATAAACACTAAAACTATGCCATTTAAGAAACCTGCGAACTTTGGAGTTCGCAGGGTTCAAGAGTACTAAAAAGGTACCAAAAGCGGTCATTGTCCGTACTCAAGATAGTGGATGTTTGTGTTAGTTCTTATACAGTGACTCTAGTTTCACCCAATCATGGAAACAAATTGAAACATTTAGAGAAAAAATTTTTTTTGGAATTTAGTTTTGCATGAATCACATGCTTCATTCAATATATATTACCAGTGTTACGCATCATCTTACCAAACTATATACAAGTTTAGAAAGAATCAACGTATCACTAACCAATATAAAGGAATACCAGGATGTCAGTACTGACTTTCATGCTGGATTTCTTATTCGGATACCACATTATATTGGTAATATAATTTCTATGGTCGGTCCCTACACGAAATATTTTCAGTATTTTTAAAACTATCAATCAATAAAGTGAATTTTTTCTCAATTTTTTTAAAATTTGTGTAAAAACGAAAAAAGTTATGTCAGAACGACGATATCACAACCAAAAATTAGATATCACAGGAATTATCACACAAGTTGCCTAATAGATCATTTAATAGATCATTCAATGTTTTTTTCTGACCCAAAAGTAAAATGAATTTGTAATACGACTCAGTTAGAGAGTGTAGTCGTCCCTACTAACATAGTCGCTGCGTCTGCATATGTTTTTTCAATTCTAATGGAAGAGTTAGTTGCGTAAGTAAAAATGCAAATTTCAAAACGCTATAACTTTTCCTTTCAGCGTTTGCTAGAGTTGAAACATAGCGCAATGTGTTTCAAAATACGACAGATTTAAGGAAAAAAAATTCTTTTTTTTCAGGTCGGGCTCAAACGCAACAGTAGTACCTACCGCCCCCTTCCGACTCTAAGCTCCTTCCCCTCTTCTAAGTTTTTTTTAAAACCGGGCAAAAGTTGGTTTCGAAGAAATCACATAATCACAACCCGGAAACATCAATCAAATCGATCGATCGGTACTTGGGTAATACTAGCAAAAGTTTGTAAAAATGCAAATTTCAAAACGCTATAACTTTTTATTTCCAGGCTTGCGCCAGAGTTGGCATAGCGCAATATGTCCCAAGATATTGACAGATTTAAGGATATTTTTATACTCTAGATGAACATATAGAGTTTAATCCAGCCCGAAAAGTTTGTAACGCATAGAACCGAGCCTCGGACGAAAAAAAGGTATATATTATTTTGTGTTTATTTTTGGCCAAAACCCCCAAATCCGTTTGCTGTCCGTCCGTCCGTCCGTCCGTCCGTTAGCACGATAACTCAAGAACGCGTTGACCTAGGAAGTTGAAATTTTGTCACAACTTGTAAAATGGAAAAAGTAAGGCTAAGTTCGTTAATGGGCGGTATCCTTTCACTCCTTCGGGTACCTCCCATACAAGAGTCCTTAAAACACGTTTTCACAATTATTGCTCGAATGCTTCAAGTTAGGAACTTGAAATTTTGCATACTTAAGGTTTACAATGTTTGAATCGAAAGTTCCGAATATGATGCAAATCGAATGAGTCCTTCGTGTAGCAGCCTAGAAAGTCCTTCAAAAATGTATGCATGTTACTGAATCCACTATAAACTCCAGAACGGGTTAAAGCAGGAATTTGAAATTTTACAGGAATTAGTTTTATACCGAAACTAAGACGGAGTTTATTAATTAGCGCCATCCGTCGACTCCTTCGGATAGCTGTCATACAAAAGTCCTTAAAACACGTGTTCACCAATATTGAACGATAACTTTACCATAGAACGCTTTACGTTGCAACTTTGAAATTTTGTATACGTTGATTTTGTAATAGTCGCAGCTGAAGCTATTAATATGAAAAATATCCCGTAAGTCCTTCATGTAGTCGCTATACAAAAATTTTGTAAAATGTTCAAACTTACTTTATGGAACTCACTATAAATCAAAAAATCGAGTAGCCACAATACAATAGTTTCTACCTGTAAGTAAAAGGTCATGTAATAATTGCTTGTGCACTCCTCATTCTTTTGATATATTTCCAACTAAAATATAAATCTGAGTTCAGTATTATTTCATCTAGAGTATCATACGATTGGCTTGCAGCCGATCGTGACTGCGTTATGTTTTGCTTTTTTTTCCCAGGTCGGGCTCAAACGCAACAGTTGTACCTTCGCGCCCTTTCGCCTCTAGAGTCCTTCCCCTCTTCTAAGTTTTTTTTTAAAAAATCGGGCTTGTTGGTTTCGAAGAAATCGCATACAACCCGAAAATGTCAATCAAATCGATCGATCGGTACTTGGGTAAAAAATATCTAGCAAAAGTTTGTAAGAATGCAAATTTCAAAACGCTATAACTTTTTATTTCAAGGCTTGCGCCAGAGTTGGCATAGCGCAATATGTTTCAAAATATCGACAGATTTAAGGATATTTTTTTCTTTTTTTCTAGGTCGGGCTCAAACGCAAGAGTAGTACCTTTGCGCCCTTTCGCCTCTAGAGTCCTTCCCCTCTTCTAAGTTTTTTTAAAATCGGCAAAAATGCAATATGGCCCCCAACCAAATTCAATGCCGATGATTGGTTCTTGGACACGATGCGATCCGGTAAATTTACTTGGTTCAATCAAATCGTGCACAGGCGCACACCAACTTGTAGCGAAGACACAGCATACAACTCTCGAATTCGCAGCAATTCCTTCGCTGCGAAAAAGCCCTCCCACGAATCGAGAGAAAATTGAGAGGAAGGAGGGAGATGGATATATTTTTAAGGGCGTCTGAAGAGTTGAACCAGAGGAGCGAAGTGGCAATCCCATCGGCGTCCGGTAAAATTTGGGGGGGCATGCGGGCATTTTTGCCGATTTTACAAAAACTTAGAAGAGGGGAAGGACTCTATGAGGCGAAAGGGCGCGAAGGTACTATACTGTTGCGTGACCACAACCTGAAAAAAAAAGAAAAAATTATCTTTAAATCTGTCGATATTTTGAAACAGATTGAGCTATGTTTCAAATCTCGCAAGCTCTGAAATGAAAAGTTATAGCGTTTTGAAATTTAGAAGTAATCGTCGCCGTTCGGCGATAGGTTGTTCGACGATAGGTATATAGGAACTGTCAGCTGAGTGTGTGTGAATGATCAAAATGGCGACCGAGTTGTCAGAAGTGCTGTAGTTTTTCTGTCGCGACCCGAAATCAAAAATATATATTAGCGTGTTGTCCGAAACTCCAAATCAAATAAAAACGTTCTGCGGCTTACCGTGACTTGACCCAGTGCCGCGTCCGAGAACTAGAACCGTGCGTAGGTGCGTGTCGAACTGAATTCCCGGGGAAAAGTGCAATGTTATGGTCGCTGGTCGCCCTGACCTGCCAATGTTTTTTACGCCGAGAACGAGAGTGAACAAATTCCGCGGAACGTATACGGACATAAGTAAAGTGCAAAGCCAACGCATCGCCTGAAATCAGCCCTGAAAAGGTACGTAAAAGGGTCGTCGCGGACCCCGAGGGTTAACATATTGTGCATTATTTTCATTTCGAAGGCTGGGGACCTGGGAGTCGTCTCGTTACTCGTCGGCCGTCGTGCATGGGCTGTCGGGGAGCTTCGCTTCGCCCCTTTCTTGTCATTTACAATAGGAATTACGACGGCGACAGTCGGTCGAAGCGAAGAACGCAGCGAATTGCGGGCAGTCGAAATCGTAACGAAACGTCAAAACAAGATTCTTATGAGCGGGGTCGTTCAGAGGCGCGGATCAAAACCTACCCTAGCCTTGGAAGCCATATATGTATTAGTATCTATATTGCTAGCAGTCATATTTTCTCATACAAAATCAATAAGCACGGGTTGAAATTGAAATTCAACAGCTGATTCTGATTTTTGTCTCAAAAATGTAAAAAACCAAGAGAGGGCAGTATAAAATTTTTATCACAAATCAAATTTTTATGAAATTTGAACATCGTAAACATAAGTATTTAATTATAAAAGATATGTTTTAAAAGAAAGTGTACTGTTCATGATTTCTAAAACATTATAATATTAAATTAAAATCCAGTAACGTTTAAACTACCACTATATTGAATTGGAAAATTCAGAATCAGCTGATAACGACGAGACTTACTCTGACAAGTGCCGCTGGCAATATAGATACTAATACATATATGTTGGAAGCCCGTAGACGTTGTTACGGCAGGTCTGAATCTGAATCACACAGAACTGACAGCTGTGCACCGTTGCGAAATTGTTCGCGAGCCGTGCCGAGTTCGTTAAGCGATCGGGGCTCTGTTCAAGATTTCTGCTATAGCTGCTTCGAAAGCATAGCATAGCAAGACTGTAGCAGCTGTCAATTTCAGCCATAGCATGAAATAGCTTCTTCGGGTCTTGAACAGCCAAAAGCAGCTTGTATAGCTAATAACAGCTGTTCGACAAGCACATACGCAAGTTGGCGTGGCATATAAGACATTTGTTTGAATGACTTTGAATACTTACCGCATTAACTGCTTCTAATGTTTCCTTAAATTTTTCGTTAATTTCTAATGCTAATGATAGAGTTTCTTCCAGTTTTAAAGACTGAAAATAACGTTTCGACGAAAGTGACAGCTACACACACATATAAATATTGCAATAGCCGCTTTCTAGCTACACTCGGGAGTGCGAGCAAGAAAAAGCAGCTATGGAAGCAGCTTTTTAAAAATCTTGAACAGATCTAGTGTCAAATAGCAAGCACGAGAAAGCAGCTTTTTGGTTGCATTGAACACAAAAAAGCAGCTAATAGCAGCTAAAAGCAGCTATAGCAGAAATCTTGAACACACCCCGGGTCGGGTAGCGGGGCCAGCGGAGCGTCTAGCTGTGTGTGCCAGCTAATTCACTGGCGTTCATTCGAATTCTCCCCGGGGGAATTGCGGGGTCCAGCTTCGTTTAAGTATAAATTTCCATTCAAAATAAGGAAAAATCTCATCCCTGTGCCAACTGCTGTCATTTCGGGCGGACGAGCGTCTAGCCTGGCGCGGAACGAAATGAGAGGACAGGTCAAATGCAAACCGTGCAAACCGTGTCCAGCCAAGCGGCAATCGACCAAAGTGGATGGGTGCCCTCTGCCCTGGCGTGGGACCATAGTTAAAAGATAGGCTCGGCTGCTGCAGCTGATGCCTGGATTAGTGCTGCGACATCGACCTCATAACATCGATGTTTTATAACATCGATGTTTGAAATAAACGACATCGATGTCGATAAAATATCGGTGAAAAACATCGATGTTTTTAGAATTTTAGGTAAGACATTAGAGAAGAAGCAAAAAAAATGTTTTTAGCTAAGAGATTGGTGTGAGAAAAAAAAATCTGCTAACAGTCTGGGCGCACCTTTATTATTTTTCCGGCAGAAGTTCGGAACGCGCTCAATTCTGAGATGCGGCGTAGGTTACTATGTGACTGAAAACCTAACAAAAAGTTCGGGAAGCGGTTAGACTAGGGTGTAACATATGAATAGCATAATTGTGTCATATTCCGGGATGCAGTATAGGGGTTGAGAAAGGAGAAAAACTGCGGGCAGCGGTATGGCAAGGGGCGTTGTCTTGTTGGAAAATGACTCCCTCGGCCCCTTCACCGAACAATGTAGTTGTCGACGGTAAATAAGTAATGGTGTTAAAAGAACGGAAAAAGAGCGTCGCAATCAACGTTTGCGCGAATTTTTTTATTCTGTTAGGGGTGCCTTATACTTTTGCGCTTGGCTGTAGCTCTATCTAAATACCAAGTTCAAGGTTTATATCATTACAGAGTTAATTGTCGGAACTTTTCCTTTTCACCCTCCCCCACCCTCACCCTCTACACCCACATCCCCATTAGGGTTATATTAGCGCTACTTCTGGTAAAAATTCTAAGCATCTTACACTATTCTTGAGATATGAAATGTGCTTTTTTTGAAAAATTCTTATCCCCTCCACTTCTATGCTCCACCGCACACTTCAAAACTTTTACTTTGATCAGTTTTTATTTGTCGACCTTTATACCCAAACCAAATTTTATTTGTCTAGAGCAATTGGTTCGTGAGATATTGTAATCTAAGGTTTTTCACCCCCCAACCCGATGCGCCACTGCCCCTACCCAAAAATTTATTTCAACCTCTTCTAGTATGTCTACTTAACTTGGAATAGTGTGCCAGTAACGGTTTAGGAGATATGGATTTTAGAATGTGTCTATCTCGGCTTTTTTGCGTTCCGGACGCATTATATTTCCCCCTACTCCCACACCCCTTGATCAATATTGACAATTTTTATGCAAATGGCATTTTTTATACTATCAAAGCTCTGTAGAAATTCCAAGTTTCAGCTTCCTATCATAAGCGGTTGCTGAGATCTAGAAACCAAAATTTTCCGTCTTAAACGTCTGAAACATCGATGTCGATGTTTTTATAAAACATCGATGTTTGAAAAACATCGATGTAAAAAGTACCCGATGTTTTTGGAAAACATCGATGTTTCTGAAACATCGATGTCGATGTCGCAGCACTAGCCTGGATGCAGGCAGCCTCCAAACGCCATAGATTATCTGATAAGATTAGGCATTACCAGACTCAGTGGCGGTGCTAATAGTTTTGGCGCCCGGCGCAGTTTCAACGTTTTGGTGCCCCTAATTTTATAGTTTGTTTTCGAAAAATGAAGGATAGTTTGCAAGATTAAGCCCGCTAATTATTATTATTCCATAATAATAGATACCATTTGTATCTACATATTAAATATCCCACCTCAAAACAGATATAAACGCACCATGGAGTAAAACCGAAATGCAATAAGGTACTGAAAGTGGTAAAAATGAGGCTTCTTCTGAATACAATTCGAACAAGGGCGTCATTTCAGTTTTACCCAGGGGCAAGATGTTTTTAACTTGCTATAAATGAATGCATGTGCGTCGATATTAAGGCCGCGGTCCGAATTACACTCATGCTACTTACATTATTAACATTACTTACAATCGGCCCGAATTGCTGGTACGCTTATGGAGCTTTCAATTCGGACCGATGAGCACACAGTTTACTCACAGTACCTATTCTCGAAACCGTTAACTGGAGGTGGGAAATTCGGATCTTTCCAGTGTACCGGCTCACCGGATCTTGCTCATTTTAGTTCACCATACGACTGAATTTCAAAGAACTCCGTTAGTGTGAGTCGCTCTTCACAAGGTCGACTGAGAAATTCCTTTCGTCGTTAAATTTAAATTTGTCACCTATTTTTGATAAAAATGGTCCAAAACTGGGACAAACTTTAATTTTTTACCCTTTACGCTTATTATTTGCAATAAATAATAATATGGCAAAATTTTGTTCAGGTAAAAAAGATAGACAATTTAATTCTCCATAAATTGGTGCTTACCATTTTTAGCGAAAAATGCAAAATACAGCAACAAATCGACAAAACATAAAATTCAAAATTTTTAAATCTATCTCTAACTTTTAATTTATAATCGTTAATCTGTTATTTGTTATCATTTTTTTATCATTTTTTAACATTGTTTTCATTTTTTATCATTCTTTATAATTTTTTACCATTTTTTACAACTCTTCACCATTTTTATACTCTAGATGAACATATAGAGTATTATAAGTTTAATCCAGCCCGAAAAGTTTGTAACGCATAGAACCGAGCCTCGGACGAAAAAAAGTTATATATTATTTTGTGTTTATTTTTGGCCAAAACCCCCAAATCCGTTTGCTGTCCGTCCGTCCGTCCGTCCGTCCGTTAGCACGATAACTCAAGAACGCGTTGACCTAGGAAGTTGAAATTTTGTCACAACTTGTAAAATGGAAAAAGTAAGGCTAAGTTCGTTAATGGGCGATATCCTTCCATTCCTTCGGGTACCTCCCATACAAGAGTCCTTGAAACACGTTTTCCCAGTTATTGCTCGAATGCTTCAAGTTAGGAACTTGAAATTTTGCATACGGATGGTTTAAAATGTTTGAATTGAATGTTCCGAATATGATGCAAATCGAATGAGTCCTTCGTGTAGCAGCCTAGAAAAGTCCTTCAAAAACGTATGCTTTTTACTGAATTCACTATAACTCCAGAACGAGTTAGAGCAGGAATTTAAAATTTTACAGGAATTAGTTTTATACCAAAACCAAGACGGAGTTCAATTATTAGCGCCATCGGTTGACTCCTTCGGGTAGCTGTCATACAAAAGTCCTTAATAAACATATTCACCAATATTGCACGATAAGTTTAGAAAGCTTTCATTTACGACTTTGAAATTTTACAAACATTAATTTTATAATACTCGCAGCTGAAACTATAATATGAAAAATATCCCATAAGTCCTTCATGTAGTTGCCATACAAAAATTCTGTAAAATGTCCTAACTTACTTTATGGAACTCACTATAAATCAAAAAATCGACCACTACACAAAAGTTACTACCTGTAAGTAAAAGGTCATGTAATAATTGCTTGTGCACTGCTCATTCTTTTGATATATTTCCAACTAAAATATAAATCGGAGTTCAGTATTTCATCTAGAGTATCATACGATTGGCTTGCAGCCGATCGTGACTGCGTTATGTTTTATCTTATCTTACCATTTTTTATCATTTTTTACCATTTTTTATCACTTTCTATAATTTTTTACCATTTTTTGTCATTTCATCAATCAATCAATCCTCAATTCTCAATCCTCAATTCTCAATCCTCAATTCTCAACCCTCAATCCTCAATAATCGCTTCTTTCGATATTGACTACCGGACATTTTTTTTGGATTCATGGTCATTTTTAAATTTAAGAAACAAAATATAAAAGGTAGCTCACTAAAAGTTTATTAACACTACACTTGAAAGATATCGCCTATTGGCACTTGACACTTGTTCTTTCATCCAATAAAACAAAGCCTATCAAGAAAAATATCACTTTTTTTTGGTCATTGAACAGTGCTCCCAATTCGTGAAAATTCTAAAATACATAAAGAACCAAAGCACTGGCACAGCGCATGCGCCTCGCCTCAGAGCTTCCATTTCATTCATACGCTGCCCGGTGCAAATGTATAATCTGCGCCAGATACATGCACTCAGCGGAATACAACGCATGCCGTCGCGCATAAAAACGTGTAGAACGTTCACCGTACCGTGCGTGTGTTTGTCGAACTATGGTGCGGATAAAATTTTTGCGCCAAAGAGCAAAACAGTGGATTCGCACAAGTATGATCGAACTAGTTGGAAGATCAAACCGCAACCGTTTGTTTAGGAGAATGAAGCAAATGTTTGGGTGTACGACGTGTTGTTAAATTATGAACTTATATGGATAGGTATATGTATGTATGTAGGTAGGATACCATGTTTTAGTATAACAAAATTTACAATCACTGAATTTAGTGATAATTGCAGTATGAGCCGTTGATTTTGAATGTGGAATAAGTCACTTTTTCAAAAAAAAATTGTTGTGACATTGAAACGATGTTTTATACAACACGAAGCAACTTTTTAAGAATCTGTTGATGCAATTGTTTCATTCATTACACTTTTTACAAATAAAAACAATTAAAGAAAGTTGGCATGATTATTTTTAAACATGTTAGAACGCAAGCCCTTAACCTCGATTTAAAATTGAAATGGGCTTATTCCACTTTCAAAATAAACGGCTGAGTTGTGTAGGTAAGTGGAACAGTAGATGTGGTGCCCTAAAAATTTGGCGCCCTAAAAATTTGGAGCCCGGCGCAGTTGCTCCACTTGCTCCTATGGAAGCTCCGCCCCTGAAGACTCTAGTCTGCAGAACTCGGATGTAACCACATGGAGCTGTAATTTCTTATCATGACCCACTCTAAATGTTGTCACGTTCAGGTTTTATTTCATCAATTTCAACTAAAATTGTTCTGCGACTCTGGCTGGGTTTACGTGCCGTAAAGCCATGCTAAAGGGCCCCACAGACGGACGCGCATGCGTGTCATTCATTCATAAGTGTATAGGTCTGAAACTGGAATGTGTGGGTCTGCCATCATATAGAAATTAAAAAATTTTGATTTTTGTAGGTTGAGCCAAAACGTATCGCGACATGCATGAATAACACTCCTGCGTGCGCGTTTATTGGCCCTTTAAGAAATGTTTTTTTTTGTTTTGCGGTGAAAGAGCAGTTCTTAAGGGCCTCGTTGCAAAAGATGGCTCTCCTGAAAAGTAGTGCTTTTTCAACTTTCGGTACACGTTTCTCAGTAACCACACATCGTAGCGTCTTAATTTTTTTTTTTTCAGTTTTTCGTGGTATATTGACTTGCTTCATGCGTGAGCAAACTAATATCTTATCAAAAACTATCATTTTTTCAAATATAAATGAAGAAAAACGTTAAAAAAAAATTTTCATTCCCTTTTTCTTAAATAGCTCCAATTTTAGTTAATTTTTTTTAATTTACTCACGTACTAGGCAATGTACACTAAATAAGTGTAAAAAATTTGCCTGTGTGAGTTAAGTGAAAGCTGAGATTCAGGTACCGAAAGATAACGTGTTTCGCCATACAAAATGCATGGGAGCTCGAAATTTGCAACGAGCCCCTTAAGCTGCGTGAGCTTCCAACTGGACCTTACTCTCTTCGATGATTTTTCTTCGATTAAACATGGAACAATACGACGGTCCCCTCTTTGACCGATCTGAATTTCTCTCTTAAAGTTCGTAACGAAGGTTCTTTTTCTGGAGATAGGCGGTTAGGTTTAGCGTTGCCACTTTGCTACTTTCGCAGAAAAAGTGCTACTTTTAAATCCAGATTTCTTGATTTGCTACTTATGCTCCTAAAAATTTTAAAATCTCTTATTTTCCCTACTATTCCACTTTTTTACTATTTCCATAAGAAAATAATTTCTTTCTTCCTGGCAACATTGTTATGGTTTCACTATTCACCATGGGAATGGGAAAACCATTTTCCAAATTTTTCTCTTGGGTGCTTTTACCAGTTGGCACTATTGTCACTGTGAAATGAAACAATAATGTTTGCCAAACAAATTAAAACTGACTACTATTATATTAAGGCTCCATGTGCACGTTAAATGCAATTTTGATGATTTATGACTGTTTTCTTACCAATATTTCACGGTAATTTCAACAAAAAAACAAAATAAAATTACACCATTACGACTTGAAATGGAAATCCAATATCAGCTGTTGATTTTCGTCTCAAAAATGTAAAGAACCAAGAGAAGGCAGTCCAAAATTTTAATACAAATCAAGTTTTTATGAAATTTAAACATAGTAAATATAAATATTTAATTACGAAAAATATGTTTTATAAGAAATTGTACTGTTCATGATTTCAAATTAGCAGCACCTACATACAAAATTTTCACAAAATGAGATATGTAATGTGAAAAATAAATAATAAATATTGTGTTATATTTTTGAAATGTTCCAACATTTTGAATTATAAAAAATATTATAATAATAATAAATAATTCTTTATTGTGCTACCCTTAGTATAATGAAACAAGCTTATGCTATACTTTAAATAATGGAGATCAGACAGTCGTCTCTACAGCCAAGTTAAAGAGTTTATATTTGTAGCTGCATCCAAATGAATTCAAAGTCCAATTTAAATTTGAAGGAAAAGAGTTTAAAAAAATCTTCTTATGAAACTTAGCCTAACTTATAACTGCATTAAACTATCTTATACACTACAATCAATTAAAAGTTAGGAAGAAGAGGGGAGAGAAAAAGTGGATTTTCGAAGGATTGACATTTCATTCAAAATTTGCTGGATATCTTTTCAATTGTATCCGTTAAGGGCGGGGTAAGGTTTTTATACTTTTTTTATATTTTTTTTATTTTTTTATATGAATGTATAACATTGCAAAAATGTTGTGTCAAAATTTCAAGTCGATCGGAGCAAAATTAACGGAGCTATGAGCAGTTTAGAGGTGTACGCAGTCGTATGTGACGCTTAGTGTGCAAAACATTAAAGCGTTTTTCTGAAACTTTTAATTTTTGAAGTCAGTGTACGCTGTAACTCAAAATGTTATTGCACCGATTCTTTTGAATTTTTTTTTTTACTATTAGTCCAAGAGCTCGCGACAAAAAATCGCAACAGTTTTGAGAAAGCTAATATTTCGGTATTTGGTTACATTTAGGGTGTATGTAAATATACTAGAGTCAGCAGGTCTGACGTTGGGACACCTGGCTTTGGTTACCTGTCAAAGATGTCAAAAAAATCGAAAAATTTAACAGTTTTGAGAAAGCTGAAAATTTGCCAAAACTTGGTTTTTACAATGAAAAACTGAAAATCAATGGTCAGACACCCCAACAATGGGACCAACCCAGTCAGCCCCCCCCCGCAAAGGTGTTAAATCGAGTACGTGCGATTTCTCTTACTATGCGCGCAATAACCATGGAAGAGTTTTGAGAAAGCTGAAAATTTGCCAAAACTTGGTTTTTACAATGAAAAACTGAAAACCAATGGTCAGACACCCCAACAGTGGGACCCACCCAGTCAGCCCCCCCCCCGCAAAGGTGTTAAATCGAGTATACGTGCGATTTATCTTACTATGCGCGCAATAACCATACAAGAGTTTTGAGAAAGCTGAAAATTTGCCAAAACTTAGTTTTTACAATGAAAAACTGAAAAACAATGGTCAGACACCCCTACAGTGGGACCCACCCAGTCAGCCCCCCGCAAAGGTGTTAAATCGAGTACGTGCGATTTCTCTTACTGTGCGCGCAATAACCATGCAATAACCATGTACCGTATAAACACAATAAGTTGGAATCATAAAGTTCTATCTGTTAATACACTTTCTGTGAGTTTCTGCTAGTTAATTTCATTGAATTCATTGTGGCAAGACTCGTATATAATATAATTTAAAGGTGCTTCAAAATTAAAAGTACATTTAAAAAAAAAATGTGCCAATGGTCTGGGCAAAATTTTATTATTTTTTGGAGTTTGATTTGCAATGCAAGCCCTTGGAAGTTCAATATCGAAAAATTTTGAAATGCGTTTGTAGCCAATTTTATAAAAAAGTCTGTGGAAGTGAAAAGCGATCATCAATCCAAAGAAATATGTTGGAGCCATAGAGGTATATGTATAATGGAGATAACGTGCAGCGACTTTTTTGAAGCCGGAGGTTTTCTCGCAAAGGACCGGCGATATTCACTATGCTACTATCAGCATCTTACTCACATATATGTTAAACCCCGGTATTGAAAATAAAAAAAGCCCAACCTTTAAATACTAGGCTAATATTTGTATTTCACTGCCACCGGGCATGAAACGCTCCATACAAAAACAGTCGCTTAAACTGCAAAATGCTTCACAGTGCCTTATAAAGAAACGGCGCTATGCGATCCCCATTAGTTATATACCTCTTTGGTTGGAGCCTTTAAATGCATACAACCCCCCCCCCCCTTACATCCCTTAGGATTGAAAAGGTAAAAATACTGAAATTGACTTTTTGGTACTTATATAAGTACATATATTCAAAAATCTTAAAAGGAGTTAATATATAAAAATGAAGACACAGCGAAAAAGTAAAAACCAATTTAATTGGTTATCACTTCTATAAGAAATTACGGAATTCGTGAAAACGTGAAAACGTGTTCAACCCTTTTATATCGTCTCAAGGGTTGAAAAAGGAAAAAAAACTTAAAAGCAAGTTGTAGGCGTTTATTACGCAAGCCCGTGAAAAAAAATATTCAATATTTGGGAAGACCTAAAAGATATGATGGAAATCGGGAAAAATTATGCATTCCATTTTAACTGAAAATTTTTTTTGCCCCCCTTTCAAACTCAAATGAATATAAGAAAATTTTTTTTATCAAAATTTTTTTGTTAATTGATTTACTTATACATACATACCGAGTTTGAACTTTGTAGCATAAGCCTTTCTATAGTCAGGAAAAGCATTTTCAACCCTCGTACCATACTACCCCTAAAAACTTATTATTTTTCCAATATGTCACTACTGTAGCTCTGCCAGTTTTTTGTCATTATATGTAGGTGCTCCAGAATAAATCTCAGAACCTTTTCTTTTTCCACCACCCCACCCTCACCCTAAAAAAAATGTTTCTGCTACGGTTCTATAAGGCCACTCAGACACTCTTCTTGAGATATGAGACGTGAATTTTTAGAAAAACTCTTATCCCCTCCACTTCCATGCTCCACCACCAGCTCCCTAAAAAAATTTAATTTTAGCAGACTTTGTCAATCTTTATACACAAACTGAATTTTATTTGTCTAGTACAAATGGTTCGTGAGACATCGTAATCTAAAGTTTTTCACCACCCTCCCCGTACGCCACTGACCCTACTAAAAAATTTGTTTCCGAGTATATTAAAAAATGTTTCTTAAGTTCTATTTTCATGACATTAAGCGTTTAGGAGATATGGATATAAGAATGTCTTAATCTGGGCTTTTTTGCGTTTCGAACGCATTATTTTCCCACGCACTCCTTTATCCCTTGACCTATATCGGAAATTTTTTTGCAATTGGGTCTAATATTAAAGCTCTAATTTCCAAGTTTCAGCTTCCTAGCATAAGCGGTTGCTGGATCAACATCCCAAAATGTTCCGTATAAAACGCTTCCCCACCTCCGCCTTCCACACCCACCGCTCAAAAGGTGTCCACTTTAAGTGGTATATCCAGTCTACCCACGAAAAAAAATTCAACTCAATAGCTCAAAGGGTTTGCGTAATACGACCATTCATACAATTTTGGGTACTTCGGTCGACGTACGGCGGAAAGACGGACTAAAAATTTGCTACAACCGAAACATGAAATCTTAATATTTTTAAAAGACATAGTACTAGATATATGTAATAGAATATCTTTTGAGTTTTTATGGGCTTGGGAAGGCTTTAATTTTCTTATTCTTGAAAATTTATTTTATACTATACGTATGTATATTATAAATATATGAAAATAAATATGATTTGTTATTTATGTTTTATTTATTTCTAAGTTCAACCATTACAAAAGCAACACTTAGAACTTTGTAGTTGTCCGGAAGCTATTAAAAATGTATAATACTTCAGAAAAAAAGGTGTAAGTGTCAGATAGAACTATTTCAAATTAATTGAAACGACTTAAATTTAGCAAAAAGTTCTATCTGCAAAACAAGAATTGTTATAACTTAGTCAATTTTCAATGAAATTCGAAAAAAAATTTAGCAAATTGCTAAAGTCAATTATTCCAAGTAGCAAAAATATTAATAACCTTTTATTAAAAATTACAATAGTTATAAGAGAACAAAACTTTGAGATCGATGTTCTCGAAATGATGTCCATTGCAGTTAGAACCTTCTAATTCTAAGGTCGCGAAATCACCAGGTAGCGACGTCGAGTTTTTTTTAATTTTACAATTATTTTTTATTTTACAATAAAAAACTTAACGATTTTTTAAAGCAAAAATCGCGGGTTTGACCGCGGGTACCAAAAACGGAAAAATCGGTTAAAAAAAAAACTCGACGTCATTACCTCGAGAAACATTTCACCTAATAAACGCAATTAGATTTTTTGTTTCGCATTATCTAGTCACGAGTTGTAGCGTACACCGCAAAACAACCTTTTTTCGATACGTCTGCGGAGATTTGCTGCGAACGCCTTATTTATAAATATATTGAAATGAAAATTTTAGAAAATTTAGTTCAGATGTTGTATTATTATTTAAAAATGAAATAAAATAATCCAGCATTACCTGTATCGCCTAAAAAAATTCTTGAAAATATGCCTTATTTTCACCAAATAAACCTTACCCCGCCCTTGCAATTTCTGATATCTTATGTAGTTCGCGGGTGGAAAAATGCCACGGTTTGTCCATAATTTAGTTTCAGACATTTATTTTGCACCCGTTGCAATCTTTGTTTAAGATATTTGGAGCATTTGTGCCAAGATGGGGCTGCATATAGGAGGATTTTGGTTGCATGACAGTCTTATATAGAAGAAGTTTATTTTCAGAGGAGAGCTTTGATCTCCTATTTATTAGTGGGTAAAGAACACGAATGCATGCCAGGGTTTTAGACGACGATACTGAGATGTGATGAAAAAATGTAATTTTTTTATTTAATTGAATACCTAGAGTAGTAGGTAGAGTATATCATCCGCCCACCTTATATCGGTTCCCAGAAGGTTGACAGAGGGGTTGGGTAAGTATTTACGAGCGCCATGAGCCTTGCGGAACTCCTGCGTGACAAATGCGTGTCGACCCCTTGAACCCCAAGAACGTTCCAAATAATTGTGAGAGCATAAATAAAGTTATTTAAAATCCGGAAAAAAATGCTAGAAATGCCTTTTTCGTTATTGATCTGAGTTTCTGTAGCCGCGGGTTCCAAACAAATACAGTGTAACCCGCTTATTAAGTGGGTTACACTGATATAACGTACTTTCGGTTATAACGTACCTTTTTTCAATCCCCATTCACAAATGTGATAGGTTCTTATATTGGTTCTAGATGAAATCATCTAGAGTATTATATGTTTAATTCAACCCAGAAAGTTTGTAACGCGTAGAACCGAGCCTCGGACGAAAAAAAGTTATAATTTATTTTGTGTTTATTAAGGGGTTATACGCAGTCACAATTTCCTAAAAATAAAATTTTTTTTACCCATTTTCGTAATGTACATATATTTAAGTATATTCACAGAAAGTTTCCTGTCAATCCGACAAATATTCTCGAAGTTACACTCACATTTGGAAAGACGTCTAGGAACGTTTGAAACAGTTTGTGAAATTTTGAACGCGTTTTTCTCAAAACTATATTTATAAAGTCGGTTACCACGATTTCTCGGAAACCGATAAGTCTGAAATTCTTACACAAGCTTTGTGAAGGTATTTTTTTAGTGATTAATCGAAGGTTTTTTCTCTCTGATAAATATTTTTCATTTTATAAATAATTTAAGGTCGAAATTTTCCTCAAAAATCGAAATATTTGTTGTAAAAGCATTTTGTTAAGAATTTATATTTTGCGAATTCCTTCGATTAATTTCTAGACAATACATTATACTAGGCTTGGGTATTGACCTTAGTGATCGCGAACGAACTAGTTCCCCAGGCCCATGTGACGACCTAAGCAGGAAGGAACTAGTTCGTTTCAAGTTGGAATTGAATGTGAGGAGCTAAAAAAAAAAGGTCCCAATCAGAAAGGAATTAGTTTCTTTCAAGTTCGGATTGAATGTGAGGACCTGAAAAAAAAACTCCCCAATCAGAAAAGAACTAGTTCGTTTCAAGTTCGGATTGAATATGAGGACCTACAAAAAAAAAAAGGTCCCACTAAAAAAGGGTCCCCGCTCAGGAAGGAACTAGTTCCTTCTTTCAGTTCGCGGTATGATAGGTGGTATGCAAATGTGATGACGAACTACTTCCTACAACCGAACTAGGACCGAAATTCACTGCGCACTAGTTCGTTCATTTCACTTATGGGAACGATCTTCCGAGCTAGTCCGTTCACGAACTACACAAGCCTATATTATACTACCGAAATATTTGAGTTTTTTTTTATTTTAGACGATCATGTCGTCACACTTTTTTATAAGAATTCCCGGCAATCAGCTATCGCAGTTTTAAAAATAATTTTTTTTAGAAATAAAAAATACCAGAATAAAGTTAAAAGTTACTATAATATATTAACAAATTTTTACGTAAATAAATTGAACCGTCTTTCCAGAAAAAAATTCATGAAAAATCGGTTTTTTTCGGCCTCCTTACAGAAAAAATAGTGTTATAGGTTTTCAAACTATTTGAAACGCACAACTATTAAAAATCAATAATTTTTTCATTGATTTATCTTCTAGAAATACCTATTAATTATACTACCTATGTATGATACTTTTCAATGAAATGTGGTCTTATGTAATTCTTGCCATGAAAATCGTGAAAAATTGCTTCAGTTTGACTTCATTTAACCATTAACGTCAAATATTAGTAAGAAAACAGTCATAAATCATCTAAATTGGTCGTACCGGACTCCGGCGCCTTAATATGAAAAATATCCCATAAGTCCTTCATGTAGTAGCAATACAAAAATTTTGTAAAATGTCTTAACTTAATTTATGGAACTCACTATGACCACTATAGCCACGATGTATAATAGTTTCTATCTGCAAGTAAAAGATCTTATAATATTGTTGTACACTCCTCATTCTTTTGATATATTTCCAACTAATATATAAATCAGAGTTCAGTATTTCATCTAGAGTATCCTTCGATCGGCTTGCAGCCGATCGTCACTGCGGTATGTTTTGATCTAGTTTGACTCTGTTCCGTTTCGGTCTGAGATAATTCCTGTTGCATTTTTGCAATGATACCTTTGGTTTACCTATTTCGGGTTTTTTTGTATTTTTGAGGTATTAATTTTGTTTTTGATGTACATATATGCTATAAAAACCTTCGGGATAGGCTGACTCAACGGAATCAAAATTTGAACTATTTTTTGGATTCCGGACATTTTTTCATTCAGACGAGTTTTGCAGGAAATTCAAAATAGATTACATCCATACATTTCATTTATTGACCTATTATAATTTTATAACAATGATAATTATGTTATAAATATTTGGATGGGATCAGATAATAAATCTTTACAGCCTGAGTAATAGTAAGTGGCATGCTGCCGTATAATATGAACAAAATAGACCAATTTTTGCATAAATTAAGTGATTCGTTCGATATTAATCTACATAAATTTGGTTCACACAAATTTTAAACTCCCAGCATTTTCCTAGTATTTATTTCTAAAACCATTTTGGCATTCGTCGATGCTTATATTAACTTTTTAGGGTAAGCGTCGCGTATATTTCGGCAATCTAAATTCTTATACCTATTATTACGTGCGGGAGATTGCTGGAGAAGAGTGTAGTACATATTTTGTTGCCTAATCCTTTGGTTAAATATTATTTGGTTTGATGTGCAGCAGCTTCCTCTTACATTTAAAAACAAGAATTGCTGGAAAATTCTACTAAGCTAAGTTTTTAAGAACCTAAAAAAATTTAGCGAAAATCTAAAAAAGAACAAGGTACTCGTGTGTGTTGCGTTTACGTCACTCAGGTACTCTTAATTTAAATTTAGGGGAAGGTGGGGCAAAGTGGGCCAGCAAGGTAAAGTGGGCCCCCTTAAAATTTCTAGTTTGCAATAGCGCAATCTCTTCACCCCAGTAGCGGGGCAAAGTGGGCACTTTGAAGTATGTATAGAAAGAAGTAGATAACTTTTTTACCAGCATCAATAATTTAATTTCACGAATACATGACTAAGCTGACATCCTAAGCTATCGATTTTGCATGAAAAGGATTTTATAACTATTACCCATTTCACAAAATCTCAGTACAAACCTCACTATGCCCCACCTTCCCCTACATGTTCCTACTCTTTTCGGTCTGGATCGCCTCATGACAATCTTATCAAAAACATGGAACTTTATTTCATTCGACTTCTATTGTTCAATGTAAGCAAAGAATCATCCCCCTTGTGTGGTATCACTACCGTCTTATCAACTTCCTACGCCAAGATCCAAGATAGAACAAATATTAAAAGTTTCCAAAACTCCGTCATGCAGTTAGCTATCAGTTGTTTTGTAAACAGAATTCTCCGTGGATTTCAATATTACGACGACTTCCCAACAAATTTCTTATTATGTTTGAAGTAATCAGTAAATGAAGTGATTAGTAAAGACTAGCCAAGAGGCTAGCTTTATTTAAAACCGGGTCTAGAAATTCTACGAAATCGAACCGTATCGTATTTTTTCTGAGATAAAGAAACATTGTCTTAATTTTTAAGTGATTAGGCCCGTGTAATCTAAAGTGCAGTCTTTAGTCAAGAAAAATTCAATCAGAGGAAAATTTTAAAAGTAATATTGGCTTGACTGCTTGTTTGGGGCTTGGGGTCAGACTCATGAGGTGTGTAATGACCTTTTTCTTATCACTTGGAGTTTGAGATCCATTAGCCAACAACGGAGTGGTGTCGTATTTTGACATTAGGTGCATAACGATACGCCGTCGATGTATAAATAATACTTGGAAATTAAACAATAATTTCGGACTAAAGCCTAGTACTGTGCTCCGAGCGAAACGAAATGAACTGTCAAAGTTCATATAAAAAAAATGAAATTTTCGTTGACATTTCATCGACGAAATATTTCGTTCGTTTCGCAGTACTGTGTTCGTGGACGGAATGGACATTTGCCGTAGTCACTAATAGATGGCGCTCGTGGCAATTTCGTTTCGTTTTTAATGGTACGGAAGGCTTTTTGACAAGCGAAATATTTGACAACTCAAAATTTTCAATAGTTCGCTGTCAATTCAGTTAGTTTGTGCTCAGGAAATTTTGTGTGAGTTATATATTGTTGTGTTATGTGCCGGAATAGTAATTACTTGACAATAAAATATTTTCAAATTTCGCGCGCTTTTTTATCAATGACATCTAGTAGCGAACTGTGTAGAATATTTCACTCCACTTCGAAGGTGACTTTTTCGTTCGTGTTCGTTTCGCTGAACACAGTACTATGCTTAATCACCGAGAACAAGTACACAAATTAAACTAAAGAAAAAAAAACTTGTACCTAGTTGAATTTCGTCTGAATGAAATTATCCCCGGGACTATATTGCACATTTAGATTAAAACTAATAAATTGGATGTCCTTTCACGTTGCAGGCACGTGCTGCCACCTGTGGATTTTGATCGAAACATTCATGAAAACGAGCATAATTTTGTTAATGCTGTCCTCACTGCGGGCAATCAAAATCAAAAGATTCTCCTTGGTTTAAGTCTAGATTATTTTTATTATATTGTGATTGTTATGATTGTGTACGCTTATCTTGAGATAATTTCACGAAGGAAATTACTCCTACGTCATTTCTGTCGACAATATTGTTTCCTCACAATTTTTTTGCCTTTTCTGACTGCTGCGGATATTGTGGACTGCGTAATTTTTTGCTTTCTTCATTTTATGATATCTATGACATAGCGCGCAAATATCACGAAAAATGAGCTATAGAAAACCGATAAATTATTGAGTAATTTTCTAGACTTTATGTTTAAAAATAAACCATAATTTATAGCCATTAAATAGTTCGTGGTTGAAAAAAACAACTTAAGTTTGATTAGATTAAGAGTGGTAGAGTGTAACCAAAGTAGTAAGTAGTAGTAAGTTGCTTATCCTGATGCGGAGAGATGTTCCCCGCAATGGTAACATACCAGGTACAGATACCAAAACGCCTGGCACGAGCCTGACTTTCACAACGGTACACTAACGGTTCCAGTGTCCCTCCACACTGTCGATCCCCCAGCGAAAAAGGTCGGTCATGCGACTCCATAATATCTTTCTATAGAACATTGACCAGTTAGAACATCTTTTATTTGTCTGCAAGTTTTCCTATCTACGGATAGAGATAAAACCAGAGTTCTTCCTGTCCAGTTTTGGCAAAAATATTTCTTTTAAGGATACCGAACTGGATTTAAGAGATACCTTTAATACACAGTAAGTGTACGGTCCAGTAAGCAAAAAAATGTTAGCCCGCGTGGCTACCAGAGACGTCAATCGCGGAAGGGAGGGGGTTGATCATTTGGTTTCAATCTTTTAATTCGGTCCAAAAAATGTATGCAAACTATGTGACGGTACGGTATATCACACTTCTGTCGAGAATAGTTGAAAAATGACGTGAACGTGAACGCAAAAAAAAAGGTTCATCCACATTCATATTATTATGGGTCAATTCATCAAGATTCGCCAAAGTTGTTACCTTACCATCTTCGATTCTTTTAAAAAAATATTTACTTGAAGAACTAGTGAAAAAAATAATAGAAAGTCAAGTTTCTGTTTCTATCTAATTTTTTAACTAACAAAAACAACAATTATCTTTGAAATAAGCCCTACTTGATTATTTAGGGATAAAAATTATCAGAGATATGAATTTTCAAAGAGAACTCACACATCTTTTTTGGTAAATCTTTAACATACATATACTTTAACAAAAAAAAATTTGATAGAACCAAAAAATTGAAATCATATTTTTTTCGACGATGGTTAAGTCACACTGATAACACTTGTAACTGAACTTATAATATGTATTTTACAACTTCCATACGCATTTTATGCTAATGTTGCAAATCAATAGTTGCGATCTACAAAGGTAGATCGGACGACTAATGCTAATATGAATTATATTCGCTAATAATTAAAAACTACTATGTATAATATTACTACTTCGACTTTTTTAACCCCGATCCCATTAAGATCCCAAGTTCATTTTTTAATAGGTAGTTCGAAAAACAGTATATCCTACGAAATATAAAAAAAATAAAACAATAACCGTTTTGAGATATTCAAGGATAAAAGACAAAATATTTGTCCATGAAAAAAATAAAATAAGCTATATTTTATTATTCTAGGATAAAAATTACCAGAGATAGAGATATGCATTTTCTAAGAGGACTCGGACACCATTTTTGCTAACATTGCCAACATAACGAATATACCTATTCTGGAGTCACGATCGGCTACAGCCAATCGTAGAAAGAACTCACTCGATTTCTTACATATTTATCCTTTTCCTTGGAACCATTCAAAAATTGTGTACAAAATTTCAAATTCGTAGCTTGACGCGTTCAACAGTTATCGGAAAATATTGTTGAACACATGTCTTAAGGATTTTTTGTATGGAAGGTACCAGAAGTGTTAAAAGGATTTCGCTGACTAGTTTACTACTAGATCTTTGTTTTCACTCAAACAAAATTCCAAATTCGTAGCTAAACGATTACTTGAGTTATAGTGAGATCCATAAATTGAGTGTTCATATTCACATGATATTTGTATTTCAGTTTTAAGTAAAAGTACTACAGTTAAACAACATTCTGTGGAAATTTCAAAGGAAAATATCAACAAAACAGCTAGTCTCGTGAAGTTGACCATGCCAAAAAAGTGCCCTCGCGGTAGTCACCGTAAATCGAGGGCATAAGCCCTTAAGGACACTTTGTATGGCAGCTACCCGAACGAACTTAGCCTTACAAATTCAACCAAACAACCAGATTCAAAATTTGAAAATCCTAGGTCAAGGCGTTCTTGAGTTATCATGCTAACTGACAGACTGACCTCCGTCAGGCGGATTTGGAGTTTTTAGTCACAAATAAACCAAAAATTATATATAACTTTTTTTCGTCCCAGGCTCGCACGCTCTGCGATTCCCACGATTACATGCAGGCGGTTGATCGAAAACAAAAATTTCAAAATGAAAACCTATCCAAAAATAATGTGTGAAATTTTGGAAATAATTGGTTTAACTGTTTTCCAACGATTTTGGGACCCATCTTTGAAAAGTACGGTTCGAGATAATCGCGTTTGAATGACGTTCTATACATATAGAGAATTAACGAAGGGCCCATTCCGGTTAATTGCCGATAACTTTCACAATTATTGAAATTTTAATATGAAATTTGCAGACAACATTCTAAAGACTGCAAGCTTCAAAATGAGCGAAAACCAAGCTTAAAAAAAAATGTCTACTCAGATGCTCCTCCTTAAACTTATAATACTCTATTTGAATTCATCTAGATTCTGGAGTATGAAAATAAGATAGAACCAAAAAATTGAATTTCAATTATTTTTTTCACTACTTAAAGTACAAAATTTTTCAAAAGTACCGGAGATGATAAAGTTACAAATTTCGTCATTTTTGGTGATTCTTGATGAAATAACGCTATAACCTACGCAATATGTTGTCTTGTAGAATTTTAATTACGTTCTGTTTACTACAGTAAATGCTAATTACAGTCAACATTGCAGTGGAGTGAAAAAAATCGAAGAATGATTCTAGTACGTATGTATGTTTAGAAAATTCGGCATCGCTCTTGGGGAGGCGGTCGCCCCCCCTCTGTATCCGCCACTGATTCTACACATCTGTACCTACGAAAATATTTAAAAAAAAATTTCGATTTTCGGATTGAGCTAAAGGCAAATACCCACTTAAGCAGCAAAAACTCTAGAACGTTGAGGTCCCTAGCAACATTATTATAGGCAACATTATTCCTACAATTAATTCTGCAGTTTTGTTGAATAGCATTTTATTTAATTGGGTATACTACAATTTTAAACCAGTATGGATGGCAATTATCTAATGCCGGTTTTCCATCAAACGGACAAAACAAAAACTCGTGTCGAAAAAAATAAGTCTTTAATGAAAACTCAAAGACTTGTTTTTGTTTTGTCCGTTTAGTGGAAAACCGGCATAATATTGCATCTATCGAGATAGTGCTGATATATTCGCTATTATTGTTTCTTGAGAAAGGGAGATAAGTCTATGACCTGGGTGGCATTCCAGTCCGCGATCTTTGAATGTGTTGATAAAAATTTAAAGGAAATCCCTGCACAAACTTGTACAGGTTGCATTATGAAAATCATATTCATTTTGTCAATATTTACCTCTTCGCGAACATCTGCCTCCTGCTAATACCTGGAATTTCCCTTGCGCCCAAAACATGTCAAAATGACGCGAGAATTATGCTTTTATGACACTGGCTATTTAGCGGCTATTTCTTAAGTGCAATAAAAGTACAATAACTGCCACATCGTACGACAAGACGAACAACATTAAAAGAATGAGATACCACTCTTTCCGACGCTAGCGGCATCTAGTAAACGAAATTAACAACTGTATCGTTAAGAAAAATACCGGTTTTAGCGCGTTTTATAACATAACTTGGCACTTTGCACAATTTATACGTACCGAACTATTAAAAACAAGTCTATAGCAGCTCAAAAATCCACTGGTAGAAAGATTTTCCTAGGATTAAGTGCTAGAATGTTGCGAAACACTGCTCCAATGCACTATGTTGCGGCTAGTTTTTGACAGTACTCACATTATATTACTCGGACTGTCTCTCTCACACCAAAGCCAAAATTGTATGTTACATCTTCTATCCCTCTCCATTTGGATTTACTAGCCGCTTTAAAGCTGCAAAAATAGCCAGTGTCATAACTGCATTACTAAAACTCATCTTCACGTTCAGAAGCAATTAAACATCACCTTGGACTAACAAAGAACAAATTGATTACGGCTTGTATTTTGCTCACTAGAGAGTGACATCATGGCTCTTCTTATCTCGTTTCAGATTGCCAGCAACGATGAACCATCCAGATCTTAATTCTGGCTGCACAGGCGTAATGCTACTAAATTCGATGGTGATAAAACGCGAAAACTTCGAAAACGATATGAGCAGTTCGGTCGAATACGACGAGTCTGGGAGCGAGATCGGCTCCACCAAAGCCGACGTTTCCGACGATCAACAAAGAAAACCGCCGGATGAGAAACTTGCAAGGTAAGTTATGTGCCATCTTTCCAATAAATTCACGTTTCATTCAAAATTCCCTTCTACTACTACCGATTCCCTGCCAATTATTCGATTAGGGATGAATTGGTGGTACAAATAATATGAACATCTGAGACAGCGAGCAAGTCAGCGTGCAAATCAAAAACAATGGTGGCAAAATGAAAATACCTACAACGAAAAATAGACAACGTGAAACCTGGAACGTGTCACGGTGCTTATTCCGATGCCTCAAGTAGAGCATATATGTACATAATGTAAAAATCAATTATTAAAGGCATAGCGTACTTTCAAGTACTGGAGTTATACCTGTACTTCTCGTAATGAAAGCCTAGAAGGAACTCTTCTCAAGATTTCAACTTTCCCTTCTTTCTGTCCCATTTCGAGTTTAATTTGCTTATTAGGACCCATAATTGCCTCCTAATCCTAGTCCTAGTGCCTGTACTTATTTTGCTATGACTTAGCTCTGCTTGCAGGTAGTCATCGTTTGTATTCGTGTTTGTATTGTTGTTTTTTAATCGATATAAAGTAAAATCATTGGATACTGTCTCTGATACACTTGCTTATTATTTTCGTTGTTATTTTTTTTATTATTCTTTAACTTTCTCCACTCCTTAGTCAGCAAACCATTTCGTTCATATGTAGAAGTATGAGAAAAATAATTTGTTTTTGAAAATAATAAAACAAAAATACATTCAATACGCATTTCGTGAAGCTTTGGATGTAAAGCGCAAAATCGCTCACAATTCAAGTATTAACAATGAATGGTTTCGAAAGCTTATAACTACATAAATACTCTGCGATGTTACCGAATCGAATGACTTGAATTGTTAGTTGTACTGACTTGATTTGAAGTTCCATGAACAATTATCGATAGGCTGAAATTTAAGTTGTGACGCCATTTATAGATCGAGCCTTATTTTGTTGCAACTTGCACCCACTTACGATATTACTGCGCATAAGTGCTATCATTAGCACTATCAATTAAAGTCACTCACATAAAGAATAGTACCCTTTGGTATAGTCTGCTCAAGCCTGACTTAGTGACCGTAGGGACATCCGGAGTAATGTTGCTTACCCATCGATAGTGTCGGATTTCGATAGTTTCGATATTTTTTCACTAAACCATCGATATTATCAATACTATCAAAAGTATAGTAGAGTGTTCCTTATTCATAGATTGCGTACAATTACAACAGAATAGTTATTTTATTTTAAACAATACGAAAATACTAAAGGTGTTTGTCGGTTGGTGGGTTTTTAATATATTGCTGGACGTCAATCATAGAATCAGTTTTTCTTTGCAGAAGTAAATATTTCATTATTTTTTCATATTGTAGATAATTTAGATACTTTTATAAGGAAATTGTTTTTGTTTACTTATTAATAATTTATTTGTTTTTAAAAACTTTGGAACATATTTCTATTGTAATTTTAGAAAATAAATAACGTTGTTCTGATAAAAGAATGGCGTTGTGTTCTTTATTTTCACATTTATTGAAGATAGTAGTCGATTCGACGCAGGTGAAGTAATAAGCGTTAAAAAATAGCTGTAGTATTCTAGGGTTAAAAACTTACTGTAAACTGATTTTCGTAAGGTTCTTTCGGGGAAATCCTCTCGGTACAGGTAACGCCATTTATCATCTTCTTACCAATTACTTTATTATTTATTTTTTTATGAAGCTAATATTTATTGTTTTTGTTACTATTTTTTTATATTTTATATTTTATTTGTTACTATTTTTTATATCTACATTTATTATTTGGTAGATATTATTTGTTTTTTATCCTATTCTTATTTCCGTAATAATTATTTATTATTACTTTTGCTCTCTCTTTTATAATATTTGAATTATGGTCACATTAGGTTGTGCAAAAAAAAATAGTTTATAAATTGTTTGTAAGTAATTAAATTTTTGATGAATAAATAAGTAAACTCCACGCCCAAAGAAAAGACTTAAATTGTCACACATGGGAGTACAATTCTAGAGTTAATAAACTCAGCAAGAGTAAATAGAAAATATTCCATTATACATATATGAGTAGTTCAATGCATGTAAGGGATTATGAAAAGGAACATAAAAAACGAAAGCAACCTCAAATAGCCTAATTATAAAAATATTAGAATTTCTCGAATAGCGCACTTACTATATCAAATAAATGCTCTCGGATTAAAGAGATAAACTAACCCTATAAGGAGTTCTATTCTAAAAAGTTGATGTTAGTTCCTGGGCTATTTTGGAGGTTTTGGCCTGCTAGATGTTAGCATATCATTAACCATTTAACGGTTTAAATACACAACATCTTACCCTTTGGTTATCGTTAGTCTCGTTATCAGACTTGTGGTTTTGATGCGGTCACGCTGATAAATCGAGGTAGTCACAAGTTTGTTTGTTTGTGCAGTTATCATTGACCACTTGCACCAACGACCAGAATGATCTAGAAACCTTTTGGTTTTATCAATTTCTGCTGATAGTCTACGTTTAGGAGAGTCAGCGTTTACCTTGACTGTATTCCAGTCTCATTGCTTGTCCACTACGTTCTACTGACATAATTAATGGTGTGATTATCCACATATTATTATTAACTTTATTAATACATACTATTTCTTTTTTTATAAAGTGATAACGTGTCCTGTTGTTTGGGTATCCAATCTTTAGACATTTAGGGGAGTATACTGTTACCAAACTACATATGTATGTATACGTTGCATAGTCTGGTAGATTTAAAACAAGGAGACTATAATTACCTACTCGTTATACATTTTTTGTGAATTAAAAATTTTAATCGAGTGGGTCGGAAGCTTTCTTGGAACATTCTGGCAACTCAGTTGCAATGCCTCGTCTCATCTGTTTAAATATTTTCTCCTCTTTTGACTATTAAGTTGGAATTTTTGCGGAGTAACCAAACACTAAGTTACAATATTTTGAACGACGTCAACGCGAAACCACTACGCATACGAAGTCGTCGACAAATAAAAGATACAGATGACATTGAGTTAAGTAAACTTTAAGTGATAACAGCACCAGAAAAGCATGGCATTGATAGTACTTCGGCAAAATTACGCTTCCACGTATTGGTGAGCTTTAGAAAATAAATTTAAATTCATTTCGCTCTCTTAATTTGAGCAAGCAAATTATACATTTTTTGATAGGTTCGTTCATGATATCCCGAAAGGGGTAGTGTGGTAGGGGCAAGCGTGTTTTGGGTTAGAGGAGAGCGAAGCAAAGCTCGGACGAAGCTGTATAACGTGTGATATCTTAACTAGCTCCTAAAAACACTAGAACACAGCTTTATAAATGCTCGGAGTCTTGGGAAATTGAATTAGCTGTTTTGCAAACCCTGAAAAAACTACGCGGAAAGATAATTTGAAGTTGATTCAGGCTTAGCAGCCTAGTCCGATTGTCATCTCTATCAGCTCAGAAGTAGGCTAGAATCCCACTGAAGACAAGATACTAGATTTTTCCTTTGTTTCATGTTTTCCTTGCAATAATATCAATTTTAAGTATCCAATCTCGAACTATTCTATGATGTAGTATACCACATACTGGCTCCTGCAAAGAGTAATCAACCTATGCCCAACCAATGCAGTATCAAAGGGCACCGTAATCTAAAACATAAGATTGAATTAGATTATCGATTACATGTTGATCGTTTATACTCATGAATATCTCTGTCATTGTTTATCCTCAAGAATTAAAAAAGACCCATATTTCTTAGAAATTAGTTGCCCAATTGGAGAGGATTCTTTAACTATCTGTTTGAAACACGTTGAAATCATTTTAAATCTGAAAGTAGTTTTTAAATTTATTAAAAGTATTAGTTCACTCTCCGAGCAGTATTTATGTATATTATAAATATTTTTCAATTTAAACATATCTAACATATGTTTTAGTTCTACGTTAACGATGGACAAAGTACATTATTTGAACATTTTGAAGAATAGTTTGAAACAAAGCGCTGTCAAAATTAGCATAAACGGTGGGTATTCACTTATCCAAGACGAGGATTCCAAACATTCTTCTAGACTAGTGCGTGAGTGGTTGCTCTACAACGTTGCTTCTGTTCTTCCACATGCACCCCAATCCCTCGACTTAAACCCTATTGAGCATCTTTGGGATTTTTTAGAAAAAAAGGTCCTTGCGCATCGCATAACCAGCCGTGCTCAATTGAAGGACATTATTTTAGAAAACTGGAACGAAATTACATCCAATTCAACTCGAAAATTAGCACTTTCAATGCAGGATCGTCTACGAGTAGTAGTAGCAACTAAAGGACATCATACTCGCTATTAAAAAAGTAAATAACGTGAATTTCTTAAGTGTATGTGCAATTTTTTGATGTGCATATACTGACTTGTGAAGTACAAATGACAATATTTCTAAGAAAATTAAGTAAACACAAATGTTTGATTCTTGCATTTAAAAGACCTAACTAGAAATAATAAAAAACCCAAAACGAAATGAACTTATCTTTTTTCATTCAAAACAAAAACTGACTCTATTCCCGATTATAGCTGCTGTATGTTCAATTTTTTGATATGTGTAGGTCATTTCGCGCGACTTTTATGTATTTCGTGAAATAGGACAAGAAATTAACAAAATGTGAAAAACAAGAAAAGCAGGAGAAGTCTGTCGCCTTTACAATTTATAAATCGTGAAAAATATGTAATTATAATATTATGAATAGACTTGGGTGCTTTTTATCTGAAAAAAAGTGCAGTCAAATTTCGTGTGTTTGTCTTTATGACGACAATCTAAAATTCCCAAATTAAAAAATTTCTGAGTTAAGTGTGTAAGAAGTCTCTTTTAATTTTTCATGTACGAGTAGTATATTAAAAGTGAGTTGTTACATTTGAAATCCGGCTAATTACAATGTTCACTAGCCGAAGAACGGGGGAATTTTCCAATGCTTTTCGGGAAATTTCGCATGAGCTTTTTATTTCTTTATTTCAAATGTATTGTGGAAAATTGAGAGAGAGCGCATAGACCGATTCCAGGTCGAGCTTATACTTTAGTTATTTATTCTGAAGTGGATGAATGGTGCTTTTAAATCTTCGATCATTTGGAGAGAAGAAATAAAATAAATAAATTGTTTAGAGCAGAAAAATAGTAAAAGCTACTAGCGACCTTAAGACAGCCAGTATCCGCCTATAACATGAATACGACACTACTTCTTCGAGTAGTCCATCGCCGCGAGACATACTACACTGTTGCAAAGTCTTTTGTGTACTAGAGTTTTCTATATTTTTGGCGCGCACTATGAAAAGAAAAGTATATTTTTCATCTGTCGAATTTATTATATAATTGTACAAAAAAAAGAACTTTTTGTGCGTGAATGTGCCGAGTTTTTCCAAAACAAAAAATTAAATTCAACAAATTTTACATTTAGCGAAAAAGATTTGTTTTTGTAATAAATATACAACTTACTTGTAGATTTAAAGTTAGGATAGATTTATATATACCACGATAGCGTCACGGTATCAAAAAAAGCAACATTACAACAAATAGGTGATGTGAGTGCGTGCTCAATTGTTTGCGAATAACCGGTTTCAAATATCATTCGGATCAAATCAACAATTTCTGTTTAATCCTTAAACACGAAATTTCCCTTACGCGAATAATAAAAGCATAATTAGGTGGAGTGTTCTGTGTTTAAAATAAAAATCAAGAAAAAGAGGTGTTTTCTGAAGTGCAAATCATATTAAAATACAAAAGTTTTTTATTCACTGCGTATTTATCATTTGCAACTACGTTGCAAATATTCCTGCATGGTTTCATTAAACTACGACTACAAAAACAAGTGCAATTATTGTCAATAAATATATTCAGTGCATAAAGAAAAAAATCTCTAGTGTAGGTACTTAAAGCTGGCGTGGATACCAAAAAAAAAACTCGAATTTTTGCTGTAGGTCGAAATGCCGCGACAAAAACATCTCAAAATGAAATACAAAATATATACATACTTTTTTCGCTAAATATCTTCTGTTTCTCTCGGAGACGAGATATCTCCTTAACAAAAATAACACGTCACTCAAAAACGTTTTTCTCTTCTTTTTTTTTAGTTTGAGTGAAAGATATTTATTTCATTTTTTATAATTTTCCATTTTATTTTTCATTAAACATTTTTGTTTTTCGGTCTCCACGATTTAAAAAAAATGAATTATTTTCGATGTTTTGGCAATCGCGCGCTATACAACTCGAAGAGAATAACAAGAGTAAATTTAAAGATGTTTTGTTTTTTTATTAAAAAAAAAGGTTTTTTCAGTATTTTGAGCTTTGATTGCTGTCGAAATTTTGTATTTCATTTTCATACGTGTGTGAATAACTCTTTTATAACTTCACGAAAACAACAACTAACACTCATAAATAGATATTGACCCTCATTGTAATTGACTATACGATACAGTGGCATACAAAAAAATTAAGCAAAAAAGCACTTTATTGAGAACAGTATAAATATTTTTGTCCGAGTCAAACAGTTGAGGGCTAAAATAGGTCCTTGCTCTCGGTAGTGTAGGCGTACTAGTATATCAATTCATATAAATAGATTACAATCTCACCTTGGTAATGAGTTTATCGACCAACCGTGGAGTTATGTGGAGCAAAACCATTCTGTACTTCAGAAAATAGTCTGGATCACAAGAACTAAAGAACATTTGCAAAGAAATATAATAGTGCAATCTAAACATTGGCTTCTAAAGAATTGGTGAATGCTTTTGAAGAACATTTGAAGATCTATTTACCTATATACCGTGGTGGCCAAATAAAAGTTAACACCTATAAATATGTGGTGATATTGCCTCTACATAATGATATCTAATTTTAAAAAAAAAAAACGGATTGGTTTTAATTTACTTAATTTTAGTGTTACACTTAAAATGTATAAGACACATAAACAAAAAATTTATTTATTTTGAAGGTACAGCCACTTTTATGTTTAATCAACAAAATGATTTTTTCTCGATAGTATTTTGCCGGCTCTGTTCAGAAATAAGCTCAACATGCGTTCCTTACCCTGTTTCCAACGCATTTTGATAAAAACTGAGATCATTTCTGAATATGGCAAAATACTATCGCGAGAAAATCATAACTCATGTTTATTAGAAAATGGAAGGCGCGAGTTTTGCTGTGCACCGCCTCATATATAGTTTTTATTTTATCACGTGTTCTCCACACACATCATATAATTTGCATTAGAGATTTCGCGACGCACCACACGTGGTATAAATGGAAAACATTGATGAGTGCAACCAAGTTAAGTTGAATTAAGCAACTTTTTCGACAATATTAGAAACTATACCGTACAATTTGTTATTAGTGAAACCTTCTAATCGAGGAGGGCTTACACGCCGTACTTTCCTTTCAGTGTTTCACCTATTTATCCGACAGTCCTACGGGTTAATCATGAGAAAACTGAAGAAACGCATCCCGAAACTCATATTTTGCATGCAGCAATCACATCATCTTAATTTCTCGGATCGGACCGCATGGTTATAACTTTCAAGGAAGTTCAATCACACCGTACTCGTATACTTGTCATATCCAGCATATTCTGTTATCGTTGACAAGGTCGACCTTGCCGTACTATCTCAAACCACTATCCGATTAAATTACACAATAGTATGAAACTTGTGGATTAATTCGTTAAGAAGATGTACGGTATATTAGCCTTTTATAATACAAAATATATATGTAATGCAAAATATTGGGTTTAACTGATATCAGAAAATTCATTACGAAAAAAAAGTTGATTTTAACTGGCGATATTGAATCTCCATATTGTGATTCATTTTTCAAAGCATCAACTGTTATTGTATATTCTCTTTTAACTTGTTTCTATTCTACTACAAAGTTGCACTATCTTTTCTATTTAGAAAACGATAGTCAGACTATTTCTTTAAATATTGCAACAATGTAGGTACTTTGGTTTTTGTTTTGACATTGTATGGGAAACTCAAGAATACATAGTTTTGATACGGAATTGTAAAACTTAAAACAAACTTTATTGTTTATCTTAAATTTAGTATTAAATCAATTCAGTACGTTTTAAATAGAATGTTTTAAAGTAGTCAACTGGCTGCCAAATCGAGTTCAAGCTTTTATTTTTTATATAAAAATAAAGGAGATAAGTGTCGACAAACAATTTCTTCTGATAAGGCAATACGCTACACATCAAGCTTGAATTACAAGGTCACGAACCGAATGGTCACATTTCTGAAATCAAGGTAAACTCAGTTAAATTTATGGTATGACTTCTGTCTATTATTATTTATTGCCCTTAAAACGTAGTTATTAAAACTAATGATCTGGACTTGTCTTCTATTTAGCCATAGCTCAGCTATATCATTCTTCTTAGACCCTAAAACATGATACATATTTATAATTTCATTGAGTTTGGGCGTTTGAATTCGGTTACTAAGATTTGTAGCACCTCAGCGACTCTAACAGTTTGATGTAAACAATATTATCCAAGTTGGTATCACTAAAGATGTTATGTAGAGGGTTAAGATACATATCCGTATTTTATAAAATTACTTGGATAGGAGGTAAAATATCTCCTTTAGACACAGCGAAGCATGAAGACGATACCATGCGAGAATTAATTGAAATACAAATGGAAAAATATAGTGGTCATTTTCCAACTTTCTTTTCTCTACTCTTCTCACCCTCGTTAATGGCGCGACAGCCCAAATTGATCCCTGGCCTCCTGAAGTCGTCCAATCGTTTCGATCCAAAGATGCGTGATGCTGAGATGGCTTTGCTACCAGTATCTTCATCAACCGAATTTTCTTATCGCTTGCGTGCTTCGTCTACTGGTCTGTTCCACTCGCTTTGCTTTTAAGATCACGTTTGGGGATTCTTCTATCTTGCATTCGCTCTAGTTGACCAGCCCACTGTAGTTTACGTATTTTGATGAAGGTTGAAGCGTCTAGCTCCTCGAAGAATTGATACAGCTCATGGTTCTATCTTATTCCTTCGGATGACTTTTCTTTCAAAACCGTTAACTGCTATTCGGAAGTTCGCGTAAATGTGTACGTCTCGCTTCCATAACAGAGCACAGGTCGTAAATTCGTTTTATATATTCGCAGCTTATTGTTCCTGAGCACTTTCTTGAATTTCATTATTGGAAGTATGTACCGAATAAACGTTTTATGAGCTAGCATGATCCGTCGATTTCGTTGCAGTCTCTTGCTAGATTAGCCCGAAGATATGTACTTATATGAAATTGTCCACACTTTTTCTATTGAACTCCGTAATTCAGTCAGATTCACGTTTTCTTTCTTGTTTGCGTCATTACTTTTGTCTTACTTTCGTTTATGCGTAACCCGACTTCGTTTACTCTTCTCACGTGTAAGTAATTGTTTCAATCACTACATTTTCAAAAGTAGCAAATTTCGTTTAGTGAATTGAATTTTATATAGGTACAGTAAAATTTCAACATCTAGAATCCTCATTTGCCAGAAAAATTGTTCTAGTAGTTATCAATTTGTACAAGACTTTTTATTCTAAACGCTATTGCCACACAATACACTTTTAGTTATTACAACTTCGAGTTAGATACTATAATAGGTGTGTTTTTTTGCGATTTATCCAGATCGAGAGTAGTGATTCAAATTCGTATAGAAAACACCAATAATACTGTTGTTTTTTCATGTTTTTATTGCTTTATCCTGTAGATGGTAGGCTGGATTTGACAGTTTATCGCGAAAAGCTACCCCAGTAAGCTTACTGGGGCTACTATTCCGGTTAAAATCTATATTCTAGCCTACTATCTACAGGAAAAAGCAATAAAAAAATAAAAAAAAAGACAGTATTCTTGGTGTTTTCTATACAAATTTGAATCACTACTCTCGATCTGGATAAATCGCAAAAAAAACACACCTAATAAAGCATTTGAAATTCCTGTCAAATATTTAAATCTTTACTTCACGATTTCAAAACTTGTTCATCACACGGTTACAGTTGTTTCGTTTTTAGAAACAACTTTTTACCAAACAACTGTAAAGCATGTACTTACATAATTATAATTATTTAAAATTCTTAAATTCCATCCAAATTATTATATTATAGTTTAATTAACAATTAAAAAATATCGCATTTTCATCAATTCTCCAGTTCCTGTCCGTGTACTTCTAGGGAATAGATTAATGTTGTAACAACATTCGTCTGAAACGCTGTTTCCTCTTTTAATAATTTTTTTAGACCACGAGTGGTCTTGTTGTAAGATCTCAGAGATAAGCTTGCAAGCCTCATTTTTCCTATCAGTAATTTTTTGAAATTTCATCGCTTATGAATAATAATGGAAATAAATTAAATATTCCCATCGATTTTTATTTAAAAAAAAAAAAAAATATCAATTAAAATATTATATCAAATGAATAATAATAGTAATTTGAAAGATCTCTTTCACATATGTTTCTTAAGCAAAGAATTTGATCATTTTTCACGTTTTCATTTTGAAGTCATTCCGTCAAAAAATGTTCGTATTTTTAGTAACGCATCTGCTTTTTAATGAGTGATCTTCGCTAACAGGAAACCGCTAAACGACACATTCGCTAGCATGTGAAAGACTTAGGTTCACAAGCAGCTTATATCAAAAAGTTGAAACACGAAACTTATAGTGCGTGAAGATAATCACCAGTTAAATAGTTTGTTGCTTGCATACGGAGTGAAGTTCAAATTCTTTTCACACATGAAGTTGCACTCTTAGCTGCCCAAAAGGAAATGTTGGTCCAATGAAAACAGTGACAGAAAAATCAAGTTTCTTCTCTTGGAAAGCTATTACTATTACTGAAATTGCGGGCCTTGCAGCACATGCTGCTAGCACCACATAAAATTACTCAAAGCAATTGACCGGGAGGGACTTAAGATTTTACAGAAACAATCACACAGAAATAGTACAATTATCTTAATCTACAACTTCTAGTTTATTTTATATTCCCTTACATCATTTAAGACAAAAAATTTTTTCTAAATTTTTATCTACTAAAAGTTACCAGATATCTGTAATCGGAAAATATTATGAGTTGAAATAAAAAAACGTTGAAATCTGTATGACGCGACAGTTTAATAATCATAACAGCACAATTCTTTAGTTTTTGCGGAGATTAAAATGTTTTAAAATTATTATTAGATTATTATATTGAACTTATAAAAGTATGCCACTGTACAATATTGTTACATTCATATGTACGAGTAGATTTAGTATACACATCTATGTTATAATATTACGTCAAGCAAAACGATGGTCAATATTGAACAAAAAATAAGATAAAATAACAACAAAATGTGCTAAATAACATTTTAACACATATTAATTTGACTCTCGATTTTTGTAGGGTTCGAAGAAATCAAACTCAAAGACTGCTAGGAAATATTTTATGATAAATTTACAATAAAACGTTTAAAATATTTTGCATAAATCAAATATCGTCGAGTATAAAACTAAAAAAACGAGTGAATATTGCTTTTTGATTTGTATTAATCCTAAGCTGAAACTAGACGAGATCCGTTGGCCAAAAACAAGTTATGGTAATTAACCAAAAAAAAAACAACAATAAAATAAATAAATAAATATTGTGTTGATATCTGAATGTTTCTTTCATCTGTATTAAGCTGAATAATATGCTGAGATACGGAACAAGTGTAATATAAAAATATAGAAGTTTACTAGTGTGTTAATCATATCAGTGACGTCGGGTATTTATTAGTTTATTATATATAATAATTATCGTACCTTATTCTACTGAAAACACGAAACATAACAAAATTAATAATTGGATTAAAGCGACCAAAAGCGATATTATATCGAGGACTTTTTTCTATCGCTCGAAGTTAAAGTATGTTTTTATAGTTCTTACTCAACTTTCTGTATCGAATGGAAAATTCTATAATTTGCACGATAAACGGTTGTGTTGTGTTTATCAAAGAATTCGACGAAGTGAAATAAACAAAGATCGAAAAGAAGAACATAATTCGCAATTATTTTGCCGAGCTGGAGTACAACGAAGAATGGAATTTGGACGAGGAATACGACGAAAAAAATATACCAAATATGAGCACATCGAATTACTATCATGGATTAAATAATCCATCGACGAGTACAGGACATTATGCGTCCGCTCCATACTCTCGAAACTACTACACGGATACATCGAGCGACGAGGGCTGCGGGCCGCCATCTAGTTCCGACTATACGCGACCAAATCCGTTACAGCCATACTACGATTCTACCGCTTTTTTGCCGCCTTCAACGTCGCAGTACACCCACTATTATCCTCCTAATATTGCACCACCACTCAGTAGTTCTGCGTTTAATTCACCAACACCAAGCAATCATAGTTCGTGGTATTCACCGCCAATCGGAGGCACGCAGCACGAACAAATGCTGAATATGATGCATTTTTCAAACAGGTAAATTATTTTAGTGTGTCGAAAATGTCGACTCTCTTTTCTGAAACTTGTACTAAAAATTGTCAATTTGACAAGGGCAATTAGACAAAAAATTCAGTTATTTTTTTGTCAAATGTTTGACAAGATAAATTCGACAAAAAAGCTCAGTAGAATTTAGCGTTTACACTTTTTGGGTTAAGTTCTAATTTTATCTGAAAAATTTAAAGTTTTTCTACCTTTAATTTTCGTACCTTACTCTCCTTTTCACTCTAGTATGTAGTTCCGTATGATAACAGCTCTACCCAGCAAACACCGTAATCATTATATAAGCCTTAATTGCGTACAATCTATTCCTTAGTGGATAAGGCCTATGAATTGTAAGGGAAACTTGAACGCAAACGTATTACCTTATATTATCCCTGATTCTAACATGGGCCATGTCATTGGCAATCAGGTATAGAGTGGATACATTAGTATGTACCTTATGATCATGCTTATGTAAGAATTAGGTTAAGCCTTATACTAAACTTACTTTTGTTAATGATAATGCTTATGTAAAGATTAGCTTAAGGCTTATACTAAGCTTGAATTTGTTACTGATCAGGGTTTATACAAGGATTAGGTTAAGCCTTATATACCAGTTATACTAACCTTTACTTTTATCAATGGTCAGGCTTAGTAATACGATTAGGTTAAAGATTTTCTAAAAAGCGCTTTGTATGGACCACCTTAAACTTATGACAACTTCTTACTTACTTATGAGAACGATCTAAATGATTTTTTTTTCTTTTTTACTGCTTCTTGAAGATTTTTCTCGAAGTTCTCGTAAGCAGATACGTTATTAAAAACACCTATTATGGGTTGTGTTGCTGTAAGGGGAGTAATAATAATAAAAAACAATAGGTACAATAGTCACACGAAATGAAATTTATTCTGTAGCTAATTCTTGTTCCACATTTAACAAAAAATAATATTTTTATTCTTAAAAATAATATACCTTCTATATACATATATCATACATATAAAATAGTTATATGAAAGTAAAACAAATCGTTGCTTAAAGAAGCCATTACTTCGTCTTACTTCATTTAATTTTATTTCACCGAATTTAATTTAATTTTATTCATTTTATTTTATTTATTTCACTTTTTTCCACTTCACTGCAAACTTAAAAACTCAAACTCAACAATTCGCACTGGAATGACAAAACAAAATAGCGCATATTCTCGGTATTCCTGATAATTGAACGGTATACCTAAGAATAAGACTTATTTAAGCATTAGAATCAATAAAATTTTCGAATTTTTTTATATTCTTGATATTCAAAACCTTACATATACCTTAAAAGAAGACTTATCTAAGCATTAGTATGGTTATTGAATAAAATAATCGACTTTTCTTATAACGCGGTATCCCTTACATATGTCTTAGCCTGATATACCTGACGCAATTTTTTGCTGGGTTATGCACTGTCCTATGAAATCTAACCTATAACTTTGTAGCTCTCTGATCGGACAAACTGATAAATTGTCAAACTATGGTTATAAAAGTGATGTAAAGCACGATGATAAGCAAACGTTCCAGAAACTACTTTTACTTCTTTACTATATTTCTGATCAGGAGGAAGCCGTTAATAATCCATATAATAAACCGACAGATTAGTATAATTTACCTGCGTTAAGTCAATAGTTACTTCACAGTAAAAAGCGCTGCATGAAAACTGGATTTACGAGAATAAAACAAAAATAAGATCTGCTGAAATTCTTCATCTTAGTTTTATGGAATAGTATATCTAAACATTGAAGTCTTACATAAAACAACATTCGAAAGACTTTCAATCTCTTTTTACATTGGTATACAGTACAGGTATGTCTTTACAAAATTTCGACCAAAGAAGATATTTGAATTTCATCTAATATATAAAAATACAAGCACTAAATGGTCGGGTCGAATGGAAATCTACACCTGTGAACTATTTCCTCCCAAATTTTGCATGTACATTCTCGAGACTACTGGACAGATAAATAACAGAATTATATTCCCGAAATTTGGTTCGTGTATTTGTTATAAGTAAAAAAAAACAACTTTAATAAGTTGAACCAGGGTCGTGGCCGAGCCGTTAAAGCGTTTGGGTCTGACTCATAGAGCTATAACTAACGGAGATCGCAAAGCGCCGTTTCTGTATAAAGCACTGTGAAGCATTTTAAAGTTTAAGCGACTGTTTTTGTATGGAGCGTTTCATGCCCGGTGGCAGTGAAATGCAAATATTAGCCTAGTATTTAAAGGTTGGGCTTTTTTTCTTTTCAATACCGGGGTTTAACATACATGTGAGTAAGATGCTGATAGTAGCATAGTGAATATCGCCGGTCCTTTGCGAGAAAACCTCCGGCTTCAAAAAAGTCGCTGCACGCATCTCCATTATACATATAGCTCTATGGTCTGACTACAAGTTAGATCAGCGGTCGGCAACGTCGAAACTTGGACCGCCAAATATTGTAAAATAACTTACCTACCCATTCAATTTAATTAATATTTTGATGTAACTAGTTAACTAGTTTTAGTTGTAAATACCAGGCGCGTAGCGTGAAACTTCGCAGGGCTAACGCAATAACACGATCATCAAATTCTATGAATTCTATAACCACAAGTAATTTTCATTCAGAAAGAAAATTTCGATTGCTAATTTCCAGAAAGTAATCAAAAAATTTCACGAGATTTAGCAATCGTATCGTTGCGCTAGCCCTACGAAGATTCACGCTACGCGCCTGGTGCTGTGAACGTGCGTTGGTTGGATGGCATGGATTAGCATATTTCGACACGTCGTCAGTTATTAGGTATGTAGTTGCATTGCGATATTGTGAGGACATTGACAATGAAAGTAAAGCGTTCAGGGAAGAATTGCTAGCAATATTGCCGTTTAAAGATAAGACTCGCGGAGAAGATTTTTTGAAGACTTTTGATGAATTCATGACAAAATCAAATATTAGTTATGATAAAATGGTGTCCCTTTCAAGTGACGGGGCCCCAGCGATGATTGGCAAAGAAAAAGGATTAGTGAAGAGAATCAGAGATAAGAATGCAGGTCTAATATCTTATCAGTGCATAATTCACCAGACAGTCCTTTGTGGAAAACTAGTGCTACTCTGAAAAGAGTAATAGATAGTTTGGTCAAGTTGATCAATTTAAGAGGTCTCGTTCTGCTCTTCAGCACCGTCAGTTCAAAAAATTTCTTTCTGAATGCGATTCGGCGTATTCTGACTTACTGCAACACAACAATGTTCGTTGGCTAATAGGTCAAGTTATTGAACGCTTCTGGCAAATAAAAGAACAAGTAACCTTCTTCTTGCAAAACTTGGATACCCAGGAAGCAAGGAATCACTTGGAGTTCATAACAAACAAGCGCAATATGCTAGCTGTGGCTTTCCTGAAAGACGTTCTGAAATATTTAAATGTGCTCAACACCGAATTACAAGGAAATGGAAAATTAATATGTGATCTGATACAAAGTGTGTCTGCTTTCCGCCGCAAGCTGGATATCTTTAAAAAATATATTACAAGTCAAGAATTTATTCATTTCTCAACGAATCTTCAATATAAAAAGAAGAAGCAAGATTCCAAGACTTTGCAGAGATAGGAAGCTGTCTCAATTCCTAAAATCGCCTTATGAAGTTGCTGCAGCGGCAGAATGGTCTAACGTGGCTGCGAAGTTGTTCAGTCTTCCAAAGCCTTTACTTCAAATGAAGATGATTGACTTGCAAGAAGATATTTCGTTGCAAATGTATAAAACTGCATCCACTGAAGAATTTTAGGGTACACATGTTCCAGAAAAGTATGGAAATTGCAAAAAACTTGCTATCAACCAGGTGTTTGGTTCCACATATGTATGTGAATCATATTTTTCAAAAATGATTTTTTTGAAGAACAAATATCGTTCGAGATTAACGGACGCCCACCTTGAAGACACTCTTCGGATTAGCTTTTCCCCGCGTGAACCAAACTATAAAAAACTGGCTCAAGACCGCAGGTGTAACTTCTCGCATTAATTTTAATTTATACCTACCTATTGTGTTTTATATAATTACTCAAATCAGTTAAAATAAAAATTTAAAACTAGTAAGTATTATGGTTTTTTTTTTTTGGACCTCGATAAAAAAATTCAATAGTATCCGGACCCCACTTAAAATTACTTGCCGACCCCTGAGTTCGATGATTGCCTCTGGGAGCGTAGGTTCGAATCCTACCGGCTGCGAACACGGGAGTAACTGGGGCAATGAAATAACGTAAGCGAAGCCGCGATACGCGGCTATTTCAATTTAAATTTTTCGAAAGTTAACTTTTAAAAAAAGAAACCTAGAAATTTTATCATCATAATCGTTTGTTTCAAAATCGTAATGTTTTCAAAACCTACTTACCAAAATTATGCGATTTAAGCCTTAAGCCTGGTATACGATGCTTATGAAGTTATAATAATTGAAAATAGTTTTGGAGAATCTCCGACTTTTTTAAAAAATTTTAAATTAGGAGAGTAGGCTAGATTTGATTATGGTGGGGCAGTCATCTAAACTTTAGATCGACTCAAGGTCGGGTGTAGTCCAGTGGTAGCGTACAAGGCTTGTAAGCACGATGCCGTGGGTTCAATTCTCACTCTACGCATAAATTATTTATAAGAATTTTTCAGCTGCTATTGGCTTTGAAATTATTAATATAAATAGTGAACAGTGCGGAATGTTTAATAGGATCACTACTAAAGGATTTAACACACCATCAGAGATACCAGACAGTAGTTGATTTGTTATAGGCAACATTGCTGTTCTGGTAGATCACATCATAGCCTAACAGCACTCAAAAAATTATTAACACCAACTAGTACACTGCCATACCCGGCCCGATTTCTGACCTCCGATCCCTAAGCTGGCTGGATTGTACACTACAGTGTATTAAAGGCTAACCACCTAAGTCCAGTTCAGGCTATGTGAATATGTAGGTATATATACCTAATAAATTATTATGAGATGTAGGATTCGGATCATAACGCCCAATATTCAGTTTTATCAAATGTGTATGATAGTAGAACTAACAAAAATTAAATATACTAATTTTTTAGTGGTCTCAAAAAACAGCTAATTTACATCAATAGATTTCAAACTGGATTTGGCTAGAGTCACTGTATAAGAACTAACACAAACATCCACTATCATGAGTACGGACAATCACCACTTTTGGTACATATTTAGTACTAAAAACCTGCGAATTTAAAAAATCGCAGGTTTCTTAAATGGCATAGTTTTAGTGTGTATACGTGTAGCAGATGGATTTTGATGGACGTTTCACGGAATCGAGATATGTCTCCTGAAATGACAACTAAATACAGCGTTTATCCACTTTAGTGGAGATCCTTAAAATGAAAAATCGAGACAACTGCAAAAAAATTTCAAATGTACTGGTTTCAAATGAAACACACATTGTCCGTACTCAAGATAATGGATGTTTGTGTTAGTTCGTATGAAGTGACTCTAGATTTGGCGAAATCGAAAATCTCCAAATTTTAACAACACTCTTAAAATCTACTAGATTTCGCATACATGTGAGAGATGTCTGTCTTTTTGGACTTCTAAATTTGGTCGAAATCAAGACCGACATCGACTTCTACTGAAATCGAAAATTGGTGAACATAATCAAGCTTTATAGTCAATTAATTTTATTTTCTAGATACTACTATTCAATTTTCCATTAGACTTACTAAGTAATTACTAATTATACAGGTTCAAATTTTTGATATCATACAATCATAAATGATAAGTTGAACGGTTTTAAAGAAATCCCTTCAGAAACCAACTTAAGCAAATTAATGCAATAGGAGGGTACTCAAATTGTAGTATGTACTGAATATGTTAAGTACGGAATAAATGAAATTTAGCTGAATTTTGTCATACCTAGTTGGTGATGGATCAACTGAAAACATGATCGCCCATTTATCTGCGATTGTCAGTAGTTTCCAATGTTCATTACCTTACCTTACGAAAAGAAAGAAGTATTAGACACCAGGGATATGTGATTGCTTACTATTCTGTGAGATATAGTCAATTATAGCACCATTGCAATTTTCGTATCTATAATATAAAAAAAAACTGAGTAGAACTGGAAAACAACCATCAAACACTGTTAATTAAATTATTTGCTTGAATCGAACAAGTATTTTGTATTTTGACCCATAGCTCTCGAATAAATCTCCCGTCTTCTTTCTTCATCTTCATTTTGCTATAAATGAAATCAGATTCTAAGATTTTAATCGAAAAGGTGTAATCTTTTCTAACTAACTTGTTTACGTTCGCCGAATATCTCGGTTTTGAAATTAAAAAAAAAAAACCAAACTCGTCTGGCGAAAATGTTGCCAAGTCATATTTCTATGTTTTGTTGAAACTGAGTTTTTGGCTCAAGTTAGGTTTGGTACGTTTTGTATTATTGAGTTTCAGGTATAACATTGCTAGTTATACAGACTAATATAGTGGTGGGCTGTATCAGTGTACCTGAGATACTTGAGCTGTTTTCAGATCAAGTTGAAGGTGAATTAATAACCAACCAGTCATACATACCGCAGTCAGCACACTAATTTTCTATGTACTTTTCGCCAAAAATTTTGTTTTTAACCAAACGGAAATAAACACATTATTTATTATATAGGTACTATACTTCGTTCGAATACTCGATGTTATTAGCAAAATTTGAAATGTTGGGTTTTTGTTTGCTCGGAAGTATAGAATTTTTACAGTTTAATAACTTTTGTATAAATTAATCATCTTTCGAGAGGCGTTTGCGGTAAATTGTCGGAGAATAATTCAATATTAATTTTAAAATACGCTATAAAAGAGGGTTTTTCTTATACAGATTCTTTTTTTTTCGTAGGATTTCAAGCGAAAACGGTGTTTAAACATCAACTTCATGTTGTTTTCATTCGATAGGACATAATATGTATGTCGTTGTTTTTGATCGTTATATTTCTGCTAAAATGTTTACATTTTTTGCGTAAATAAAACATTAAATTAGAAAGACAGCGAAGGTCACATAAAAATCTGTAAAGTAACTGTAAGTAACTTGTTATTTTTTTTGTTTTTTTTTTTTTTTTAATCTATGCACACTTATCTGCAAATCCAAACGTCGCAAGCTCCGATCCATAGAGATATAACTCCTGGAAACAACGAGGCGCGATTTTTTTATAAAGCACTTGAAGCATTTTCAAGCCAAATTGATCATTTTTGTATGGCTGATGCCAGGTGGTAGTGAAATGCAAATAGTAACGTAGGTATACCACCAGTGATATCCTGTCAAAATTTGTTGGACAGCTAAGCTCCGTTAACACTCATTTATTTAACAACTTAATAATAATGTGGGTGGATAGGAAATTTCAACTAATGCATAATTTAAAATATTGCATGCGGGATCAAAATATATAAATTAAGAAAATTGATATTTGCAGACCCAGGAGAAACTAGAAATAAAAAATAGTTGTGCATCAATAGCGTTTTGAATAAATTTAATCGAAGATTTAAGATTAGGAAGTAGCTAACCCGAATATCATTCCTGAATACAAGAAATTCGAGAACCGATTTTTGTCATGAAGCATTTGCTCATCTTTTGGCAATATGTGCATAGACACTACCGTCCAATGTTAGAATTCAGCCGAAAACGGTATTGGTAGATATTAATTTCACTTGATTCGTGTACTACCATGCGACGCATCGTTCTGACTATGTGAATAAGAGTGCACACTGAAAACGTACTACCATCGAAGAAATGGATCATACTCGAAATAAAAATCTGCCAACAATCTGGGCGTAACTTTATTATTTTTCCGGCACAAGTTCTAGGTATTCATACGAAGAATCCGCATAATAAAATTACATTCAATATTTGTGACGAGCTAGTATTTATGACGAAAATCGTGGAAAAATATGCATTCTATTTTCACAGATAATTTTTTTTGCCCCTCTTCTGAACGCCAATACATATTTCAATTTTTTTTATCCAAATTGCTTTTTTAGTTATTTTACATATACACACCGAGTTTCAACATTGTTGCTTAAGCTGTTCTATATATATATAGGAAAAACACCCCCCACACCCGTACCACACTACCCTTAGGGTCGAATTTCAAAAAGCCTTGAAAACACTTTTTAGATATTCATACGAAGAATCCGCAGAATAAAATTAAATTCAATATTTGGGACGAGCTAGTATATGTGACGAAAATCGTGGAAAAATATGCATTCTATTTTCACAGATAATTGTTTTTGCCCCCCTTCTGAACGCCTATACATATCTGAATTTTTTTTTTAATCAAAATTGCTTTTCTAGTTGATTTACACACCGAGTTTCAACTTTTTAGCATAAGCCGTTTAATAGTTAGGAAAAACACCCCCTACCCCCGTACCCTTCTACCCCTAAAAAAAATTATATTTTTCCAACATGCCGCTACTATAGCTCTATCTAAATACCAAGTTTAAGGTTTATATCATTACAGGTTCTTAAGATATAAGCATCGGAATTTTTTCCTTTTCACCCTACCCCACCCTCTACACCCTCAACCCCAAAACTTGTTTCCCTACTAGGGTTCAATTAGCGCTACTTCTGGTAAAAATTCTAAGCATCTATCTTACACTGTTCTTGAGATATGAAATGTGTTTTATTTGAAAAATTCTTATCCCCTCCACTTCTATGCTCCACCGCCCACTTAAAAAATTTTACTTTGATCAATCTTTATTTGTCGACCTTTATACCCAAACCGAATTTTATTTTTCTAGAGCAATTGGTTCATGAGATATCTTAATCTAAAGTTTTTCACCCCCCACCCCCATACGCAACTTCCCCCACCCAAAATTTTTTTTTCAATCTATTCTCCTAGTATAACTACAAATATTTCTAAAGTATTTCTAAGGAATAGTGTGCCATTAACGGTTTAGGAGATATGGATTTTAGAATGTGTCTATCTCGGCTTTTTTGGGTTTCGGACGCATTATATTTCCCCCCACTCCCACACCCCTTGATCAATATTGACAATTTTTATGCTAATGGGTCTACTATCAGAGCTCTATAAAAATTCCAAGTTATGAAAAGTGAAAATAAATATTTTGAGGGCAGCAAATTTTTTTTTTTTTAAAATCAATCACAATACTAAATTATTAAAATAATAAAGTAAAATGACTATTAGTCGTGAGATCCCAGCAAACCATTGTGGTGAACTTCAGCGAACACGAATTCGCTGTGAATTCGCTTCAGCGAAATATACACCAACATTATTTGGAATTGTATAGCTTCACTCTGCTTTTAGATATGTATGAGAAAAAGAAATGTCAATAAAAATTAAATATTCTTCTAAGAAATATTTGAACGCGCACTGCTCTAGTTCTGATCACGTTATTTTTTGTTATTTCAAGTGTGTTGATATTCATTGTCTTGAGCTGTGATTATTTTATAAGCAATTAGAGTTAGTATCTATGTAATTTGTTTGTTTTCTTTATTTATGAAAAGCTGGTAACAGAAGACTACATATAACAATTGCAACTGAATTTCCTTATTTATGAATAAAATTGATTAATTTTTAATGAGTATATTTTTTAGTTTAGCGCTTATAATATAGTATCTCCTCGCTTGTTGAATTCGATACGATTCCACTTAGTGAATTCGCTCTGACTTCTCTTCGCGAATTCGAAGTGATGGAACTTTTTAGTACTCGTGCATAGGGCGCGATTCGCAAGTGAACGTATATCAAATATTTTGCGACTATTAAGCGAACCTGATACTTCGATACCAGTTCGCTTCTTTGAATCCGCTTAGCGAATTCGCTGCGACTTTTGCTGGGAATCGTAAACTACAATTATAAAAAAATCATACTCATTTATACTTCCAGTCTTCCCAACTATATTAAGGTAACCAAAATCCAATAATTAGAATTCCAGACTATTTAAAAAAATCGAATAGTTAGAATCCCAGGCTACGGTGGGTTTGAAAGTTAATTGTTGTCTGAATTGATTCATAAACACGCAAATTAAACTAAATATTTTAGAATAATATTCACCTGCGTTCTACCTATGCCTACATTTTTAATTTGTATTGGTTCCTGTATGACCCCTTGTGGAGCATAAGAAGATAGCAATAAATTGTTGATAACATATTGATATAAATTTTTCCTGGAGCACTGCTGATAATCCCATCATTAATATAGTTATTTATATTTATGAAAAAAACAGTGAAATTCGAGGTTAAAAAATAATCAGTTACATTACATACATGAATCTAAGATAATTAGATTGCGACACACGCACCTTTTGTGACGTCACTAAGAGCGTTCGGTGAGGAAAACTGACACATAATTGTGATAAATATTTATTTAACGTTTTTGTAAATTAAAACGATTTATTTCCTTTATTTTTACTACTTTATATCATTTTTTGCTAAAAAAAAGCTAGCGGCCTTTTGAGTAGATTTTCCACTTTGTCAGCTAAACCTAATGTGCAATCAGATTCAGATTCAGATTCAGAAATTTTTATTGAGACTAAATGTTACATGAATTACAAAAATTGAGGAAAAATAAGCTTGACAGCGATCTTTTTGTCAAGCAACTATGACATGTTCAAATTCCGACCTTAGCCGAGACTGCAAGTGTGTGTTAACTTGAATGTAAGTGCCAATCGCTCGTATGGCATATCACCTGATTTAGAGACTTAATCTAAATTTATCTACTAAACTATCTTAAACTAAACTAAAACTAAGTTATGGTGACCTAAATTTCGTAATAATTTACTTTTGGTCCCACTTGAAAAATAAATAAATAAATCAAATTTTTCATAGGTATACAAGTTATACTTATGGAGGGATTAATTGCATGATGAGCTGCCTCTTAATCGAACTTCAATTTCGAAATAGTAGCTATATAATTCAAAAGGACATGAAAATTTGTTGCCTTTGTGTATTGCTGAGTAATAGAAATGATATAAAATTCAATTATAGTATAGCATGTAGATATAGTATAAAATTCAGATTTAACCTAAGTATACTATTTGTACTTATAAAAGGCTTGATTGCGTGGAAACTAGCCACATCTTATAATGTTTGCTTACTTAACAATAGTATGGATCCCGGATTACCGGTTACAATTCGTTTTATATCCAATAATCACAGAAAAAGTTTATTTATTAACATTCTAGAAAACTTATGGTAGTTATGACAAATTAGATGTATGAATAAATGAGTTTACTCAGTCTATGGAATTCGGTTTTTTTTTTTTTTTTTTTTTTTTATTTCTTACTGTACTAAACTAAATATAATTTATCCTTAGTTTACATTGTTATGTGTTCACATAATACTAGGTATTTGCAAAGATACTTAGAGATACCTACATGTATAAAGAAAGTATCACTAACAGACTTGTTTTATTTTATCACATACTTAAGGATATAGAAGTCGTTATTCGGACTAAAGTGCTCAGTTAAGCAAGGCTTAATATAAGTTCACATATTTACATATTTACAAAGTTAAAGATAAGACTTTATTTTGCTAGTATTATTTTACTAATTTACATATTTACATATTTACAAGAATAATGATACGACTTTGTTATTCTAGAATAGTGAAATTTGCTTAAGTGCTTTCTCAATGTATTCAAGTAACTATGCGCATTGTGGATGATTGCATCCAGGAGGCTTACCCAGAGGTGAGGTTCAGAACATATCTTAATGTGTGTTATGTTATAGTCAAATAATACGATTTTGTCAACCTCTGTAGTAGTCGGGGGTCGGGGTGGCATAGAAGCACGGACGTGGGTTCGGAGACTCCTCTTCACTGACAGGCGAGTACGCTTCCAAAAAACTTATAGGTAATAAGTAATAGCCATGAATGTCCTCGGGCCACGGGGGTTCCGGAAACAGGGCCTGAACACTGAGGAGAGGGTGGTCTCGCCAACGACTAATCCTCTTCTTACTGGTATTGAGCATGTAATGCAGGATGGGCGTAATTTTTGAATCTCTATACAAGATCTCGTTCCTAAAGAATTTCTTGTCGGGTTTACGGTATTTGGAAAGGCATTTTCGGAGAAGTTTACGTTCCAAGATATTAATTTCCTCCGCTACCGTCGGGGAGATACTCAACCAAGCAGGGAAGCAATATGTAATAATTGGGCGGATGAGGGTCTTATAAATTAGTGTTTTAGTATTGGTGTGCACTGACTTCGAGGAGAGCAAGGCTCCAACTGCCGCCGCTGCTGCTTTTGCTTTACCCAACACAGTTCTGGCATGAGGGTTAAATTTCATTCTATGATGGAAGTTTACGCCTAGGTATTTTATGCTTTCCTTGAGAGGAATGACCGATCCATCCACGAACACCTTCACTTCTCTACTCTCAGGTACCGCCTTAGGGTGACCCTTTCCACTAGCATTTCTGAAACAAATAGTTTCAGATTTATTAACGTTAATTTTTAATGCCCACCTCGAAAGGAAACTAGCTAAATTATTAAAAATTGATTTGATCAGGACATGTAGCTCTTGATGCATCCAAACTATTAGACTTTCTTCGATGACAAGAAAATACCCACCTAATGTGCAATGAAACTGAACGTTCTTGATTTCGTAATGCGCAGAACTTTTACTATTTTTTTCGCTAACTGTCGCAATCTAGTTTTCTTTGATTCATGCATTACATAAGTACTTGATAACTGTGAATATATTGATTACATCCAGGATAGCCAAAATTTATATATTCTATTTTTTTCTTTACGACAGTCATACTTCATAAATTAAAAACAATTAGTCACTTCGAATTGATCCTGACTGAAGCAATTATTTTCCTCTAATATAATGTGGAAGATACGACTATTTTTGTATGCTGATGCATAAGAGACATCAATATTTTCGTGGCATCTATCTTTTGTATTTTTATGATGACTTTGATAAAGTAGCATCATGAGTTGCATTTTTTTGTGGAGTAAAAAAGTTTGCTAGTTTATTGGTGCAATAGTTAGCAGCTTAAACCAACTGCCTGTTCCATGTAATCAGAAAGTTATTGTCTAGTTCATTTAATAGTAGAACGAAAGACAACTTAGGTCGTGTTTTGAGAAGTAGTACGGTTTCAAGCAGTAGTAGTTGACGGGCTCTACCAACAAATAATATTCTCTACGGCCTAAAGCGAGCGTGCTAGTCTATTTAACCTTTTTCTCTCGCCGGGATTTAATAATAGAAACTAAGAAACCTATCTCCGAAAAAAAAGACGTTAAGAAGCTTCGAGAGAAAGACTCATACCGCACTAAAAGATGATCGTAAGTCCGTCTCTTAATCCCATCTGATAAGTATCATCGTAGAGGCCCGATTTGATCATTTGAATCAGTACTGAAGTTTTTATCTTTTAATGTTCAATGCTATCGTTCATACATAATTCGGAATTAAATTACGAGCTAATACGGAAATCATAAATTTTATAAATTCTGTAAGATGCATAACGAATACGAATGAATACTAAAACCATTTTGTCAAACATAAAGGACAATATTTTTCACCACGCGAAATAAAACATTAAAATGAAATTGCATGTAACAAAAAAAAATTGTTATTTAATAATGGAAAAATTACAAATATGACATTGCCACAAACGCCTATAAATTCAAGTACTATTGAATGTTTCATCGTAAATCATTCGAGGACAAATAATAAACATACTTCGTATACAAAGTCAACTTATTACAATGCGGTTTGTTTGTAAAAAATTCGGTTTATGTTCTTTTCGATTTAATGTTGTTACTATTTCGAGAGATTGCACAATATTTCTTTATTATAGTGCACTTGTTATTGAAGAACCTATCTCAGAGAATAATACCATATTATTATTGATAATTGACAGTTACATAAGTCAGAGGATTGTATATAAAATCTGTGCCTAGGTTTTGTGTTGTTGTCGCAAATTATTCTTTGCTGTACATAGAGCTATATGTATAATGGAGATGGCGTGCAGCGACTGTTTTGAAGCCGGAGGTTTTCTCGCAAAGTATCGGCGATATTCACTATGCTACTATCAGCATCTTACTCACATATATGTTAAACCCCGGTATTGAAAAGAAAAAAAGCCCAACCTTTAAATACTAGGCTAATATTTGCATTTCACTGCCACCGGGCATGAAACGCTCCATACAAAAACAGTCGCTTAAACTTCAAAATGCTTCACAGCGCTTTATACAGAAACGGAGTGTTGCCATCTCCGTTATATATGTCTCCATGATGCTGTAAGATTTGAGTGAAGCGGATATGACAAGAAAAAATTTAATATTTTGTTTAATTACAGAATGACAATGTATTACTTTTACTTGAAACATTTTATTCACAGTAATTAATGTTGGTTTTAAGCACCTGTGAACAGGGAATAGTGTTGAACACTGTTCCCATTTTCTTTGTGAGACAATTTATGCCAACAATGGGTATAGATAGATAGATAGATATTGATTTCTTACGTAGTAGTTACGTTCGACGTAATAAAATCATACAATTTCAGTAGTTTCCCATTCAATTAATTTCGTTTTGAGCTATTTGGTGGTTTCTCTACTACCTTAGTTTTGATTTAAATTAATATTATAACGTACTGTGAGTGACCTATTTTTTGACGTAATACGAATATGATATAGAAAAACTGAAACAATCTTTCGATAAACATTAAAATTTGAAAATGCACACTTAATACAATTATACACTTGTGTAATACTATAGCCGTTGCTCCCGTTGATCCCGTTGCTCCCATTTCGCCCGTTGCTTCCAATTCTCCCGTTACTTCCATTTCTCCCGTCGCTTCCGTTGCTCCCGTTGATCCCATTTCTCCCATTTCTTCTGTTGCTTCCATTGCTTCCATTTCTCCCGTTACTTCCGTTCTATTCAACATCATCTATCCACCATCCTCCATCTTCTATCCATCATCCACCATCGTCCAACCTCCATCCTTCATCTACTATCCATCATTCATTGTCCAACTTTACCATTTAGTAATGAGAACTCATAACTACTACACCAAAAACAAGTTTTTTATTCGATCGGGACCAAACAGGAACCATCGCGGGACTATTCTACACGTGCTCTGAAAATTTCATCAAAATCCGTTAAGCTTTTTAGGAGTCCATAGGAAACATAGGGACATGCATACAGAGATACATACATCTTGTTATATATATATATATACAGCAGAGTCTCATTAATCCGGATACGGCCTAATCCTGATCCTTCGGTAGTCCGGATGGGATGAAAAATTTAAAAATTTCTATTATGTTCCTTGTAATCCGGATCGACCACAGTTTCGCTAATCCGGATTGCACGTTAAATAAAGCAATGATCAACAATACAGTGAAATCAAACAAGTGTAGAACGGGAAATTCCCGAATATTCACATAGACACTTCATATGCATCGTTTTGTATGTATGTACATATGTACATACATATTTCATATGGCAATAAGTATTGATTCTCTGTGCAACTAAGCCAACTTTGGCTTGTCAAACAAAAATTACCGATTTCTTTAAATAAATTTTGAGTTTATGTATATTTCATTAGTTTTTACTTATTTCTAACGTTTATCTTGAAAGTATTGTTTTTGTTTTTTGGAGATACTATATGTTTTATTTGTTGTAATAAATGAATAAGCGTTTGTAAATGTTTATCTTTAATGATTTTCATATTTGTTAATCCTTTGTTAATCCGAATTCCCGCATAATCCAGATTGGGGGTGGTTTTAATTGATCCGAATTAGCGAGACTCTACTGTATGTATGTATATATATATATATATATATATATATATAGATTTAGCTGATTATCGAACCAACCATCTTGTACGTTCCTATCGAGACCATCTTTAAAAGTAATATCAGAGAATATACGGATATTTTCACGGAGGTTCATTTTTAATAATTAAATTTCGTTCACTAAATTTTGAAAACTTATAATCCATTAGGCACATTGTTGACAAAAGCTTGGAGAGTTGTAAATCAAAGAATAATTTCATTTTTATTATTATTATTTAGATATGATTTCAGGCATTGCAATGGAGCTTTCAACACAATAGCTTCTCCTCTTCGCTTGCTCCTAATTAGTTTTAATATTATTTACACAACTCCCAACTTATGTACCTATACATGTAAATGTAAATAATAATAATAATCAATGGCGCAACAGCCCAAATCGGGCCTAGGCCTTGAAGTAATGCTAGAGTTACTTCATTGCGAGACCAACGGAACACTAGGAGGTGAAGTGGTCAGCTACACGCTCGTCCGTGATTATTACCCCGGTTTTAATTCAGGTACTCATTTTCAGCTGAGTGAACTGGTAGTCCGGCACCCAATCGTATTTTCGAAAATTACTTGTCGCCAAGCAGATTCGAACCTGTAGCTCAGTTCTGTAACTTATGAGTGAGAAATTTCTCACCAAAAAGTCAAAATGAGGACGAATTAATGCAGTTTTCTCTCTGTATCCTCACCAAATGAGAAATGAAAGATTGCCAAATGCGTAGTCAAGTAAGGTGCTTTCTCATTTGGTGAGAATACAGAGAGAAAACTGCATTAATTCGTCCTCATTTTGACTTTTTGGTGAGAAATTTCTCACTCAAGTTACAGAACTGAGCTACTGGTACCCGGTGCACCGAAGGCAAGTGCTCACCCAGACTACATGTAAATGTAAATGTAAGTCAGAAATAAAATTTATTTATTATTGTTATTAGTTTTAATATTAAATAATTATTATTATTAGTTTTAATAAGAAATTCATGTCATGATAGACTCGGTTATGACTATTTGTTTGTACAGTTCATACACGGAATCAAATCAGTATTAGTACTCCATGGCGAAATAATAAAACCAAAGAACTTTTTCATCAATTTTCATCAGAAGTAGTTGTTTATTAAGAGAAGGTATCAGTTAAAAGACCCAAAAAATTCCTCTTTTTAAGAATTTTTTTTTTTGATATAAAATAAATATATATGGAAAAAACTTTTAGTGGAAATATAGGTAATAGAAGTACATAATAATTTTTTATTTTAAAATATTATATCACTACACTTTTCAATACCATTTTCCTATTCATCAAAAGAGTGTGCTTCGTTTATTTCATATTTGATATATTAAATGTTCATTGAAATCGCTCGTTAAATGAATAAACTTATTATGATGAAATCATTTCATCAAACTATAAATTGTACAATGTCATTTTTGTTTAAGGCATGACAGTTGATTAACGTCTATTTATATGTTTTTTAACTAATTTATACATTAAATCAGTGAATTGCTGCTTTGATTTTAGGAAAAAATATTTTTTCAGGGTAGATTATTTGGTATTAGTCCCGCGAATTATAATTTGTGGCTTTTTTACTCTATCACTTGCAGTCAGATATCAAATCCAACCAACAGCAATTTTTACCGTTTTATGTTAACGAAAATGAAATTTTTCAAATGGAAGTCATCGTTAAATATTTTTTGGCTATTTTTCGGAGTCAGAGGTGTTTGCATTTATCTTGAATTTAACGCGCAACTGTTTTTTTTTTTAATGCGAAAATCCTTAATTGGCGTTTTAACTTTATAACAGCAAATTTGTCATCGATCTCGCTCACCGTGTTGTTCTATAGTATGTTAAACGCCAAAATCCATAAGTTATTTCTTTAAATTGAAGCAAAATTAATTATTTTCGAAACATAGTTGCATTCGGCGTCTAAGTTTTGCTTGGGGCGTAATTTCCAAGTAAGATCACATGCAGGTCAGCAAGTATTTTTTTTTTTGCGCAATTGTATTTATGTACTTTTGTTTTTATAGACAACCCTCGACACTATAAAATCAGAGTTTATCGCATTAGTGGTATTTTACATAATCACGTTCTCGTTTCACCCTGTTCCGAGGTTCGAGTCTAGTGCCATGTTGCTTAACGACTAATTTGTCGGAAGTGAATTGAAAATATTTAGGGCGCATAAAATGCTAATTTCGTTTTTGTTTACAAGAATAAAAGCATTTTTCGGTTCTAAATTCCGGATTAAATTGGTTTTAATTAATTTTGGAGCAGCACCGAATTTTATGTATTATATTTATAAGAGTTTTGAATTCACCATATATCTTTTTCAGTAATAGAGCTAGTTTACACCCAGCGATTTGGTGGCGGCCTGACCTGTGCTGTGGCGTAAACTAGGTCCTACCGCCCACTAGCTGTTTACACCAATAGAGGCATACAATTGGTCCGGGTCGTATTTAGTCCATTAACATACTCAGGGACAACTACTTAATATTTACAGTGGTATTTTATGTCAGAACGCATTTCACACATGGCATAAAATGTCAAAAAGGATTTTTTTTTTTATATTTCGTAAATATCATATGACAATAACAATCATATGACAAGTAACAAGTAACGAAATTGAAATATTGGCCGGGATCTAAATGCTAGGTGTAAAGCAGGTGATAGTAGTGCTTAATTATGTAGGTAACTTCCTGAGAGATGAAATTCTTCTCGAAAAATTAAGATACAATTATTGCATCTATGAGTTATCTGGCTAATCAAAACGCAAAACTAACTAAAGTACATACTAAAATATCAGTCTGTTACTGTTATTGCGGCAAAAATTTACAGAAATCACGAGTAACTTCCGATTTACAGATACCGCGATTCGCGGTTTTGATCGCGTCATGCGCACACAACGCAACCGCTAAGCAATTTTAGTTGACTTAAGGTATGTAGCTGTAGGTCAAGATAAATGTAAACAGTAACAAGACGACTTAGACAAGCTTTGGCAGAAGTACGAGTGTTCGGCTGACTGGCTAGCGCGAGTGAGATTCATTTCGAAAATAGCACCTTTAATTTATATAAATACCCACCGTCTATGGGTAGCGTATAGCGTTCCAACGTCTCTTTTGCATTTTAAATACAAACACAAAGTCGGTTTCTTTTATAGTTTAAACATACATACATACCTACCTATATGTAAGATTTGTAGACGAGAGTCAAAATCTCAAGATTCCGGGGTTTCTACGTACCCACTTTTTCGCTCTCTTGCAAAAATTATCTTTTTCTGGCCGTGGTTATACCAGCACCACCCCACGTTTCAAGGTACATATACATATGTACATATGTATCATATGCAATACATGTTCAGTTTTTTCATATATTTTTTTATAATTTATCGCTATTTACGTTATAAATATGAAAGACTGTAGGTATACTTGTATACCTGAATATACGTTGAATTCATATTTAAAATCTACTTAAATTTTTTTTAATCAATGGAAAACAAAATTTTTACCAATATGTTTGTTTATAATTTGAAACAAAACAACGAAATTGACTTGTATGGAAACCTTGAACTTCGTTCAACAGTGTGCGTTTCTTTGGGCTTTTTTTTGTCAATACCACTTAAAAAATATTATTGTTCATACAAATACTATGATAATTTACCAGACAAAACAAATTGATAATTACACGAGTGTCCAATTTTTGCTTAAATACTTACGTACGAAATGTAACATATAGTACCTCACCAAATTTTTTTTATTCATTTTCATATTAAAAGTTCGGTCGACTATTGAACTTTTCAGCTTTTCTTTCGGTTTAAAGTTGAACGGTTCAATGTTCAAATAGGAACTCATATATGTAGTAGGTAGTATATTGTTTTATAAAAAATTGAGGAAATTTGGAAAACCCACACCAGATGAAATATACGTAAAGAAATCAATTTGAAGCTTTTTTGTTATTATATTTGTTTGTGAATAATCCGATTTGAAGATTTTAAGATTTGTAGATGATCTTTGAAACAAAAAATCAAGTTAAACAAATAATGTCTCGATAGTGTCCCGCTAGCTGTGGAACTTAATATGTCTCCATTTATATAACAATCAACCAATAATAAAAAAATTACAAAATCCACTCCGAGCACCATTTTCAAGTTGAATTTATTCTAAATTATTAAAAAGAAACTGTGTAAATAAAAATAAAATAATATACCTATAACGTTGTGAAAAATTCTCAAACCTTTGAAAACAATCTTTTTAACTTATCATAAAGTTTAAAATAAAAACACGTGTTTCTTAACTATTAACCTTGTGAAAAAAAATATTTGCGGACATAAGAGTTGATAACAACTCGATAATACAAGGTCGACGGTTTTATTATCGCTTATAGTTATTTTATTTGCTCATTTTCGCTCGAAAATAAAAGCCATTAAACGATGAAAGTTCGTGATTTGAAAAAAAAAACTGTACTCAGCAAAAATTATATAAACCTAGAACAGAAAAATATTTTAAAGACTTCTCTTCACAGGATCATTTCTGTAGTATGTCTTCATTAACTTTCAAATGAAATTGAAAGATTCTTGCGCCTTATACACGGTATAACCAGTATAACCGCTTCTGTGACACAGTTAAGTACTTCACACTAGGTGGCACTATTGTTTCAGTACATATCATTTTGAAGGATCAATTGTTTTCAGTATCATGTTGAGGGATCAATCCAATCCAATCATTGGATATGATGTAAAGTGATTTGGCTTGTGAAATATAGGATTAAGAAGGATATTAAAGTAAGTGCACTATTGTTTCCCGACGCTCCGATTCAAGTCAACGTTGGAACTAAAAACAAGACTTGACTTTGGCGCATGCTGCAAACTCACCCTCAATCCTGGTAAAACTCCATTAGTTCTCTATGAATCTCTAAATACAATTAAATTTGATCAATAGATATATACTACAATACTAGTCGACTTTAAAACTTGTCATGTTTACTTCTGAAAGAGCAATAAAGCATTATAAAAAGTTTCATTATACACATTGTAGGGGAAGACGGGGCAAAATATATTTACACTGCAATCTTAACGATTTTAAGTTCAATGTTAATATATTCCAATTACCATTCCATTGAAGACCCAAATTGTAATAATTTGAAGTACATGTTTAAATAAAAGTTATTTTTGTGCTAAAAAAAACCATTCTCGACTCTAGTAGTCCCTCGGTTTTATCAGTTTCGATATAACTTTACGAACTAGACTTTCATCTAAAATATTTATTAGCTACGCAAGTGTATTAAGTTGTTGTTTTTTTTATTATTAAACAAACTCTGTAAACCTGAATCATGTGAATCGTTGCGTTTAAGTTCATAATGATTTCAAATATATTTTTTGTAATACATACTCGTATGTATAGTGCAGTGACCGTAATTTTTGCTCAATTTTGCCGTGCGTTACTCTATCCTATACATACTGTGTATATGGTATGTATAGTATGCAAGTAGGACCTGTTTCAATAGTCAGCGTTGTCTACGTATGTATATGATGATGTCATGTCGGAGTATTGCTATTAGAATAGTTTAGAAGAGGCTAAGCTGACCAGTCAAAGTGGAAATTATACAATAGTAACGCAAGGCTAGTTAGGCTTTGATTCGTTGAATGTCCTGAAAAAAATTATTCGTCTTATTGACAGAAGAATTTTGAACTTTGTCTTTTATTTGTTTATCAAGTAAAATATATGTATTTATGTCTCGTTGACCTCGTCTTCTGTCATCAAAGCTAAGCCTTGATGACTTGACCTAATCTAGAATAGAATTTCCTATGTAAGGTGTATTAAACTGGTATAACTACACGTAAATGAAGCTTTCTATTGAAACAGATTCATAAAGTTAATAAAATAAAATTTGTATATATGTATTGCAAGTAGTTAGATGTACTTTTCTTTAAATTTTTTTTCATTGAAAAGTTTTCACACAATTTTCTTTCGCAATGAACTTATCAGTTTAAAATTGTTAAAACAAAATTAAAAATTCAAATTGCATTTCGCTCGAATTCACAGTTTTAATAATTTAGGAAGCATGTACATTATTAATAATTGGGTATTATAAATGTTAGTCAAAATTAAAATGTTCACATATGGTATAGTACCGTTATTTTACATTAATGTATATTCGCGAAGCAACAAAACCTCACACCTCCGCTACTTTAAATATTATTCATTTATCATTTTCTTAACAGAGTTCACTCTAATGAAACACAACTTTCCTTTCTTTATTAATTACAATCATTACAGCAGTCATTGTAATTTGCATCGACCCAATTCAATTGCTCTCAACATTAAAGATTCTATTAATAAAATGTATTCTTATTAAACGTTACATTGTTTATTTTCGAGTTTGAATTTTTAATTAGTGTTTTTCTGCAATTATTATTATAAAATTATGCTGCTGCGTGTTTCCGTGTAGATTGGATGTGAGAGATTTTTCTAAAGAAAGGGTATTAAGCAATGGATGGAATTATTCAAATATTCATTCTTACTCACGAACTTACTTACATTGTTCAAATCGTATTCCTACATAAATTATGGTATATGTTGATTTCGCTTTAATGCGTGTCATATGTATTTTCAATTTGTGGCTAGACGAATATGAACAGAATTCGAATTAGATTTAACTTCATTTTTATTGAATATTGACATATTTATTGCTAAACCGACCCTGGTATTTCTCCACGCGGAAACTTCATGAAATTACAAATGTTTCAAAAATAAAGGACAAGATGGACATCATTCATCAAAAATTTCTTGATCGAAGTTCGATATCGGGGAATCCACTAATCTCAGGATTATTTAGCTAATTAGCCATATTTAAGTCTTAGGTTAGTTCTAGTTTAAGAATAGTCTTAAGTTGTATACATAAGGTTTTTTCACTTTGCTGTATTTCCTTAATCTTATATACTAATTATACTAACTCCAACGTCTTACGGCCAAATATGAAAAACATTAGTTGAAATGGGTACAGATACTCAATAGCTCTAAAGTAACTTTATAAGAAACACTGGATTTTATACACACATATGTATTAGGCAAAATAAAAAGAATTTGAATTTGAATTTGAATTATTGAAATTTTTATAAAATCAATTTTTCCGAAATAAACTTGACAGTCACTTTTTTAGAATCGCTAAAGTGGTAACCTTTCATTGAATTTTTTTTTGTGTAGATGGAGAGCGGGGAATATTGTCCGAAACTAGTTTTAAAAGATTTCTGCTGAATTATAGTAAGATATTTACTTACTTACAATGGCGCTACAGTCCGAATCGGAGCTTGGCCTTCTGAATGTGTCGCCTCCGGCCTTCTCGGTTCAGTGACCGTGTCCTCCTCTTCCGGAATCTTAAAAGTGATTTGCTGTCTGCTTATGATTATCACAGACAATATAGTACCCAGATGATGAACGGCCATAAGATCCTCTATATTCAACTCGAGGATGTAAGAATTAACCACTTTATTTTACCAACTGCACGAACCCTGCAAGTTGCGAACAAGAGAGCAGCCATGAGCATGTTTATACAATGCTCACTATCCTTATATTTTTTATTTGCAAACGTAAAAGAAGTTTGTTTTTTTTTTTAAATTTCGATCATGGGATACAAATATATTTCATCCAAGGCTGGCGCGAACGCAGAAAACTATTGGGGGGGGGGGGGGGGGGGGGGGTGCGCGTGTGTGTGTGTGTGTTGAGACAAATTTACGCTCGAGTATAAGTTACATTTAGTTTTGCGTTTGTAATTACATCATTTCGGAGGGTGGGGGTGTTGAACCACCAAAACCCCCCTGCGTTCGCACCTGATTTAAAGTATGAAAGTTTACAAAAAAACATGCAGTGGCAGCATTAAAAAAGGCGCATCTCTATTTTCGTAGTTTTGACGATGTTGGGATAAAATGGGACATCCTAGTACATAATGCTGCAAATATGGTCTGATGAATTATGGAAATAATGAATTCAGACATCTTCTTGATCCCCCTCAATTATGTAATCTTAAAATTTACTATTCGAAATAAGAATGTGCCGGTCTTTTAACGTGAAGTTGGTGCGAGGGAAAATGTTGACGTGTAGGAGTAACTCCTTAAATCACATTGGGAATCAGATTTAAATTTGGCCAGTGCTGCAGCGACCGTTTTGAAGCCTGAGGACCGGCGAAATTCACTATGCTACTATTAGCATCTTACTCACATATGTATATGTTAAACTCCGGTATTAAAAAGAAAAAGAGCCCAACCTTTAAATACTAGGCTAATATTTGCATTTCACTGCCACCGGCCATGAAACGCTCCATACAAAAACGTTCGCTTAAACTTCAAAATGCTTCAAAGTGCTTTATACAGAAACGGAGTGTTGCCATCTCCGTCATATATAGCTCCATGGTCTCCATTATATCGATATTTTTTTTTTTTTGTTATTATTCAGTAGGGGCGATTAATTTTTGATCTCGTCTCATTGTTTCTTGTCCTCGCTATCAATACAACCAGAGCATTCACTCACCACACTCTATTTTTAACTCGTCAAGCTTTTCTGAGAAAATTCCCAAATTTTCTGATAAGTTATCAAAGGAGCAGGGAGTTGCTCCTGAAAGCCGAATACATATTTCAAAAGCTCGATTTCGGCACAAAATGATGAAGGTACCCACATCAATTTATTCCGTTTGTAGTTGTTTGCGCCGTAAACTTCGTGTTACGTTCTAGACTGAGCGCCCGCTATACTATGCTGTAGCGAAAGCGAAGCGAGGAACTGGCAAGTATATGGAAGAATGGATTATTTATTGATTGTATCGTCCTGGAAAAACAAGGTCAATGTGGAAAATGTTGCTCATGTGGTTGGAAACACTCACACGGACAGTTAATGTATTGGTTGCCCTGGTTTCGGATCGGGCTTTCTTGTTTACACTTTCTTGTTGTTGCTACTCTACACTGTGCTTTCTTGGTTTTTTTTTGTTCCGTCGCGCTGCCTTTTCATCAAACGAAAGCGATTCTACTCGACAGTACGTCCTGTTTTCGATTTTCAGATGCTTCATGTTTTTGTATGTATGTACATATAACATATATCACGCCCAACATTCATAAATGATTTTGAGAGAAAAATTTGTGTAGAGGGTTTATAATTATAGGAGCAACACGGAGAGAATAGAAGGATATACCTAATCTTGAATTTGGTACAATAAAAAATGAAGATATATTTAGTTTAATTCAGTTGAGAGTTCGTCTAAGTTAGCACCTTCTTACGCGGACATTAATTGGTATGTAGTAGAGATTCGACAGTATCCAGTAGATTATGAGGTACAATTCCGACAATCTAGTCAAATTATAAAAATTCGTAAAAGAGTGCTCACAGTTTTGAAAGAAAATCTGAGGAATGCACATAAAAACATACATTTTAATTAGTCGAATATCTTAACTACTTGCCTCAATCTCATAAATATGAATTTTCTTAACGTTAAAGTTATTACTATTGAAGTCTTCTCTATTAAGTAAGACCAAGTCACACAAGTTCACACGAATCAAGAAAGAAACATCAAAAATCATCCTGGATGAAATGGCAGCAGATTATGAGATACTTGCTCTTCCAAAAGCATGGATTAAAGACCTAATCGAAAAACATCCGGTAAGAGCATGAAAATGTTGGTAGCTTGCAGAAGCATCATTAGCATTATGGTCAGTGAATACTAACGAAATTAGAACCTTCTTTGGTAAACTTTTTCGTACCGCTTTTCAGAATCCTGACTGATATTAGTTTCAATGATCTCAAGAATTTATCGATATTTTCCATGCAAAGGGTTTTCTATAAAATTGATACCTAATTTTTCGTCCCCCCTATCATATTAAATCCCACAACCTCGCGCGAGGGTCTGGCGATAGAGGAACTGCATTTGACAAAATCAACCATGAGATCTTTGTTCACAAGCATTTATTATTAGGTTTTCCTACTTTATTTAAAAATCGGCCAACAGCCTGGGCGCAACTTTATTATTTTATGGGTAGAAGTCCGAAACGTCTTTAGTGCTGAGATGCGGTGTAGGTGACAAACGTGACTGACAACCTAAAAAATAACGTTGCAAATAGCCTCCTGGTTATTCCGATTTTTTTTCGTTTTAACTACTTTAGTAGCACATCTATATACAGGTACTTAGTTTCAACTTTCTAGCATTATCCGTTTCTGAGAAATGAAAAAGCATCGCCATCCCCGTTGCTATCCCTATCAACAATTTATTTTTCTGGGATGTCTAGAGTTTTCAATTTTTAGACCTTTACGGCTTTCGAAAAATTAAAGTAAAATTCTCCCCTATACCGACACTCTCAAAATTTTATTCGCTGCTAGAGGTTTAGGTACTGGTCCTAACTACTGTAAAATTTTTAAGAATTTATCTGATACGGTTCTTGAGATATAACAAATAAATTTTTTGAAAAATGGTGGCCCTGAGATCTAGAACCCAAAATTTTTCATCTAAACGATCCTATAATTTCGTAAAGTCAAGGAAGTCACTTTAGGTCCGTGTTTAGTTTATATAACAATGGCACGAGTTCGGTTGTTTTTCTAATGTAAATATTGCACTGATCCAACGATGTGAAAATCGCTTACCGCTAAATATTATCAAATCCACCTTTTTATCATTCTCCATGAAAAATATCCAGCTCCTTACTATGTTTTGTTCGGCCTGTTCTTGACTATGAGTGTCGAAGCCGGCCACTTTATATATATATATACAGTCAAAACCGGATATAACGACATCGCTTTTAACGACGGATCGGTTATTACGACTGAATGGCATGGTCTTGGTCGAATCTCTATACAAAGGAATGTATCTAAAGTGCATATTGCTTATAACGACTATTGGATATAGCGACGAGTTTAGAGGGTCCCTTCAATGTCGTTATATCCGGTTTTGACTGTATATATATATATATATATATATATATATATATATATATATATATATATATATATATTACAAGACAGTTTTCTCCTCTCTTTTGCACATGTACAACAAAGCTATTTATAAGTAATCAGATCTTAAATATTTGACAGCAAAATTAAATATTTGACAGCAAAATTAAATATATGACAGCCAAATTAAATATTTAACAGCATAAAGACAAATGCACGTTTATCTAATTCACCGTTGTCGATTTGTATTCGACAATGTTTCGACAAGTGTAGGAAGTCCATTTGACTAGCATTATTATCTATGTAATAGAACGATTTTTCGACATATTTTCTAGATTAAAAAATTAGTTTAAAATTTAGTTTAATGGTGTCATTACCCGAGATCTCAAGCAATTAACAGTATCTCAGAATGATGATATTAAGTGTCCTGAAATAAGATTTCACTGCATACCGACTTCTACCGTGCTCGTCATTCTTTAGTCAATCGTCACGAAACTTAGCTTCAATTTACATAAAACTAACCTACAGCAAGAATACAAATTTTCTCTGCTCATTAATATCTTATTTACGAGCAAAATTTAAATTTTTGAACGTATTTTTAGTGTACCCATTAACAAAATGTTTTATGTTCCATTGCAACATGGAAATTTCTTAATGAATAATTTTTGCAGCACTGAAAAGCGAAACATTCGTGAAAACTGTAACATTTTAAAGTAACTCACGGCTGAAAATTATTTAGTACATTTCAAATTTACGATCATTTCGTGTTCTAGACTGCTACAAATCAATGCCAGGAAATACTCAGTTCCGAATAAATTATTTTCGAAGAAAATTAGGAAAATAATAAAATTTAACATTATTAGTTTTCAATGAAATAATAACATCGACGTTTTGTTCTATTTGCAGTAATGGTCGCGAGGCACGAAACCGAGCTGAGAAGAATCGCCGTGATAAACTCAATGGATCAATCCAAGAGTTATCCACAATGGTCCCACACGTTGCCGAATCCCCCCGACGAGTGGACAAAACGGCTGTATTACGATTTTCGGCACATGGATTACGAATTCATTACGGTATTCAATTAATGATCTAATCAAATGCCCTTTGTTACTTTAATGAAATCAATTTTATCTTACTCTGGTCAAATTTCAGTATTTGGAAAGACAATTGATGGGACATCAGAAGTGAAGCCTCTGGTTCCAGACTCGTTGATGAAACTTCTGGACAGTTTTTTGCTTACAGTAACATGCCGTGGGCAGATAGTGTTGGTTTCGCCCAGTGTCGAACAACACCTGGGACATTGTCAGGTAATTTGTTATAACGTATCATATTCATTTCTTCTCCATTCTACGGGCATGCACACCATCACTTCGAGCCCATTTGTGTAAACGTCACTTTCTAATATAGGGTTAAATTGTGAAAAACGCAGTATCATAGAGCTAGTGGAGACGACAAACCACCGGTTCTGTATAAAGCGCTTTGAAGCCAAAAACACGATGAGAAATGAAACAAAACATTACGTTATATCAAATTGTTGTTGCCTTAGCGCGTGAGTGAGTGAGACAAAACAGGTGCGTTATGTCAATTTGTTGTTGTTTTTCGCGTAAGTGAATGCAACGACGTCAACCTTCAATTCAACCGCTGCTTGTCATGCTGCTTATAAAGGGTCTTTCAACAAGAGCGCTCCAACTTTTTTTTTAAATAAAACAAAAACGGTTCGAGATTTCAACGAAGTTTTTTTTATTATTTTGTTCAAACATATACATTTATGTATGAAATTAAATTTCCTTCGCATGAACACCACGAGCGTTTTTGTTTTATTTAAAAAAAAAAATTTGGAGCGCTCTTATTGAAAAACCCTTTATATATCTATGCCCAATATCAAATAAAATAGCTAACTATCTATTCACACCTATATTAGATGTAGGAAAGATCTACAAGGAGGTTAATACAAATTTCGTTGAAATACAAGCTTAAGAAGACACCATTTCTTTCCGATCAGACCTTCATCTCCAGAAACGGTGTCCACGAAAAACACGTCTCTCATTAATATCAATTTTCTGACAATTTAAAGTTAAGTTTCAGTATGCAGTATGCAGAATATTTGCATCAAAATATATTGTATGCACACAATAAATATGAGTAATTAATTTTGTATTTAAACTCGGTTAATTTGAAGCTTTCCGTTGACTCGTCACATTAAACCAACACGTTTTTCTAATAGTCAGCATATTCAAAATATTTTGCCGACCAAAAATAAAACTAAGCTCCACATGTCCACATTTTCAATTAGTTCAAACGCGTAAATATTGTGCAGTGAATTGCCGGACATTTTGTTGAGTTTTAATCTCCAAGTTAAATTCAAATTTTTTCTTGTTTTCAGTATGCTGATTACGAAACTATTATATTCACTCGGAGATATTTGTTATTTTTTTATATTCATAAATATTTTTTTTTTTTTAATTCTTTTACATTCTCGTCTCTGGCTAATTTAGGGCCTAAACTAAATATAGTTAGTTAGTATTGATGATCTATCAATTTAAAAACATTGCAAGCCTTAGAAATATTCCTGCTTTCATTCTTGAGCACCAGAGTGTTATCGGCTCAAGTCAATTGGTTCTTTCTTATGACCTGGTAAGGACGTTACAGTCTTATACATTATTCCTTCCTCTTGCAATCAGAGTATTAAGTGCACATCTACAATCCACTTCGACCTCATAGGTTCTATCTGGTTACGTATTTAATCGAAGATGTAGTCTACTGAATTGGAGTCCTGTTTTAGGTGTGGACTAGATATTCTTTCTTCCTGCCTGTCGATCTTACTAGAGTTAACGTAAATAGTATGTATTTATTTAAGGTGGTAAGAATGGGTCGTTAGTTAGTTTGTATGGTAACGCGATTATTTGTTTTTTTATTTATTTATTATAGCATATAGAAGTGCTGCGCCACAAAGGATCCTAGATGGCTTTCGGATCTGATCCGAAGCATTTTGATGTTTATATCTCTTAAACGATAAAAGCGAGAAATGTAGAACTTGGTTGTTATACCGAGTATGCAGCTATACTAGGTTATTGCATCAATTTTGGTGTGGACAGGGTCGTAGGGGCCCAAAAAAAACCCTCTTACTGCTGAATATTTCAGCAAATGTAGATAAAAGCATAAATTTCAGTTCAGGCGAGAAGAACAAGTATAGGTATAATCGATTTAATATTACGGCCACAGTCGTGAATCGACAAAGAAGTCTTTACGCCGAGACACTTGGCTTAGATTTAATTCAATTAACTTAATATTTATTATAAATTGATTTAATAACACGATTTCATTATATATATTATGTATATATTATTATTTTTTAAATAAAGTTCAGTGAAAACTGCCTAAGACGGAAAACTGCATAAAACGGAATTTTTTTGTTTATTGTTTATGAAATTTTATCAATAGGTTTTGCTGGAAAAAATTGTACTCAACTCATAGGGAAAAATTAAGAATACAATTTTTTTATTAACTCTGTGTAAGACGGAAACTTGTTTAAGACGGAAATATTTTCTGCCCCTTGAGGTTCCGTCTTAGACATGTTTCACTGTACATATTTGTTTCTTCATCGCATCGTTAAATGTATTTTGACCAATACCCAACTAAAATCTCATCAACAAAATATGTAGCACAAAATACGTGACATTGTGCAGTAAATAGTTGAAGTTGTTCGTGATTTCGTGTCGGTAAAAAGCATCACTAGAACAGCACGAACACAAATTTCCTTTCAATTTTACGTGCATTTTCACCGTTCAAGTAACTTAGTCCGGAGAAATTTTACGTATCTCGTCGGTTCATGATTTAAACACTATTTACAAAATATTTACAACATTGTAATGTTGCATTTTTTTAATTTTTTTTTCTCTCCTTCTACATTTATATTTTTTTTATTATTTACAGACCGATTTGTTTGGACAAAACATCTTGCAAATAACACATCCCGATGACCATGGACTTCTCAAGAAACAAATAATTCCAACAGATCTTGAGACACTATTTGATATTCAACCGGAAGAGGAATCGGGCGAGCCACGACCTAGAACGCAAGAAGAGGAAGATGAGATTGATAGGAAGTTGAGCTCTGATAAGAGAATGTTTACTGTAAGGTGAGTGTTGTGATTGGTTACTGTAAGATATGTACCTATTCATTTCATCCAATGGAAGTTATTCATTGGGATGGCAATGAACATTGTCATAGCTGGACAAAGATACTACATTTTCAGGAAAATATTGTCAAATTTTTAAATGGGTCGTAACTCCTTCAAAATTACAACTTAGGATTTCTCCAAAACTTGCCTTGCCGCTCTAAATTAAGAAACTTTCAGTTGTACTCTTTTCGTTACTGGCGCCATAGTATAGAATGGGAAAACAAAGTTACCTGTCCAAAACCACATAAGCCAGCTCGAAACTGCTGATAGAAGATGTTAATTATATGTATAATAATATAATCACTTAATATCTTTTTAGAAGACTAACTCGCTTAATAATTCGTGGGACTCCTTTAGGCAATGTAATGAGCCATATGAATTAATTGACTTAAAATCCTTTCCCTCTCTCAGGGGATCTAAAAAAATAACAGTATATGAATCACTTTGAAGGTTTTATACATATAGACTACCACAAATCGAGATTTCCCTTTTTAAAAAAGTGGAATATTTCCTGATATCATATGCATTTCTGCACTCGTAATACCGCACATCTATAGTTTCATAATGAAATCCCTTGTACGTTAAATTTCCAACGAAAGCCATTCCGAATTTACGATTCTAGACTTGCACGAGCTGGGCCCCGTTCAGAGCCTACAACTTATGAAATTGTTAAACTCGACGGATATTTTCGCCGAGCAGATTCCGCCCCAAGAGGAGTAAAAGCGAGCACTTACCCATCTGGCCTTCAACTTATTAGGCGAGCACGTGGACGAGATGATTTGATTCCACTGCATACAATTAGCGGAAATGATATCGTAAGAAGAATCTTCTTAAATTTGATTTAAAATATAACTCGGAATCGATCATAATGTGTAACAATTTGGTGTTTTCAGGTTCTTGTGGCGATGGCTCGTGTTATAAAGCCCCCGAAAGTATCTGAAAGGCTGCTGGAGGCCAATCATTATGAATACAAAACTCGTCATCTAATCGACGGTAGAATCATTCAGTGTGACCAAAGAATTTCACTTGTAGCCGGCTACATGACGGAGGAAGTAAACGGTCTATCACCGTTTACATTTATGCATCAGGACGATGTTCGATGGGTCATTGTTGCTCTTCGTCAAAGTAAATTTCATAGTTATCTTATCTGGCTGCCCAATCAATTTACAATTTTGTGTAATTTCAGTGTACGACTGTAATAGTTCTTACGGTGAATCCTGCTATCGCTTAATTACACGGACTGGTAAATTTGTGTATCTTAAGACTCGAGGTTATTTGGAGATCGATAAGGATACGAACAAAGTGCACTCGTTCGTTTGCATAAACACGCTGGTCAACGAAGAAGAAGGTCGAAAAAGAGTTCGCGAAATGAAAAATAAATTTTCAATTATTATCAATGCTAAAATTCCGCTACCGTCTAATGATGATGATGTAGATGATGCACCAGCTGCAGAAAATCCCGGTCAATTAGAGCGTGCCATAATCTTTTTGATTCAAAATTTAGAAAAACCAGAAGACAACGCAGATGATGATACCGACTCACATAGGAAAGTTACGCCTGGTTCCGAGAGCGACAAACGCTATACGAAATCTCCGCCCCTTGCAATTATTCCGCCCAAGCCGTGTACCATAAAATCCTCAATAACAAAAAGTGTGAAACATATACACAGAACGCATTTAACGAAATCAAAAAGTCCTAGCCTGGACAGTGAGACAACAGGCAATAGTTCGCGATCGCCCGTAATACGTAAGGGCAGCAGTCTTGCAGAAATAACCTACGATGATAAATCGCCTAGCGGTGTACATGACCCAAACACATCGTCATCCGAATTGGTAATAAAACAAGAAAACGATTATGACGATCAGAGAGTACCGCCACTGCCTTCTGCAGTGAGTTACTTCGAAATGATCAGCTACAGTACAACGATATCGAGTCCAACTAGTCCAGACGATTTGGGAAACTCATCAAACAAACTACCCTATTCAGAACAAACGTTTCGATCTACTTCTGTTCTAAAACGAACACGTAATATTGATAAATTTGAAGATGAGAATGAAAGTAGCTCGGCGAAACGTAATCCACTTGAAAATCAACGCTTTATAACGCCTTCGATACAGGCACTGACCAATCCTAGTTCAGGTTTGTAATGAACAGAATACATTCAATATTCTCAATTTTCTACTCAGATCTTATTTTATTTCAAACAGACTTGTCGCAAGTTCTACCAAATTCCTTCGAAGCTATCGATAGATCGTTATTGAATATCGAGAGCGCTACTACTGAACTGAAGGATCAACTACCGAACTTGCGGATAATTTCGGGTTCGCAGCATCAATTGGACGAAATTATTGTAAGTATTAAGCTCAAGTCGGCTTGTAGGTCAGATCTAACGTACATTTTTATCGATAAATATAAAAAAAAAAACACAAATAAGTGCGATCGTAAATATAAATAAAATTTGCCTTAGCTTCTTTTATTCCATGAAATAATTTGGGCAATTTGAATCATATTTATGCATTGCCTGGGTTCGACCCTATGTGTCCAAATATATTGAACTTTGTTTCGGAGAACATCATCGGCAAAGCGTATATACTCCCGACAGACCAGTTGTTTTAAAGATGCAATCACTACTCAAATAGAGTGGAAGGAAATTTAAAATTATTTAACACGTTGAATGCCATGGGGTCACCGGTGACCGGCACAGAAATTTTGACCCTTTAAATAGCATTGTTAAAATTTTTAACAAAAAGTGTGGCACGGAAAGTGTTAATAATGTAATATGAGACTGACTTGAAGCTTTATGTTCACCAAAATTGGAATTATACATCCTTCGCAAAAATACTAAAATTCTTCTCGTCTCGATGTGCGATGTTTTGCAGTAAGGAGTAATTGTCCAAAATTTCATTAAAATTAGATAAGTCCCCTTAACTTACTACTTCTCAAGCCCGCTATTTGTTCTTCAGAACTTTTAAAATTTTAAGCAACCTCTAAAATAATTAAATAAAGTAAGTAATAATCTAGCGCATTTTATATCGAAACTGCTCCCCTCCACGAATTAAATTTATCTGGTTAGGTAAACCTCTTATAATTTTTTTAAACAATTGTTACCTTGCAGGAGGAACACCAAGAGCAACGAGAGATGCTCGAAACCATTCAGAACGAGTTTCAAGCACATCTCAATAACACCGGACCGACGCGACCAAATATTAAGGAGAACAATTCAGCCTTCCATAGTAAAAATGAATTGAAACCAAGATAAGATTAGTATGCCCCAGATGTTACCTATCTGAAAAATTGATATCGTTCTTAAGTTTAGATTAAAAATTAGAAGATAAAAAACGAAGACTTTTGTCCTTCAAAATGGTATTTTATATTAATTAGTTCAAATTTGTTATTTCAAGAATCCACGAAGAGAACAAAACTTCGGACGTAGGATGAAACTCCTCTATTGCCTATTTCAATGTAACAAACGTAGAACACTGGGGTATATATTTTTTTATTTATTTATTAATTAAGTTAAGTTTATTGTTCAAAATAAAAGCGGATGGTAAATTGTCATAGGGGTGTACGTATGAGTGTACAAAATAAATCAAGATCAGTGCTAGAGAAAAGGTATATTTAAATAAATAATATATGAAAATAAATCTTCGAAATCAAACTATAGAGACTTGAAACAGCCTTTTTCTTCCAAACGCAGTTTCTGAAAACTGTTCCACGTTAAAAAAATTAATGTAACTAGTTTCACATAAACTTTTCTATTTTGGTTCTTTGTCATATATTTTAAAGGTTTTCAATTCTAGATTCTTTCCTTTTCTTTAGTGGACTTTTAAAAATGAATTCTCGCAATTCTCTTTGATTGCAAACAATTTTAAATTCGAGCTCTGCTTGAAACTTTAGAGTAGAGAGATAGAAACAGTATTTGTTTACGAATAGAACCTGACAGCTCATATTATTTTAAGATATTTTACAGATTGGCGCTTTTTAATTTGTTTTACATTTAACGATAATGCAAGCGGTTCTTTTCAAGATATTCCTTAGCACCTAGAGGAATTAAGGCTTTATGAAATCAGCTTCCGATAAACGAGCTGGGGACAGTTTAAGAACGATAGAACAAACATTATTACCTCAAATAATACAAATTTACTCAAATATCTCGTAAAAAAATAGTCTTTGCTGAAAAAATACGACCATTTTGAACCAAAATCATTTTCCAGAAATATTGAAAGTGAAACCATGCCAAACACAATAGATTATTACTAGTTTTATAATAATATACTACGTCGTAGTGAAAGGAGATGCATTTCTATCACGTTACCCACTAAATCAATATTACAATATTATGGCGCTTAAATTTTCTTAGAAATTAAATTCTGTTGACGGAACTATACATTATTATAAATGAATGCGAGCGTATTTTATTTTTATGATTACTCACTTATAAACCAAAAATACAATTCAATGTAAGCTATTTACAATAAACTTAAAGATATCTGTTAAAGAAAAACATCATTCACCCGGATTGTACTTTGCTGACGCGACTATACACAAACATCTTTTTTTATATACATGATATATTTTATTTTTTTATGTAAATAAATTTATTATAATTGTAAAATGTACACCTATATAGTTAATATCATATATATACATATATATATATATATATATATATACCGTCAAAACCGGATATAACGACATCGCTTTTAACGAGGGATCGGTTATTACGACTGAATGGCATGGTCCTGGTCGAATCTCTATACAAAGAAATGTATCTAAATTGCATATTGCTTATAACGACTATTGGATATAGCAACGAGTTTAGAGGGTCCCTTCAATGTCGTTATATCCGGTTTTGACTGTATATATATATATATATGTATATAATATATAATAATATAAAATAATAAATAGATATAGCAAATTATAAAATTAAACAGAAATTAACTAAGTAAGGAGGGGAACTATTGAATTAAATTATAATTAAATGAATAAAAAAAAATTGTAAACAATTCTTTATAAGTAAAGACTGCCCAAAAATGTTAATTATTTTACAGTTTACCGGTTTCCAATAAAAATAAATAATAAAAAGAGCAGGAAAAGCAACATGTAAAAAAGAAAAAAAAAAATGAACAAAATAAAATAAACGAAATGAAAATCAAATAAAATCTCTTAAGAAATTATTTAATGTCTTATATAATTTTTCATTGTTATCCTTTTTTTATTTATTCCACCACCAGGTTTATTATTTCGCTGAAACTCTTAGGCCCGTTCCTACGATCGTCAGTAACATTCTGACTGAAAGTTTAACTGACAGATGCTCATACGAAACTTACAGTCAAAGTTCTGTTTAAATTTTAACTGAAGGTCGTAATAACGGCCCTAAAAGTTATATTCCACATTTCACAGCGAAAACGTAAAAGTGATGAGTGGGCTTGAACTGTTAGTATTACGAATTCTATTAGACAGGATAGAGCTGCTTGTATCATAGAACGGATGGACGAAAAGAGAGCAGGTTTGGTGACAGACGTCTTATTTATGTTCGTATCATATTTGCTCTGATATAGGTTACGCATCTTTCAGCAATGGAATTATCGCATTGCTATTCATTTGGATTTGGATAAACAAAATTGGATTGGCCTTTCTGTGATGCCTTACTCGTAAAGTTTTCCGTTAAGGTTAAAATTTTTCTGCTTTTAAACTGTTGTCAAGTTCATTCGGGCGGATTGCCTCAATATCACCAATTGAATGTTAAAATATGGATTGAAACTCATTTTTGATTGTCACGAGATAGCAGGGATACACCTTGATGTTTTTGAGAAACAAAATAATGTGAAAAAAAATTAGCACACAACTGAAATAATCCGCAATTCCAATTTGGGATTTTCTTTAATTTCAATCAGAAACAGGGCTGGCTGGTGACTATATACAGCCTTGTCTTTACGCAAAACGCGACAGTTATTCCTAAGAAGTCGGTAAAGAATATCAGCTATCAGTTTTGGTTGAGCTTTTTACTTCTGCGATATTTTAATTTCGAGCATTGGCTCATTTCAGAAACGATTATGTAAATGTAAGAAAAAATGCATTTTTTTATATTTACAAGATTTTTTATTGTAGGTGTTTTTTGAGACAAATATTAAAATAATACCTTTTTTGAAACAGCATAAACGATCGTATTTCGTAGAAAATAATATAAAAAAGCAGAACCGTCTTCAGTTAGCATAATTGAGTTACAGAATATAAATGCAGTTTTGTCCCGAAAAATATTACATCATTAAAATTAGAATTTAGAATAGTAGAACAATACTAAATTATGTTTAGTTAAACATATAATTACATCAGTTTCATGAGTTATTTTTATAATCCTGCTTCTTTTTGGTTAATTCTCACTCCAATTCCCACCTCAATTATATTTAATAAATAAATCCTCACCGACTATGTACTTAATTTTTATTACCATTAAATAACGTTAAACTTTTATATCATTATTTTGTTAAATTTTCAACATATTTTTTGTGTGACAGGGTATAGTAATTTAGATATTATTACATTTTTGAAAGAACTGCAAAGATGTCTATAAAAATATGTTTTTGTCTGTGACACCATTATATTATTCAATCGCACTTAAAAATCAATTGCTACTATTACATTAGTTATTTACTTTAAGTTATCATTTTAATGTTTTTTTTATTGTTTTTCTTTCCAACAAGTAAGTAGTCCAATCGAAACACATCCATACAAATGATATATGGAAGATGATCTGCAAAAGACAGATAAGCTTTTAATTAATATGGTGCTGCCTATTTGAAACTATTTATTTATGCAATTTGCGATAATTTCGCCGAAGTTATTTTATTTGTAATGTAAGGAAAACAATTTTGAAGATTAACTGCTTTGGTTGAGTAACCCGCCTCTTATTCGTATTTTTATTGTCCAAACCGATTAGAATTATTAGATCTCCGAATTTCATGTCGCATAAGTGGAAATTCCTAATATCCGAAACAAGTACCAAAATATTATACATCCATACAATCTGGGGTGCGGAACGGAGAACCGACGAACGTGGTTAATGAAAACAGTACGCAGTAGACACTGAGTGTACAAATGATTGTCCAAAAATGTCTGCAGGAATTATCGGGATTTTTCACATACGATATATTGTAGTTTTGTGCCTCTAAATACATATGTATGTCTGCTAAATTTTAAATTAAATGTTCTTATTATCATATGGTTCAGAATTTGCTCCATCATTATTTCTTTGGACCTGCCTTCTTTTTTCTTTTCTTTTTTTGGTTTTTCCCCATTTAAAAGATGTTTGCAGATATTACTTAAATTAAAGTCTTATGTTCTGTGTTTTAAACGCTTGATATCGATCATGTAAATGATTACTCTATATAAATGTCCTCAATTGGATAAGCTGTCTCGATAAATTTCTGATAGAATCTCTGGAATGCACGCCTGAAAGTAAAATAATAAGAAATGTATTGAACACGTCAAACAGAATGGCTCGCGGTAGAAAATTGAATCTTGGAACTGAAGGAAAAACAAGTGGATTCAATTTTTTCGGTAGAAGAGAAAGAAAGCAGGGATTTTTGAAAATACAGAGTTTCATCCAACGCGAAGAAGTCAATAAGATTTATTAAAAGCCAGTACTATTTACTAATCCTTAATTCATTTTTGTTGTCAGTCGAGACTTGACTGCATACTCCGTGGAAGATTAAGTCATTAAGGGTGCGATCGGGACGGGTATTATTTTAGAAAAATAGTTTGCAAACTCTTGACTTATGTGCACCTTTCTCGAAGCGCGACTAGACAGAGAAAACCTAACTCTGTAAGTCCGAACAAAAGCAAAAGGGTTGGAATCTAAGAGTTGTTAAATGAATTCTTAGTTATGCCATGTCTTACCCCACAGCTTCGGCAACAGGTCTTGTTGATTCCGATCCTTTGAAAACGTGACATGCAAAGCGCTGAACCGTTGGATGCTTCGTGATAAATCCAATATATCGATGGTCACGTGGATGAAATGCACAAAACGATACATTTTTGAGCGAATAGAAATAATCTATGCATGGTTTCTTCTCTTTTTTGTTCTGTAAGAACAAAAATATTAAGAAGTAATTAAAACTTCAAATTTGAAACGTTCTAAAGAAGTACCTGAGGTCTTGATCTATCGACCATACGGAGCCCTTGATCCGACACTTCCAGAATACAAGTCTGTCCGCTCGGAGAATCCCCGTATTCACCAACAATTTTCCTGACCGCTTGACAAACAACTCCAGTGCCCTTGTGAGCCAGGGTTTCAACCGATCCCAAGTAGCCGAGAAGATACCGCTCCTTCTTTACTTGAACCGTACACGGGTCGAAGTCGTTATAGTCCAAATCCACGGCATATGCCGATGGAAAGATTCCTTGACGTCCCGTTCGCAAATTGACTCCCTCGCACCACAAGTCGTCGGCTTCCTTCTGAACGTAAATCGGATCTCCGATCTCGACTTCGATTTCGTCATGGTGACGCGGAATGAATTTGTGCAAGCCTCTGTGCGTTGCTTCCAGCATTTCCAGTTGCCGAAAGGGAACACCCCCGAAAGGAGGCGGAAACGGTGAATGAGATGATGGCGACGCCAATTGAGGTGACATACTCTTGAAATCAACCGGTGAGTGTGCGGTACTATGTCCACTATCAACATCTCCTAGACTTTGAAGCCGTTCCGAATCGGGACTCGAGTCCTCATCCAAAAGATACCCGCATTTTAGGGTAAGAATTGTACGCTGCGAGCTGCCGTTCATCGTGTAGGGTATGTGACTTCGGGATCCGTTAATTTCATCAGCAAGAGAAGTTTGGCCACGGAGAAGCATTATGGAAGCTGTAATCAATTTTAAATTTAGTTAAAAGGAGACCGAAATCAAGTCCGACTTCACTTTACATTTCTTATTTTTGGGAATTTCTGGAAGCTTACGTCTGCGTCGTTCACCTCCCGAAGAGAATGCATTCGAAATTGTCCTTTCCAAAGTGGAGCTGCCGCGATGCTGTCCTATTTCTGATCCGATGCCCGTCTTTAGCCCGTCTCCAATTTCATCGTCCTCGACATGGCGTGATAAATTGCTGCCGGAAATTTCATCGCACGCGCATTCGTGCAAGGATATATTCAAGTCCTCTTGGTCCGAGATGTCACTTTTTGACGACGGAGAATCCTCAAAGTCGTCTATGCCAGTTGTTATTCTAAACACAAATATGCAAAATTTAAAAAAAAATAATAATCATAAAATAACGAAGTGAAAATGTTAACAGTGGGAGTCCTTTACGTTTTTCATTCACATTAAAAGCTGAATCAGGAATCACTTTGTGTAAAAATCGAAGTTACAACACGACAAAAATGTCTTACGAAGTAGCAGGGAATGGTTTTCTAGGGAATTGGAAACAATGGGTTTGTTAAAACTTACGAGTAGAACGGTGCTGGAGTATTCCTTGTAGACGGCAGACGTTCAAACGCTTTTCCAAACTCCTCGAATTCTGTGTCTGCCATTTTTTTTATAACGTTCCAACACCGAACTGGCTGAAGATGAATGTTTTCGCAATATCGATTTTACTCTGCATGGGGGTAGATACAAGGACGACGTACGATGTACATGTTGGTGGTGGTGCGCACGAGTACGTTCAATGATAAGAATGTTTTGGAGGGTGCTTTAAAATCATTAAACTTCAAAGTTTATTAATATTCTTGCGGAAATGAAAAAAATTAAATGTTGCTGGTTTAATTAGCACTAACTACTTTTGTAATCATGGTTGATCCTACTCTGATGTGTGGAAATTCCACTTTAAAAAAATAATTTGTCGTCGAATATAATACTAGAAAATCACTAACATCAAATTATCTACTCTTACCTATTTACAATATCTGCATCAAAAACAAAAAAATTAATTCCAATTTAACTTCGATACAATTAAAATAGGATCAACAAAATTATAGATACCACCTTGATCAAAAAGTTCCCGGAATAATCACCGTGTGGCGCTTTTATTGTTCCGATTTGAGTTCTGTTTTTTTTTTGTTAAGTTGGTACATCTGTTGTTGACATTCCCTCTAAATCTTAGCGTCATAGTTTGACATTTGCAAAAGTTACGTAGCCAAGAGTACATCTATCTCTGTATGTGTTGGCGATTTTTTACAATTTTAAATGGATTTAAATTTGCAACATCGAACTTGTATTAAATTTTGCGTAAAAAACGGATTTAATGGTGCGCGAACGTTGGAAATGTTGGAAAAGTGGTTCGGCAACGATTCTCTAAATAAAACGGTCGTTTACCAGTGGCACGACCGGTTCAAAAGTGGTCGTGAGTCAATCGAAGATGATGAACGCAGTGGCAGACCATTTTCATGGATTACAACGGTGTAGTGCATCATGAATTTTTGCCAGAAGGCCAGACAGTAAACAAAGAGTATTATATGGGCGTTATGAGACGTTTGCGTGAAGCAATTCGCCGAAAGAGCCCAGAATTGTGGGCAGAAAACTCGTGAATTTTGCACCATGATAACGCACCGTCGCACAGTGCCATCATTATTCGTAATTTTTGGACGAAAAAAGCAACAACCATCCAACAGCCACTGAATTCACCTGATTTGGCTCCCTGTGACTTCTTTCTGTTCAATCGAGTTAAAAAACCACTACGAGGAACGCGTTTCAGCAGCCGAGAGGAAGTAATGGAAAAGTCGCAGGGAGCACTGATGGTCATACCAAAAACCGAATATAAAATATGTTTCGAGGATTGGATCAGGCGCTGGCATAGAGCTATATGTAGTGGAGATGGCGTGCAGCGACTGTTGGAAGCCGGGCGATTTCTCGCAAAGGACCGGCGATATTCACTATGCTACTATCAGCATCTTACTCATATGTATGTATGTTATACTCCGGTCTTGAAAAGAAAGAAAACCCAACCTCTTAATACTACGCTAATATTTGCTCCGGGCATGAAACGCTCCATACAAAAACGTATAAAGCATTTTGATGCAAAATTAAACATTTTTGTATGGAGCGTTTCATGCCCGGAGGCAGTGAAATACAAATATTAGCGTAGTATTTAAAGGTTGGGCTTTTTTTCTTTTCAATACCGGAGTATACCATACATGTGAGTAAGATGCTGATAGTAGTATAGTGAATTTCGCCGGTCCCTTGCGAGAAATCGTGCGGCTTCAGAAAAGTCGCTGCACGCCATCTCCACTACATATAGCTCCATGGGCACTGGCATAAGTGTGTTGCAGTCGATGGGGATTACTTTGAAGGGGACAAAATAGATTTAGATGAAAGAATTTGTATTTTTAGTTTTTTCAATAAATTCCGGGAAATTTTTGGTCAAGGTGGTATATCTACTAAAATTAGATTCTTAAAACTAAATCTAAGCCTAAAATTAAATTAAAGTAACACTGAAACGAAAATCTTATATATACTTGAAGTCAAAACAAATTAAAAGAAAAAGAACCTAAAACTTAAAAGCTAGAAAATATTAATTAAATGCGTTTTAAAATTTAAAAAAAATTTATTCGCTCCTAATATGTAATAACAAATGAAACTTTACTAAAAAATATACGAGTACTTACAAGAGTTCACTAAGACTTAAACCATTAAAACTTCAAAATTAATGCCTATAACAACTAAGGTATGCACAACAAGTTATGCAGAAAAAATATAAACAAAATTATGTGTTTTTCACAACAAAGAAAATACTTTATTATTAAAATAATAAAGAAATTATGTGAGAAGAAGAAATTTAATGGTAATAAAAAAAATGGTCAAACATGAAAAATATGAATTTTTTTTCATCGGGCTCTTATTAAAACATAAAGAGTCTCTGCTTAGCCATTTTTGTCAATATCCGATAACATTTTATTTTTATTTTTTTTTCAAAAATAATTAAATATATATAAATATACAAAAGTTATTATTATTAACAGCTAGTGACTAGGACCTTCAACTTTCCGAGAACATAAAGCTTGATACGAATATGTATGTATAGGTATAAGCTCGAAAATTAATTAAGCAAAACAAAATTTCAGATTTACGTTGGTTCAAGATGGTTGGTGCAAAATTCGTCATATTTCTTATTTCGATCTATTTAAATTTTACTCCTACATAAGCGCCAAGAAGTGACTACACAAATTCCAACATATTGGTTTTATTTCTATGGAAGTTATACACAATCGACTTAATTTTAATTTCAAGATTTTGCCATATTCAACTCCTAAAAGTACTGTTGAGTACCTTTTTACGAGTTCTAATATATCTCTAAGGTTCGATAAGATATCCCACTTGTGACGGTACTACATTTTCTATATTTTGAAATATTCAAAACCTAAGCCGTTTAGATTTATATTGTTTAGATCCAATTCGCTTTTGTTTCCTCTGAATTTTTAAATAGTTGACAAGACATAGACACACGCAGAAAAATCGCTTAAATCAATTTTTCAACTCCTACTTAAATGTTTTCATTGATATTAAAAAAAAAACATCGCATAATAAAATACCACATGAGAACTACTACTACATAGCAAATAAAAAGAAAATCCTTAAATATTAAGAGTTTGTTGTTCTTTCCGGTGTCAGTGGAGTGAAGCTCCAATACGAAATCCCCGACTGATTGATCGTACTAGGTCCGAAGGAGCTGTTTCGTCATCCTTAAATATTCTTGTATTATTTTTACACCAAATAAAAAAAATACTCTGCCTTTACTTATCGATTAATTTCAAAATATATCCTGATTCCGTCTCAAGTAGGTATCTGCCGAAAAGCATAATTCCCTAAAAGTTCAGCACATTTGCCTCTAGCCTAATTAATCTCTCATGAAAATCCATTGACACCTTGTTGCTCTTCAGATAGCAATTCATGTGCAGTACGAATTCATCTATAAATAACACCTACATTTACTCAATAAAACATACGACCCTCTTAAGGGAATGGTTTCCATCTAAAAGGCCCTTGACATTGCGAACTAGAAAATGAAAGAAACCACTATATTCTTCCACTGTCATATCATTTTATGTAAATACTACGCCAACTTCCTGATCTACAGCGGAAAGAAAACCTTGACGCAAACGAGTCTGAGCTTTAAGGAGGTTTCCAGCCCTTTTAAACTAGTCACAAGATAAACACTTCACATCTCCTTTTCCGATCTATACGAAATTTCTTCCTACAAAAGTTTTATTCTTCGTTTTCGCAAAGGCGGTCAATCCTCAAATGAAAATTGACTCAAGCGTTTTCGTTTGAACGGGCTACAATTGTCCTGTCCACATCCTTCACATCAGAAAATTATTTTGATGATACTCGTACCATAAAATGAATTTGCCCCAGTTTAATCACAACTAAAAGGATGACAAATTAGTCTGCCGATTGGTCTATTGATTCCCGCTTTTTAGCAGTTCTCATTCAAAATGAGTATGGCGTCAGAGATATAACATCCTATCGTTACAGAAGCATCCTGACAAGGACATGAGGGCTGACAAAGCCAGCACCATTTTGAATCATTCCAACCTTTAAGTATACGCTCCTAGTCGTTTATCGCAATTGGAGTTAACCATATCTCAGATTCAACTGTGGGGGGTGGGCACGAGGAAATTAGCGTGAGAGCATTAAATCTTTGCAGCCAGAAACTCCCAGCATTTCAGCACTACTATACATATACTTATAACTCGTTGGTTATCTATAGTTTGGGACCGTAAAAGGTGATAAATAAACATTAGGAAGAATCTGACGATGGCGACTTAAACATATACAGTGTTTCGTTTAAGTAGCTGCTTCTGTTAAGATGGACAGGGTGAGTCTGTAGGGCTGACTGCTATTGAACGCACTTGTGGAAAGCGAAGAAAGCAACAGGAGCAGATATAGAGACTACCCCATAAATTTATGTAGGTACCGAACATGTAGATATACATACAACTGAATGTATAGATGGGAGTAGATACTCGTACGTTAGGCAGGATTCTACTCTCTATCCAGTTCAGATTCTACGTAAGACGAAACAATAACAGCCTGATTTTACTTGATTCGGCCAATCAAATAAATCTCCAAGGTTGATAGTGGAAAGATTCTGATTTGATTCCGTTGAGAATTCAACCACCTTCAGCAGGGTATAAAAGCTTGAGACTAGACCAAATCGAAATCAGTTGCCGTTTAGACATACATCAAAGTGAATAGTGAATAGTGGCGGAAGTGAACCAAGTCTTAAAGTGATTAAAAAGTGGTAATCCTCGTACTTAACTGAAATGAGTGCGTCTGGAAAGAGTCTTCTAGGACTCTGGCTTTATCGTAGTGGAGAGCAAGAGTGGTCCGTAAAGCAAGGCAGTCCACTACACAAACGAAAAGAGTTTGCAGTAATTTTTTGAAAATCGGATTGGACAAAAGTATCTTTAATTTACTTCTAATTGTTTCAAACTTCTTAGGGAAAAGATGTTGCCACTGTTAATGAACCTTCGCCAGGTGACCGCACCTCTATTATATTCACGCTGAAAAATCAAGTCGGCAATTTGGCAAGAGCTCTACAAGTGTTTCAAGAGTTGGGAATAAATGTTATGCACATAGAACTGCTACCTATAGACTCGGCCACTAATCAAGTACGCTATTTTTCTACATATTTACTCATATTTAAAATTGGGATGAGTCATTAAATACATATCGACCGGAAAAACTGTGTAGGAAGTGCAGTACAAAATGGCGTCTTTATAAAATGGCGACCCTAAGTGAATGTTGAAAAGTAAATTGTGCTATTTTTGGGGACTGGTTGTTGGCGAATCGTAGTTTATTAGTTCCGGGCTGGTACCTATGATTAAGAAGAATTAATTGATATCTTTAGTTCAATGTATACATTAATAGTTCCTTAATCTTGTCAAAAACCTTCCTTTGCCGAACTTCAGAATCTTAGTGTATTCTTGGACAAATAAAGAATAATTTCTGCATAAAAAAGCAGCTTGCAATTGAATTCTTTTCAATGTTATATTTTAATTAAGGACTTGGGGAAGCGAGTATTAAAACGGACGGAAAAAACGGAAAATTTGCATTGAATTTTTTTAGCGAAAACAAAATTGCACAGATCTTTCGTGGATCATGGACACTACCTAGTAAATCAAAAGTATCGCTAGTAATTCACTTAGGAGAAGTATATTATTTATGTACTTACATCTATTCTATTGTTACTAATGAACCATGTAGATGAGGAGGATGCAAGTATTCTATATTCTTTAAGCTTCCTTTGCACGCCCTTATATGTAATTACAAAAATGAAAATAAAAAATCATTGAGACGATGAAGGATTCGTAGTAATAGCAAACGAGTTCATAAGATTAATGACCCAAATAATTTCTGCACTCTCCATAATATTATTTTATAAATTAATTATTTTGGTGGACTCGTAAGTCCTGATTAATACAACGTAATAATAATGCCCGTATTCGCATCAATGTGATTAATTCGTACGGTCATATTATAAACGAGGAAATGTCTATAACTTTCGCTTCCAATTGATACAAGCATAAAGTACTAAACAGAACACGGACTTCGACTTTGACTTCGATTTGGCATGTATTTGGTATTCCAATATTTTTATATCTTGAAATAGTTTACTTTCTGTACAATGTAGATGTAGTGGTATTAGTAGGTTAATTTTTTCCGGTCAGAGTTTTTAGTACATACCTACATTACTTCTTCTGAGGCATAGGGCAGTAGCATTAGTGTTTCGTAGAGCACAATGATGAATATTATCAAAAGTTAATGCGATGTATTTTACATTGCAATGGAAACCCATAAGAAATCAACACAAATCCCAACAAAATCTTGTTTCTATTTTATTATTACATTAATTTATTTTTATATTCGTTGCATAATATCGCATCAATTTAATGAGGCATTTTTGAATATTTTATTAAGAAATTAGCTAACAAAATTATGGCACTTAATTTTTAATATTTACAAGGCCGATGTACTTGTCGACATTGAGTGCGATTCCAAGCGTTTGCAACAAGTTGTTCGCATGCTAAAGCGTGAAGTGCATTCTGTAAATTACACATCGTTGGACGATGGTATCGAAGATCCTCCTCCTACGCCATTTTCTGCTCGCTCCAGCTTTGGTCAGTTTCACGATTCCTTTCTGATAAAATTCCAATTAAAATAGAACTCGAATAAATTATTAGATTTTGGAGATATGGTTTGGTTCCCTCGGAAAATAGCAGATTTGGACAAGGCCCAAAATGTTTTGATGTACGGTTCGGCACTTGATGCCGATCATCCCGGTTTTAAGGACCCCGTCTACCGCAAAAGGCGCGAGCAATTTGCTTCAATTGCAAATTCCTATGTTCAGTAAGTTTCGGGAAATCATAATATTCGATTCAATCAATTGCCTTTCCCTTACAGTGATAATCCGATTCCGAAGATTCAATACACCGATGAGGAAATTAAGACCTGGTAAGTAATAAGCAAGTCCCTAACACTTGTTAACAATGTCAATTCACAGGGGTACCGTCTTCAACGAACTTCATAAGCTCTATGCAAAACACGCTGTTCCGGAGTATATGGAAAATTGGCCACTTCTTGTAAAATACTGTGGCTACAGAGAGGACAACTTGCCACAACTTCAGGATGTTAGCAACTTTTTAAAACATAAAACTGGTTTTCAGTTAAGGCCAGTTGCGGGCTACCTATCACCACGAGATTTCCTATCAGGCCTGGCTTTTAGAGTGTTCCATTGCACCCAGTATATTCGTCACTCCTCGGATCCATTCTATACACCAGAACCGTAAGTAATACTCGATTGTGAGATTAGAATTTCTGAAGGATTTCCGAAATAATACAGATATTAAGCAAAGAACGAGTAATAACAGGAATCTTAGAACCAACCTCGAGTTCCTATCTGAAGCAATGGTCAGCAATACTATGAATCTTGTATTACATTGTATGCTATGTTATCAAATAGTTGACTACAAAAACAAACAAAATTGGACGATTACACTATATGACGGCATTTGCAAGCAAGAATAGTCAAATATTTGACATAGTAGTATACAGTGAAATACAGGCTTTAGAGTCTATAATATTTGAAGTTTATCTCAAAACAACACGAGCTCAACGTGGAGGTAGTTGTATGGAGTTCTTTTTTTACTCTCTGTTTAATTTAGAATAACACAACAATAATTAAATATGCTCAACAAATATATATTTTTTAATTGATTTTCTAGTGATTGTTGTCATGAACTGCTTGGCCATATGCCTCTTCTGGCTAATCCCAGTTTCGCTCAATTCTCACAAGAAATCGGATTAGCATCGCTTGGTGCTTCGGATGAGGATATAGATAAACTTGCAACAGTAATAGTCTTCCAATATTTGAAAAGACATCCTTATTATGATTTCTTGTGTATCTCCTTTAGTTGTACTTCTTCACAGTGGAATTTGGTCTATGTAAGCAAATCGATGGCTCATTTAAGGTTTATGGTGCTGGTCTTTTAAGCTCAGTGGCCGAGCTTCAGCACGCCTTAACGGCTAATAAAAAAATTAAGAAATTCGATCCGGACATCACCTGCAAGGAGGAGTGCATTATCACGGCTTATCAGAACGCATATTACTACACGGACTCGTTCGAGGAGGCGAAAGAGCAAATGCGGTACGTACTTAGTTAACGTCCTTGGTTGCATTTAATTTACAAAGCGTTTTCGTTTAAGATCATTCGCCGATACTATCCAAAGACCATTTGGCGTTCGTTATAATCCTTACACGCAAACCGTTGAAGTCCTTTCAAATGCCCAAAAAATCACTGCGGCTGTTAGCGAACTTCGAGGTGATTTGAGTTTAGTTTGTTCGGCTTTGAAAAAGGTTTCAGCTCTGGATCAGAATTTGGATGTCGAGGGAATTGTTAATTTGTTACAAACCAGCGTACAGGTAAGGTTCTGTATTTAAAGTATTGTGTTAATTATTTAATGCTCTATTTTTTTTTATAAATAAATATTTCAGTTGAGTGGCGAGCGCAGTCCTGTAAGTCCAGATAATTCAGATAATTCCCAAGTATCTTAAAATGGATAACATTTAAATTGAAATATAAATTTTACAGCAAAGCTAATCAAATTCTGAACTAAACTTATGTTTAATAAAAATGTTTCAGCGTACATGCATTGGTGCTGGTTTCATTATTATATTATATTATATATTACCTTTTATTATCAAAGACTTATCAAATGGTAAAGAAATATACGTTTCTTCCCTAATTCCCTCAAAAACATTTTAGAAAAATTCATCCAGGAGTTGATGAAAGTAATACGTGATTCAAGCGAGGAGAAATACGTTAGAATTATTTTTGGCAATTATAGTGGGTTAAATATTTCAAAAAAATGGTGTCCGAGTCCTCTTTGAAAATTCATATCTTAGTTAATTTGTACCATTGAATATAGAATATCACTAATTTTAAAGGTTGTCGCAATATAAAAAATAATAATAACAAAAATTATCTTTGTAACTTTTTGTTAAATTATTTTACAGAATTAGAATTACAATTATTTCAATTACATACTTACTCATGTGTAACGAGGATTTACTTGTACGATGCTAGTTATATGAGTTGCTAGTTTAGTTAAGCTAGTTTAGTTCTCCAATAATTTAATTGAGACTAATTGGTTAAAAACATCAAACTTCGGCATCTGTTTTTCTTCGTTCTCAGTCACTTTTTCAGTGTAACCTCGGGGTATAGACAATAAAAGGGAACCACGTCTTTCATTAAACAATTTGTCAAAACAATAGTAAAATATACTAAATGTATATAAGTATGTTACAAGGGAAGTATGTTATATATAAAATATTTTAGGAAGCGAAGGAAAATGGATAAAAAAAACTTTCATGTGAAACTAAATGAGGAATGGTAAAAAAAGTTATATCGTTAGTAGAATACTTATTATAAATATCAATTTACATTTGACCTCCTTTTTGCATGAGTATTCTAGTACTTTTAGGCTAGAGCTTAAAACGAGGTCTCTCATGAGACTAATTCTGGAGTACTCGCCAAATTATTAAAAGCCCCTTGATTAACCCTGGAGTACTCTCCAGGGAGATGCAAAGACCTCATTTTCTCCTCCATTTGACTTCCTTTTTGCAAGAGCGTGTACTTTGAAATCTGATCTCTACTGTAACTCACATTAAATGTGCAGGAAGGACTCACTCATCTCTAGCATACTTGTCCTTTTACCTGCAACCATTTAATAAATTTGTACACAATTTCAAATTCCTAGTTTAAACATTCAAAGCTATCAGAGAATAATCTTGAAAACGTGTTTTAAGGACTTTTTATGAGGAGCTACCCAAAGGAGTAGAATGATTTCACTGACTAGTGATATTTCACTCAAAGCTAATTTGTATAAAACTCCGAAATTGTGACTGAACGGTTTCTTGAGATATAGTGAGTTCCATAATTTGAGTGAAGACATTTTTACAGGATATTGGTATTCATTCATTTAAATACTACGTTTGAAAATCCAATGTATACAAAATTAAGAATTCATAGTTCCCAATGATATTGGCCGACTCTGGAATACGCAATGGTTGTTTGTATGGCAGCTACCCGAAATAGTAAGACGATTTAGCCTTACAAATTCGACCAAAAAACTTTTTATTTCCGTGAAGATTAGGTCTCGCTAAACTGGAAAAATCTCGCAAACCAATTTCAGAATGTTTCCAAAACTAACTGTGTATGTATATAGTGAAAATATTCATTTAAAAATATTTTATTTTAACTTCCAGGAAGCACTCTGTTGCACAAGGTGTTATAGACTATAGACTTCCTTAAGGCCCCATGTGCATGTTAAATGCGATTTTGTTGATTTATGACTGTTTCCATGCCAATTTTTTACGTTAATGGCAACAAAAAATCAAAATAAAATTACACCACTTTATTAGCTGGTATGTAAACTACGTCGTTCAAAGAGAAAAAATTCAAATTTGTATTTGGAGAAATTTTTATTACAACAACAACAACCCTTAAAATTTTTTTAATATGTGTAAATTCGAGCTTTTAAACGCATATTTCTTATTTCTTGAATAATAAACATGTCATTTTCAAATTATGTCAAATCTTAAAGAATGTCCACCATAGATCAAATTTTAAAATTTTTTATTTTTGTTAATAATATATGAAGTCAAAAAGCAATTTTTCACGGTTTTCATGGCAGGAATTACATAAGAAAACCGCAATTCATTGAAAAGTATCATAGATAGTATAATTAATTCGTATTTCTAGAAGATAAATCAATGAAAAAATTATTGATTTTTAATAGTTATGCATTTTAAATAATTTGAAAACCACACTATTTTTTTCTGTAAAATCAAAATTAGTTCGCTAATAGACAGCGAACGATGCAGACGTATTGTCCACCCCAAATTACACGAACGAAAAACGATTTCAAGAAAGAAAAGGTTAAAATACTCTCAAGAAAGAAAAGGTCAAAATCCTCTCATGAAAGAAAAGGTCAAAATGGGATAAAAAAATATCGCATCGGACTCATGGCGCCTTAATGTGAAACTGACACAATTTCCTACATTCTTCAAGTGAAAAAGATCGTGTTTTGCCGTAAAGTGACTATATATATCAACAACCAGGACGATCATGCTAAAACACGCTTACACCATAAACAGTCTCCTAAAAGAATTTTTCAAAACACTGAAACAACTAAAACAAAACACAATTTTATTAGTTCAAATCAGATATTTTTAAATTACGACTGCGTCAGAGAATTCTCAAACTGAATGGCGATTTGAAACATTAACATTTCTGGAAAAAATGAAGCTCAAAACTGTTCTTCGTAATCCCATTTTCATCCATTTTGAGCGAAAAAAAGGAAGTGGCGTTTTTCTCCATAAATTTGTTGAAAATCTCCTTTTTGCTCCATTGATAGTAATAATAAACTATTGTAGATACCTCAAAATTTGCCCTTTCATTGAGTTTTCCACGAAACTCCTAATGGGTAACTATCGTAGGCTGGGTGGCTTAGTGGTTAAAGCACTTGCCTTCGGCGCACCTGCTACCAGGTTCGAATCTGCTTGGTGAGAAATAATTTTCGAAAATGGTATTGGGTGCCGGACTACCAGTTCACTCAGCTGTAAATGAGTACCTGAGTTAAAATCGGGGTATAACACGGACAAGCGTGTAGCTGACCACTTCACCTCCTAATGTTCCGTTGGTCTCGTAATGAAGTAACTCTAGCATTACTTTAAGGCCTAGGGCCGATTTGAGCTGTTCACTACATTATGTACATGGCGAGTTAGTTTTTACAGACTTGAGTTGAGTTGAAATTTGTATGAAAACCACAATTTAACTCAGCTCAAGTAATTAGCATGTAAAAAATTTGTATCTTGATTTAGATGTGATTTTTTAATTATATCATTTCGGGAGGGGGTTTGAACACCCCCCCCCCCCTGCGTTTGCGCCTGCAAGTGGTACATGATAGCTTAGAAACCACACCTGTAGGATTGTGATCTCATTTTGAGTATTCCGTACATATTAGAAAAAGCTATTAAAATGAAGTACTGGCAGTGGCAATGAAACCCGCTTATAAAGTGGACTTTTATAACGCACTTTCGGTGATAACGTACCTTTTTTCGATCCCCATTCACAAATGTGAAAGGTTCTTATGTTATAATGTACTATCGGTTATAACGTTCTATTTTGGTGGTCCAATCAAGGTACGTTATAATCGGGTTGCATTGTATTATTGTTTTACAGTAAATATCAATTTCGTTGGTTGAAATTAACGCTCATGTGTTCTAAAGATTATAGACCAGCTCTACCATATAGCTTCCATTCCCTTCGCATTGAGCTATCCAAATCTCCTCATCGCACTATCGCACTGTCTATTTTGTTCGCAGGTTCGAGATAACAAACAATCCATAGGTAAGAAGTACTGATGACGCAATTAAATGCATTATGACGTACGACGATACTTTTTGTTGAGCGCGACACGGCGCGACGCAAACTAACTTCGTCGTCGCGATGCTAATGCTCGACGCTATCCGTTGCCTACTTTTGTATGAGTATGACTGACGTCGGCGCTTGACATCGCGATGCGGTTTTCCTCTCCAGATCCAACGGGGTGTCGCGTCGCAGTAACCAGAACCACACTAGTGCCAGCATCGTTTAAAAGACGCGTCCAGGTGTCAATTGTCAAAGTGAAATAAATAATAAAGTGTGATAGGTTCTTGTAATGTGCAGTCAGCGTTGTCCAATTTCGGAGTTCTAACACTGGAATTCAGCGCACTCTAAGATGAATCAGCAGGTGAGTCCGGTTTGTTTACATCCGAAATACACAGGCTTCGAGTGAAAAGTGGACTAGCGACCTGTTGATTCTCTTTGACAGATGGAAATGGATAAGTGACATCACACTGTCGAAATTCATTACATTATTTTGTGTGTGGAACGTTTTAGAACTTATTCAGAGTAATTTCTGTTGTATTTTCGTTAAATTATTGTAATCATGTAAAAGTAGTACGTGAGGGGAAATTGTATACGGCATGAGAGGAAAGGCGACATCTTCCGCATTTTTCTAAAGTTAGCGTATCCAAGAACCATAGAAAGCATCGGCGTCTGATGGCGGGGCTCCCCAAGGTCACTTTTCAATTTTAGAAAAAACTTAGACAGCGGGGGGAATGGTGACGGAAGGGCGAAAGCGATGCCATCACGCAGCGGGTGTGAATTATTTTCAACATTTCTTTCGGTTTCTGCTGGTTTTTACCGAATTCACTCACTATTTGGGTGTAGTACGTACAACTTTTTCATTCAATTGGCGTTGATGATCATCTATCTATCCAGATCCTCTGTTTTCGGGTTACCAGAAAAGATTGATTGGGGAAACGTGTATCCAACAAATGACAAACGTTGTTCCAACGTTGTGAAGCTAAAAATGGGTTTTTCATTAAAAAGAAGATGGGACGTTGTTGCAGAACACTAAGCAACCTAAATATTACAGTAAAAGTTTCTGTGAATTTCTTCTTCAAAACAACGAAAAGAAGGTTGCGAAAAGAAGCTAATCTTAATGAGCGAGTCCACTCTGCACTATCGTGGTTAACAATTAATTCAGTGTGACGTGGTTATCTCGTGAATTTCAATTGGTGCTATTAGAGTAGCTGGGTGCACTTAGACAGCGGGGGGAGGGGGGGGGGGGGTGACGGAAGGGCGAAAGTGATACATCGAACACGCTGCCGGTGTGAATTATTTTCAACATTTCTTCCGGTTTTTGCTGGTTTTTACCGAATTCACTCTTTGAGTACAACTTTTTCATTCAAGTGGCGTTGATCTAGAGATATTTAATTTATAACACCGATCGATTCTCTGTTTTCGGGTTACCAGAAAAGATTGAATTTTTTGCCGATTTTTACAAAAACTTAGACAGCGGGAGGGGGGGGGGGGAGCGAAATCGATACATCGAACACGCAGCAGGTGTAAATTAGGAAAATTGAATAGCTTGATATGAACATTTTTTCTTATCTCGTGTGGTCGGTAGAAGTTAATGCGAAAAGCTAATGTTTCTCTTAACTTAAGTTACACTTTGAAATGTGAAAATTTTAAGTTAAAATTCTGAAAATTGACTGCGTTACAATCACTTTAGTTGTCCCACAATAGATGAAACATTAGGCACAATGAAACTTTTTCTCGAAACCACATTTTCGATCAACGAATACTCGGTTAAGTTAACGCTTATATACATATCAGGTGCGTTTCAACTGGATCAGATCAAATTGAAAAAAAAACGATGTGGATCATCCCAAAAGCTAATTTAGCAGGGTTGACAATCCTGTAGGTAAATTCGATCCCTCTATTAGTTCGTTATCCCTGTGAACAAATTCTTAAAAATCGGTTATTTTTTCAGCCGTCACAGTGTGCATGCACTATTGTAAGACATCGCTTAAGGGGAGCTGGTCGGGCAAAAAGAAAAAAAAATCAATTTTCTGTTTTCGACTGATTATTAAAATTTATACTTTTCCTGATAAAAAACAAGACTAAAATCGCGAGATTTGGTCACTGAGAAGTGCCTAAAAATATATTTTAAAATTTAAATGCACCCGCTGCATACGGGAACCATTACTTTTACAATTTTCTCTGATAAAACAATCGCTCGTCAGTTTATTTTATTGTCAGATGATAAAAATCAGTGCTGCCACAGATATTTTACAAGGTATAAAAAAAAGACTAAAAAAATCACGAAAATTTATCAACAAGAGATTCGAAAAGAAATGACGCACAGTTGACTTATTGTTTTAAGTAAATGGTTTTCTTGAAAAATCATGTTTTTTGAAGCGTTTGTTTCGTTTTCTCGCCAACCGCTTATCAGAATCCATTCATTTTTTTTTGTGTTTGGGATAAAAGAATTACTTGATCGAAGATTATCAAATTTTAATGACGCAGTACCGACCTGTAGGCCATAAAGTATGATGACAAAAAGGACAAATTTTTTAACAGATGTTATAAAAAGTGTGCAAACCAATTTTTATGAAATTCTTCGATCAATTAATAGTACTAACATAGCTTCACAAATAAAAAAAAGTTAGAGTGCTACGATCAGCGGTTTCAGAGAAAATGGGTCTCAAAACAGTTAATTTTTGCTATCCATATAAACTCCCCTTAAGGAAGTATTTACATTAAACTCATTCCAAAAATAGTTTTTTCTTATTTCGACCGATAAACATATGTAGAATATGGTACTTTAACGGTTTTTTCGAAGTCAACTTTATACGTTAGCTACCATATCATTTAGGCACCTACTTTATGGATTTCTAATGGCAAAAAGTACTAAAGAAAAACTTTAAACGTGTTTTTCTCGAAACTACGCTTCTACAGCTTCTACTATGTAGACTTAAGGGGTTAGGTGGGTTTTAAAGGCCTAAAAAAAGAGTATTTTCACTAATTTTTTTTTAATATTTTTAATGATATATTTTATTTAAAAAATTTAGTACATCAAAGATACATATTTCGTAAGTATTTAAAAAAAAATTTTGTTTAAAAATTTTGGAAATTCACCCGTTGGGACCTCATTTCTCTTGACCTCTCAAAAAAAAGTGCTCTCGGCGTGGACCGGATAACTCATGACTGGTTCATCCAAAATTAAAAAACCAAAAATTTTCCGTTAGTACATGCATAAAGCTCGTGCTTGAACGAAGGAAAAAAAATGAAATTTGAATTTTTGGCGGAGCTGTGAACAAAAAATCCCATTTTTTGGTAAAATTTTCACCATGTATTGCCTCGTAAAATAATTTGTAATAAAGATTTAAAAAAATCCTTCGTTCAAGCACTAGATAATGTTATTTTGAAGAAGTGTGCAAAATTTGAACAAGGTCGGTTCATAACTTTCGAGAAAAACGCGATTTAAGTTTTAAGTTGAGGCTAACGTGGCCCGATGGGCGGAACTTTCGAAGGCTCCATCTCTTAGAATTTTAAAATTTTGGGAGAATATTCTAGACTTGTTGTATTATCTAATAAGACAAAAAACAAAAAATCCATTTTTAGAAATTTTCAAACCCACCCAACCCCTTAATTGTAATTTTGTTTGAGGTTATATTAATTTTATTGGTGTAAGCTTCAACTACAGAAATATATTTCAGAAAAAAACTTTAATTTTTGATTTCGGACATGTATCTACAGGTTACCAGGCCAGTAGACCTCTTTTTGAAAATGATGACGGTGCTCGCCATATAACTGACCACCATAACATCAATTTGAATGAGAAACAATTTTTTTTTGTACCTAAATACTTAATAAATATGTGTATGTTGAGAAAAAAAAGCAGCATTCTATTTGCATCCTCTTTGATAAAAAATCATGTAAATTGACTTATTTTAGCTAGATGTAAATACCTAAGTGAATTTAGATTAATATTAGAACGAGAGGAGAGGTATCACAACATATCATACATTTTGCATTCAAAATCATTGATTTCAAACCCCTAAAACTGGAATAATTTTCGAAAGTCTCTGGCCAAGAATACATAATAGGTGCGTTTTCAAAGTAAGCGTTGATGTGGGTGAGTTCAACGTTCAAAATTTCGTTTCTTTGAGATCAGCCAAAATCTTTTTCACAGAAACGGCTGATCAGCAGATCAGATCTGAAAGATAAACTTTTCGCTATAAGTGAACCCACCGCATCGCTTCTGTCATCGTTACAATATTAATAGTCATCAACATAATATACTGATAGTTAAACCTGAGACGAAATACTTATGTAGATAAAAGGATTCCGGAAATAAAAATAAATATTATTAATAATGGGCCTGAAACCTACATATGCATCTACTTTTACATTTTCTAAAATCGTAATGAATGTGAAAGAGCAACACTTGTAATTCTGTACGCGTATATATAATACTACAAGTATGAAGCAAATCTTTCTACATGAAAAGGTAATAAAACATTTCTTCTATTATTCTTGAGTGTTTGGCAAATATTTCACTACGTTAAATGGTGCGGTAGCCTTCACTATTAGAAACATTTAATAGAATTACTTATTGCGCACAGATACATTTACGTATATTCTACAGAATACATGACAGATACAGAAGACATGTCTGCACAGATATACATACGAATGTATTATAAAAATGTATTTGTTATTTTATATTCACGATAATTTTCATATGTAAAACATTACCAAACCCAACTTAAAGTTAAAGATACCTCTAGCCTGTATGCGACTTTATTATTTTTAGGTAGAATTCCAGGATGCGTGTATTGTGTTGATGTGGTACAAGTACAAGTACAAGTACAAGTAATTCAGCTAACAATAAAAAAAATGACGTAAAACCTTGTCTGGAATGTTAATATTTTAAGTTTATTAAAATGCCTCTAAATGCTTCTATAAAAAATAGAAGTTGTTTTTAGTAGCCATAAAAAATATATACATATAGGCGCGTTCCTATTAACTTTTAAAATACTATAAATACTATTACTTAAGTTTCATCAGCGATACTCTAAAGCAACCTCAAGTGTAAATCCTCTTGCTATCAATGACGGACACTACTTTTTGGGGAGGGAGTGAGAGGTCGTTGAAATCCCAGCTTTTGGGTGGCCCTCTCCATTGCAATAGAAGTTCGCGAAAAAAGGAAAGTGGAACAGAAAAATTGGTTTCTGCCTGGACCGTTTGGAGTGGGTACAGGGTTTCGCGTACCGGATACTAACAGCGTACAGGGAGTCGGTACCTTCTATTTCAGAAGAGGATTTTTGCTTCGTGTGGAATTTTTTTTTCTCACTACATCGTCGTCGTTCGTTCGAATTGTAGAAAAAAATTCATAGCTGGGACATGAAGTCCTTTTACCCGTTTGTGCGTCTCCAATCGTAGCAACGGATTTCTAGTTCTGGATGATGCTCCTGGGTGGTTTTCTGTTCGAGAATTGCCTTGGGATGACGCGATGGAGATGACGTTGGCTTGCACACGGGCAAGGAAGGCACCATCGATTCCAGGATGAGAACGAGCATCATGATGTTGGCGATGGGGTGAATGATGGGGGTAGCTTAGCTAGTGAAGGTGGGGCTGGTGGCAATGCTGCCTATGGCTTCCTCAGTGGCGATGACGACATTTGCGAAGCAAGAGTAGACGGGTGATTTAAATTAGGGACTGAATATATAAATACAAGGGGAGAAACGTTCTCGTCCAGTTGTCTCTGGCATATAAAATTCAGCATGGATCAATATTACAACGCCACCTTCCCCAAACACTACTTCCTTCCAATTTGGCCATCTAGTAAAGTATACCTTCGTTATACTGCTAAGCATCAGTAAAATCGTTCCGCGGTTAAAAAAAGGCATTATTTCTACATATGTATATGTATAATTTGTTTACTGTCTAGAATTCATATGTGCATTAATATTCTTCATTTGGTTCATTGAACAAATTAATGTAAAATCTAAGATTCGTCGATAGACTGATAGTCATCAATCACTGTGATATTTCTAATATACATCTTTTCCAACGATCAGTTCGTCCTTTTTCTTGTTAAAGTGCTTTGGAATCTTTTTGGAAAGAAATAGTTAAAATTTTGTGTTTTGTTTTTAGGTATACGTGGAGAAGTGGGAGAGATTTAAGTAAGAAGTGGGAGAGATTTAAGTAATAACCTCTGATTTTATATCTCCTTTATGGCAAAAACTCTTACATATCAATTTTAAAAAGATGATTGGTGAAATTCTTAAAAGATATAGTACCTGAGGTACTATTGTAGTACCTGAGGTAATTAGTTTTTAAAATAACATACCACTAGTATCTAAGAAACAAATTGAAATCGAGAGTGGGTATGGTTTACAAGTAATTAATTTATTGCACAATGAATCGGACATCTCCAATGTCCAGACAAAAAGTTACGACCGTAAATTCAGCTTAAGGGAAATTTCACTATCCATTTGAGAACAAGCAAATAATAGCGATAACCTAACTATTTCAAATAATGTCAATTTATTGGACGGAACTATTGATGATGCAGCTTAACTAGTCTAGGTGGCTTAGTCGCTAGAGCACTTACCTTCGGTGCACGTGGTACCAGGTTCGAATCTGCTTGGCGACAAGTAATTTTTGAGAAATGGATTGGGTGCCGGACTACCAGTTCACTTAGCTGTAAATGAGTACCGGAGTTAAAATCGGAGTAATAATCACAGATGAGCGTGTAGCTGACCACTTCGCCTCCTAGTGTTCCGTTGGTCTAGTAATAAAGTAACTCTAGCATTACTTCAAGGTCTAGGCCAATTTGGGCTGTTGTGCCGTTGATTATTATTATTAATAGTTTAACTGCTATGGTTGGATTCGATTGACACCATGCTCATTGAAGGTGAGAGACCATCCGAACAAACCACGTTCTGGTTGATAATAACACCTCCTAAAGATTTATGACACTCCTTCTAATCAATAGCAGCCATTGAGTATAACCAGGGGAAAAACTGTCAGAATATAATTCGAATTGGTCCGCACTTTGTGGTACCAAAGAACAGCATGCCCTTTTCGATCGCCATCCTATCGGACATTCTACGCATTTCACATTATTTTAACAAAATTTTTAATTCTTAAAACGCCAGAAAGTGCTAATTGAATCAGATTTTATTAAAATTTCAATTTAATCCATGCTAGCCTTAACTATATCAGAAAAATTAAAGCGACGCATATTCAATCTAAAAAACGACAGATGGGCGTCACGGCATTTCCATTAAGCTGTTATACAAACTGGCAAGAATCATCTTATGAAATTGTTACAAAATGGGGTGTGACAACGCGGTAAATTTCCTGCGGAAATCAATCTACACTATATTACAATTTTGCGCTTAATGAAACCGCGCTCTCATGTACACTTTAGCATAAACTCCATGCTGAGTTAAATAACTTTTTACCCGGTCCTTTCTAAGGGTATCTGAAGAACACATGTGATTACGCGCTACATCTACGAAACCCCGGAGAGACCATCAAGTACCCTTTGAAACCAATTTCATATTTTTAATAAAAATACAGCCAGTGAGCAAATAAATAATGTCGAATATTGAATTGTATTCGCGCAACCACATTTTATATGAAGGAGTTTTGAATAAATTTTTGAAATCCGAGGGGGAACGTGTGCTTTGATTTCGAATCTCTCTGGATTTTAACCCTTGCGTTCAACTTCAGATTTTTTTTTGATTTTTCCACCAGTAATATCGAAAAAGTTAGGGGAATTGTAAAATGGGTTTTCAGGAACACAATAATGAAATCATGTCCTGGAAATAACTATAGTCATGTTAAAGTATTTTCAGACAATTTTCGTGGTTGAGCTAACCTGAAAACCATCGAAAAAGAACGAGCGGAAAATTAAAATGGTTGCTGCTCCACGTGAAAAGGAACAAGAAGGAAAAATCCACAAGCCAAGTGTCATCCAACCGAAGCCCTTCAGAAGCGAGAAATCTCAACGATGTTCCATGGCTATTACTTAATCTGATTTCGAATGATTTTCTGCTCAGCACCAAAAACCCCAAAAAAATGCTTGGCTCATGGTTAAGGGCGCATTCTGTAGCACTTTCTACAACCTTAGCCACTCTCCAGTTATCTTCAAAACCAACCTCCCCGAAAAAATCTGGAGTGCGAAGGACTCTAACACAATTATCACAATCGTCAGTTTAACCAGAAAGAAACATCATCCTTTATGTTACCCTTTTCAGTTCCAGAATTCAAGTTCCTCCGTTCCCACTGGGCTTGTTGTTGCTTGCAGAGCTGTGTAAGACCGCCTGCCGCTCGACAACCCCCTGCTCCAAAGTTGTCCTGAATCCTGGAGGAGCACCTCGAGTGACAAAAGACCAATTCCTACAGCTGTTAAAACGACTTCCCTTCACATACACACGCAAAGTCCTCGCACATTGCATGATACATTCAATCGCTCGCTTGCGATATACACCGGCTCTAGAGAGTATCGTCTTCCATCTATAGACACATCATAGGCTTCTGAATGGGTCCTTTTACTTTTAGAGATGTCGGAAAGCTCTGAAACGTTTAACTGGAGTCCGCCAAGGATGGAGATATGGTGGAGGAGTAGCCAAGCAGGTCGAGGGAGTTCCGCTCCAAGGATGGAAGATGGCAACAAATAAAATGTACCAGAGTAGAGAAAAAACAAGTGAAGCTGACTTCTTGCTATCGCACGACCCCACTAAACGATTGGTCCTTACGGCACGAGACTTTGTGCCGCGAGGGATTTGATCCGTCGACAGAGTTCAAGGTTAAAAGTCCAAAAAGGAATTTCGAGCTGGAAAAGTTGAAGTGAATGGGATAGTAAGCAGCTGGAAATAAGTTGGAAAGGTAAGAACTGAGAAACGATCTTGAAGGGAAGACTAAATCCTTAACATAAATCGGAAATAGAACAATTTCTTCTATTAAGGATTAGAGGCGGCCAAATGGGTTACGGAACGCACTTAAAAGTCTTAGACTTCAATGTTCCGGAAAGTACTGTTTGAAAACTTGTGACTTTTAGCTCCCCGTACATTTGTTTTAAAAATGGATGGCGTCTTACGATACAATTAAGGGTTATTTCACATAATCGGTTACGTAATTGACCTCCATCTATAAAGCGAATATCAGCCTACTTCCGTTAAAAAAAATTACATTACAGCCATTGAAGATTGAATATTCAAAATCCTGAAATCAATTCTTAGATGATTTCAAAGAAAAACCAAAGAAGTGAAAACTAATTTGATGTCTTATCGCTTCTAAGAGATATGACGGAATTTATCCTCTAAGGGATACAAAAGGAAAAATCCTGGAACGGTTTTTGAACAAATATATAAAAAGCCCGTGGAAGTAAAATGGTATTCAAAATCTAATCAGACCTGAGTTAATAACTGTATTCGTGACACATCACCTGAAATGAATTATGTACCCAATCCCTTGACACCCCCTTTGAAGTAGAACTTCAAAAAAATGTTCAAAACACATTCGAGGGACATATTTGAATAATCCGTTGGAAGAAAATTAATTCAATATATTAGACGACCTACAGTATTGGATAAAACTAAAGCACCCCTTGAAATATCAGTTATCCTCTGACATTATCAGGGAAATTTGATGCAAAAAATTTGTTCTTAGTTTTTATTATTTATTTTAATTTAATTAATTTTAATTTTATTTTTAGGACGTGCCACTAACTCCATCCAAAAACCAAGTTTCAGAAGTTCAGCATTAGCAGTAATCGAGATATTAAAATCTAAATATTTTCACACCTAGACCCCTGCGTCACGAATGAATTCTTAAGGTTTACCTTAAACAGTTATTGAGATAAAAGACGTGATTTTTAAATATTATCCCCTCCACTTTTATGCTGCACAGCACCTGTAAAAAATTTTATTTTCCGCGCACACCATATGCCCATCTTTTCATACAAACTGAATTGCATCTTTCTTTTATATTTGGTTCCGTGATCTACAGATTTTAAGCCCCTTCGTCCGCACGACACTGACCCTCCAAAAAGTCTATTGTCTTAGGGCCGGTTTCACAGTTAAAATTTGATCTGAAGTTTAGTTAAACTTAAACTTAAGAATAAACTGCACTTTAAACTAGACTCGATTTCACGGTAAATAAATATCCTATGATTAGCTAATCTGAAATTCGTAATAATTGTGAATTAAACTTTTTTACATTGGTATACTCTGCCTTTTCTGTCATTTTATTTCGTAGAAATATTAAAAATTTGAATTATTGACAATCACGGCTACTTTAATTAGGATAAAATCACTTGAATGTCAAAAAAATTAATCCGAGCTACAAACGGAAGCAATTCTACCGTTTAGCTTAATCCTATCATTAGAACAAACTTGTGTTTTACAACATCTGTAAAACGCATTACTCGTTTGATCCTAAGTTTAACGAAAATTTTTGGTTTAAACATAGACTGTGAAACCGGCCCTTAGTATACCTACAGTCACTAAGTTTAAATTTTGTGACATTATCAATTTAGGAAATATGAATATGAGAACCTTAACACGTTTGGAAGCTACGACCGTTCAAACGATATGGGCACAGAATCGTAAAAAAATTTTGGCATAGCAATATTTGTTTTATCGATTACAATATTCAATTATTGAAATTATAAAATAATATGGCAGAAAGGGTCAGAAATGCGAAACTGTAACTAAAAGTAGTACTGGGAATAACACTTAATTCATAAATTTTAACAGTTTACAATTAATAAATTTTTTTTCAAATATGTACAAATATTTCTTACTTTCACAAAGTTCTAAACGATTATTTTACGAAGTAGACCCCGGTTATATATTTTAATAAAAAACGTTTGAAAGTTAAATAAAGGCGGACTAAATTTTTATCACAGCTCGTTTACTTACATACTTGTACCTCATTACAAGAAATTAATTCGGAAATTCTTCAGACCTCAGTTGCAGTTCGATTTGCCCATTGTGTACTTTCATTTTGATAGATCTTAACAAGTTCGAGCAAATCAACTCTGAAGCAAAATAAAATTGATTTTTTCTATTAGAAAAATGGCGCCATGAATGCAATTCAAATTAAAATTCTATTATGTATACTGCCCATCCGGAATAGCAACGCTCTACAAAAACTTCAGTCTTGCTCAATATCCTTGAGTTCAGCATCGTATCGTAACGCTGCGATATTTTATTTTTCTTTTGTGTTTATTAATTCTTACATTACGATGCTGGCATTTTCCTTTAATAGTTTCTTGTTACGGCGGTCGCCAACTCTCCTCCTCCTCTTCCTCCTATAATCGGGCAGGTATCTCGACTAATATAACTCAAGTCTCGATTTCCCTCGCCCGAAGCATGTTTTCTCCATTTCGCAAAAATTCAAATCAAATTACATTTTGCATAATTCATAAAATAATAGCTACGAAAAGTAGGTACGTAACCTACCTGTGTACCTACTGTATATTGGAGAAGTCAATTTATCGAACTGTCTTCAGTAGTAGATAAAAAACTTGAGAAAACCCTCCTCGACATGGACCAGCGGAGTAGTGACATAAGTAGCAACGTCCTCCGTACAGCTTGCCAGGCGAACGTACAACATCGTTTTGCATAAATATTGGCCACTGTTTACATTAAGCTGGAATAGCGAATTGGAACCCACTCGTATTGTTCGCCAATTGTTGGTTTTTTTCATGCTTTCTGACTAGGATAGGATTTGGATGGTGGAACTGCTTCGTTCTTCGGAAGCATCAGCTCAGACCCACCTGGACCTCGGAACCGGGGTTGGTGGCGCTTTCAATGTCCGTTCGATTGTCGTTGTGCTTGGACTGTTCGCCCAGAAGATCGCACACGATGAGCACGATATCGTGCTCAAGTGCACTCCTTATGCCTGGGACTTGATGGAGGAAACCTGGTTTGTCTGCCGTAATGAACATGTTTACTGTGCGCGTATGTCGAACGTTGTACGCTGCAGTTTAGTACTGCAATTTTGTGCTGTACCTGAAATTTTACGTTGCATAAAATGATGATCGGTTCGTGTTTGCATGCTACCGTTTCACTTGTTCGCCAATTGAATTTCTTTTCAGATCGCCTGGTCCGAAAGTGCTTCTTCCATTACATCTTTTAGGAGATCTTAAGTTCTGATGCTACGAACGTTTGTAGTGGTTTCCATCTGATCCTATCCAAGTCCAATGCGGACTTTGTGAACTATATGCACATTTTTATGCTCGATGAACGTTATTAGCTTACAGGTTATTGCTTCATGCTATCCGATTTGATTAACTTATCAAATCATGGGAATTTTTTCTTGTTTATCTGGAATCGTTGCTTCTTCTCTCCGGAGAGGTCTAGACCTTCATGAGGCATTCACCTAACTTTAGTGCACATTACTTTATATTGGTTTTTAATTCCTGGAAAATACTTCGCACCTTTTTACATTATAATTTGTAATTTAAATCGCCTTTTATCTATAATAATAATAATGAACTATACTCGTAGGCGATTTGGAACAAAGTAATGATGATACGGTATGAGTTTTGCAGAGGTGCTTGTGATCTAGGTGTATACGTCAAGATCCGATTGTTTATTGATCCGATTGTTTATTTACTACGAGAAAGCTTTTATTTACTGCGAATATTCGATTTTGTTTAACTTTTATAAATACTGTCGTATTAATGCTGTAGGTAATTGATTAAATTGAGAAATTCGATCATCTGACCACCTCGAAACATGTAATAATGTTTTTCAAAAATAATGACCAAACAAATTTTCCTAAATAGATAAATAGACAATTTTCATCAAAGACAGTTTTTCAATAGATATACTTTTTAAACCGTTACTAGGCCAACGCAAGAAATGTCTTTAGAACTAAACAGTTACTAGGTGGGCTAAGAATTTAAATATTAAGAAGAAAATATCCCATTTCTCTTTTGATGTTTTTTCTATAATACACTACTAGGGGCTAAGTAATCTGATGACGTATACTGTTCCCGGAAATAGAGGGTTTTTATTACTATACGGTTCGTTCAAAATTATTTTTCAAAGAGGTCTGAGTTTTCCCGTTTTGCAGGTTCGTAAATTTCAGTCCATAACTTCTTTGGAGAGTGCATTTAATGAATGATGAACTATTAAGCTGGTTATAATGTGGTGCATAATTTGTATAATTTAACTCAAATACAAGACAAATAATTCATTTGTTTCAATATTATGAAAAGTTTCCGTGTACTTTCCAAAAGTTATACCCTCCGAAACGTTTTGTTTCAAGAATCCATTTTTTACGCCCCGAATATTTAAATCAATGTTATTAATTTTACATACTGGTAGATCTGCTTACGAAAAAAGTACCAACAATCTACAGTCAAATATCTAACATCAATTTATTCAGTTACGTTATTTCTCTCTCGTATACATTTTGTACTCAAACAAATATCAAAATGACAATTACACGCAATTATACTAAAATATGCCTTTCGATTTGCATTTTAACATTTATTTTTATTTTCGTATTCGTTTTAAATGAATGGATAATATATATATAATTGGAAAACAAGAGAAGGAAAAAGAATGAAATGGAAATTTTATTCTGACTTTTTTATGAATTGGCAAAAAAACAACATATGCAATCGAGAGTAATATAATGTACGGGCTAGAACGACAAAAGTAACAACAAGCGAACAGCTCGAACACAAATAGGCCGCCGTCACTTATGTTCGTTTCCGTGCAATGCTCGTTACAGCAATATTTTATGCTAATAATGTATTATACGATCTACGGCTAAACAATAGCAAGAAAAGTAGTAATTTTAATAATGACATACCAGAGAAATATAAACACTAGAAATATTAATAATGGAATGTAATTGAAATGCAGATATGTAGGGAAATGCGTCATTGTATAAACAAACATATGTAGCTGCTCCGATCGTTAATAGTGCTATCTGCAATTGTCAAGTAAAATGGAACTTACGGCAATAGATTCCGTTTCCAAAAAAAAAATGTTTTTTCTTTTTATTTGGAACGGAATTGAACTTGGCATTATTAATTTATTTTTCTTAAAATATACGTTCTAATGAGTCTTCTAGCTAAGTGTTATGCATAAGAAACTCGAAGTTATATCTATAGTTTGTACGTCCTTAAAATAATAAATCGTTAAGCAGTACGAGCGCAACCACTTCATTTGATTTTTAAAACTCAAACTACAACTTTGGCTCTTAATTCGAAATGCGGTCAAAATTAAAATATAACATTGGTTGTTCAGAGAAAATAAATTAACCAGGAGGTACATATGTAAGTGTATTTCAACAATCGTTAGTGGATCTTCATATAAATATTGAAGTAGAAATAAACAGTCCATAGAAGTAAAACACAATTCGATTTCTGACCACAGTTAATAGTTATGGCGAAATTCATGACACGCGTACATACATAATCCCTTTATATCCCGGTAGAGGTTGAAAATAATGTAATTGTAGAATTAATTTTTTATGAAATAGTAAAAAAAAAGCGGAATTAAAAGCCAATTCAATATACCGGACTCTGGTATTTTTGATATAATTATCTCCAATGTTCAATTCATTGTTTCTTTCAATGCGGGGTTTTCTTTCGAAATTTTTGTCCTGATCTCTGTCGCATTTAATGCTGAGATACGGTGAAGGTTAGTAAGAAATTGGTGAGAATGTACCCAATCACCCAATCGTTTAGGTTTAGGTCCCCTATGGGAAATTTTGAAAAAGATTTCTTAGCACTTATTTAAAGAGCACGCAGGAAAAATTTAAAAATAATTTGAAATATAAATAAATAAAACGAAGATGTGGTTAAAAACCCTTTTTCGCTGACATTTTTTCTCCTCCCTCTTCGTACGCCAATTAAAATCGGATTTCTTTTATTCAATTGCTCCCGTCGGCGTCGTATATCTACGTATACGTACCAAGCATCAATTTTTTAACAAAAGCGGTTTCTGAGATAAAAGAAACCACCCCCGCCCCGTATCTTGCTGTCGCTATTAATAATTTTATTTCTCTAGGATGCCTATAAAATGACTCTATATAGTCATCAATTTATAGCTTTCTATCTATTACGGTATTCGAGAAATAAGAATCAAACTTTTTTTTCCCACCGACTTTTATCTGAAAAATCTAAATCTAAAAATATGCTGCAAAAATTAAAAGAAAGTATCAACCATCTGAAGTCAAATGGTCGGGAGATATGGATTAGAATGTTTCGATCCCAGGTTACGAGTATCTTAGTTTTGCGCATATTATACGTAAATGGCGTGCAAGCTGCTGGTACTACCTATTCTTTAAATATTTGTAATAGAATAGATTGAGGTCCTCTGCTTCAAATATATGGAATTTTGGTTTTTATTGGTCGTTTTTTCCGTTATTAATGTTGATTGTAGGGCTGATTATAATAAATACACAAGGCTTAAGGGGTTACATACAGGTGGGTAGTTAAAAAAAATCGATTTTTCAAAAAGGTCCTTATTCGAAAGTAAGTTTAAGTGTCTGCTCTGAAAATTTCATAAAGAAATTCGCTGCAATAAAGTTACAGCGTTTTGTAGCCGACCTGGTGAGCAACAACTAAAGCCGGGTTGACACGTTACGAGTTGAATCGGAACAAGTGAACTCCGAACGTTACTCGTATCGTGTGCTCGTGTTAAAATCCCATACGCGTAAAGTCGGACAGTGCTCAACTTGTCCGAATAACGTCCGAGTAAATGTCAGAGGGACTATCTGAGTTCACTCGTTCCGATTCCACTCGTAACGTGTCAACCAGGCTTAAACGGTTAGTGCGTAGGGGTTCGGCGCCTTTGTCATCTGTTTGACTATAAGCTTTTTTTTACATTCTGTGTATTTATGACCTTCTGCATAGCAGTTGGTGAGGTTTAGGTATACTTGTTTCACTGTTAAAATTCACAGAACCTTATTTCAATTTAAACTGCAGATACCCTAAACTTTAAATGCGTTTTTCTCGAAACATCGTTTTCAAAAATGGTATCAGGATTATCTCTGCGACCGGACCGATCGGGACCTACTTTTGCACAATTGTATTTAATGCAACACCCTTATACCCGAGGCAGACGACGCATTCGAATGTACATTGAGGGAATGATCATTCGCATTTAATGATCAATTTGATTTAACATTGACACACGTCTATCGGAATTATTCAATCTTCCAAAATTTTTTGTTGTGGGAATGCTGAATAAAAGTGGGTTTTTTGCATTGGCACACGACTACGTATTATCTTTTGAAATAGAGTGAGAGAAAAGTACTAATATGTCAGCAATTGTGAACGAAACGTTAAAAAGATTGATCGTAATTAATGCACATATGAACATCATTTGAAATAAATACAAAAATAGGAATGATCATTCGATTGCATCGTCTACCTAGGGTATTACAATTACCGATCCATTTTTCCGATAACTTGTTTATTTTTTTTATCATAATTACTAAACAATTTTGAGGTGGAAAATGGCATTTTGATCCGGAAAAAATTGAATCTTGAAATTTTGAAGCCTTGTATGTACCTATTTACTTTCAGAAAAAAAAAATGTTGATAAAAAATTGCGGAGCAAAGTCTGGTACCGAAATCTCTCTCAACAATATTCCTTCCATTTAGTTCTAGATAAATCATTATAGGTACTACCGAAATCTTTTTATTTTTTCTTATTTTAGATATTCCTGAAAAAATTTTCGGCCTCCTGACTGCGTATAACCCCTTAGGAGATATATCTTATAATATAATATAATATAATATATTTAATGATTGTTTAGTTAACTTCAGTTTTATGGACGAAAAAAATGCGTAAAAATAGCGTAGTTGTAGCCGTCCCAGGTGTATGTAACCGCTTAAGGGTGCATACGTATAATATTAAATGTGACTCCGATTAACAAAGTACAATCGGCTATAGTTGATCATCATAAATGGTACGGAAATAGTTGACAAATTCTTATACCTACAGTAAGTACCGCTTATTGTAATCACTTTGGGACCAGCCAAAATCAATAACATTAACCGGTTATTAACAATAGACGAACGAAAAACGAATGTTTGTGGAGAATGGGACCCAACAGTTTTGATAACAAAATCCGAATTATAACATTATCCGGGATTACAATAAGCGGTATCCACTGTGTTATAAAAAATCAAAAGAATTAAATAATGAATTACGAATTATCCATACAAATAAATATTGCGTATCACAATTTGAATGGGATTTTATTTTCTCGTTATAATTTTTCTTGTTTCGGTTGTTTCTTCGGTAACTTTTGTCTTGCATCGTCGTCGCCGGATAGCTCAGAGTCATCAGGCTGAAGGCCCTCAAGCTCGAATTAATACCTACAAGCTCGTTGGTTGGAAATATGTATTTATATTTTAATGAAAGACTGCATCGGGCTCCATGAATGCAAGTAGGTAGGCATTTAACATAAATTGAACATAAAATCATAAAAAATGATTAAATCGTCGTCTCTCATCTTCTATTTCGTTAGTTCTTCGTATTTTGTATTGTCTTGCTTTTTATATTTCAAATGCTCATTGAAATATGTAGTAAAAATCCAATTTAATACAATTAAATTCATTACGGATATTCACAATTAAGATCTTGGTTATTTCAATAAAAGTCTCAAAACATAGAGAAGCAAGCAAACAAATATTGAAAAAAAGAAAATTACAGAGCTACATATAAGAGTTAAATTACTTAGTTAATAAATAAAATAAATTAATGCTCGTACGTGTGTATTTATTAAACCTAAAGAATTTTTAATCAGTAAAAATGTCAATCGGAAGAGATTTTATTATTACATTTTGAACACCGAATTTTTATATGAATTAGGTATGTACCCATGCTAGTAGTAAACATATGGAGCATCAAATATTTTACAACTCTGAACCCTACGTAAGTACGAAATTTGCATAGAATATTATTTAAAATTTCTCAACGCAACTCTTTTTGATTGTGTGAAGTTTTGATTAAAAAAATTAATCCCGTTTAAGAAACAATAAAAAAAATCGAAACAAGGAAATCGTTTTCAAACGTTTCCTAGATCGTCTAAGAAAAAATATTTTATATTAAGACGATGCACCAAGCTACAAGTATCTATGAATTTAACGTATGCATTTCTGGAACATCTCGCGACTCTTTCAATTAGACTGTGGATTTTAATGAATTCGTTTTGATTATAGCAACCATTTTACTAGGAAAAAAACACGGCTCAAAAATATTTATATTTTCAAATTGAAAATATTTATTCTCCATTAGGAACTTAAAAGAAATAAGTGAACGAGCAATAACTCCTTCAGTAATGAAACAATTTTAAGTAAGAATAAGCTTACTTGTTAGACATCGTAAGACCCTTGACTGCAAACAATTTTGACTAAGATTCTGTAATATCTTTGTAGGATTCCGAAATGAAAGCAGTGACTTGTTCTGTCCGTGTCCAGTATACAAGTGATCTTTTATTTTATCGTAAAAGGTTTTACATCGTCATTTATGTATATAAAAGCATTGCCAGATCTTCAATATTACAATATTGCTACAGATTGTGAAAAGAAAGGAAAATATCTTACGAGAAACTGATCAGGATTAAAACGAACTACAATATTAAAACGAAATATTATATTAAAAAAAAAATATTGACAACATTTTTGAGTGAATTTTATTTTTTGCAGTGGTTGCTTTCTACTCCATTGGAAATTCTATAAGCTAGCTCCCTCAAAATCTTAGTAAAAATTGTTTGTAGTCGTTATGTAAACCAGCTTTTACATATTACATAAATAAGAGTTTAACTATACCTATTACAGAATCGTGCAATACAATTAATAAAGGAAGAACGATATTTCTGTTTATACTTATGACCTCTTGCATTAATACGAGTATTAATGATATGGAACCTTGGTGGAAATAAAATAGCCAGCTCAAGAAAGAAGTCGTAGTGACTTGAAAGCTCTCCTTTGAACTCTATTCAGATTGAGGTGCTCATAGTTGTGTTTTGTTAGTAGTGATCAATTGATTAATTGAGCTGTTATGAGAAATTCGGCTCAACTGACTAAAAGCTTCATAAAAAGTTTTTATAAAAATTATAGTCTGGAAACTTTGTCAATTGCTCTCAGATTCATAATTGTTATATTATATTGAACGAAAAACGTGATCGTCTATCTAGAAGGTTACTTGATTTGTGCTACTTCAAATCTAGTGAGCTAAGATCAGACTAATATCAATCCGTTTATCAGAACATCCATCATATACCAACTGAATTAATAATCGTCCATCGAACGGAACATGTTATTTATTATAAAGTCCAAAAGTCTGAAATTTCAATGAAGTTGGAAGGTGGACGTTGCATAGCGTAATGCTACTAGCACTTCATAGAATCCGCAAAACTCATTACGTCGCAGCATAAATTAATCTGACCTGAGGCCTACATGTAATTAGTTAAAACGCAAATAAATAAGCTGGCTAAAATATTTGCTCGAATCGAATGTCGTTAATCATTCAAATCGATTGCATAATGAAAAACGTGCAATGTGTGAAGGCTGCCACTATGCGACTCAGCCAGTAGCACAGCATTGGTAAAAAAAATCAGCTCTGTCGGCTCCATACCAGAAGCGAAAAGCTAAATCCTAGTAAAGAGTCATCGTCACGGCAGTCCATCCTCAAGCCAAAAAAGGTGGAAGCCGCTAGCATCTGCCGATAAAAACAATTATGAACAATATCAAAACTCATTTCAATTATTATTAGGTGAGTGCAAAGCGCGACGATCCTCCTAAACTGCACTATCGAGTCCGGGGAATCGCCGATGATCCACTGCCAGCGTTCGGAGCCACTTTGTCACATACTTCACACATATGGAATCCGCGGATTTTCTGCCTAAATGCGTGAGAGTACTAGACTTTAATGTTGCCTAGTCGGGGCATCCTATAGGAGTAGGCACTCTAGTGTGGTCAATTCGTGACCGCTGCTAAACGTAAACAAGGTCCATGCAATGCACTTGGCTCTGTTGATATGCATAAATGCATTCCGGAGCCAATATGCATCCCGTCCGACCACGCAAGCTTCCTGCATATGAAGGCAACAGTTTCACGTAAGGGAGGATATGGGGTTGAAAAGGCATAGCAAATATTGCCCACAGTGCCAATTGATTGATTGTTTTAATTATTGTATTTATTTATTTACAATGAAATCAGAAACCACGGTGTGATATTTTAATTTCGATGATTTCGAGAGCAGATACGCTTTTTTCAGTCAATTTGAGCAATAATAAATTTAAAATTAGATTTACGAATTTTGTTAGAGATAAGCTTTAAATTGATACTAATTCCATCTTTGATTACTCGTCCGGATAAACATTTTTCCATCAGTTACCTATCGTGTACATCACACATGCTCAACTGAATGTTTGGACTGTTGCTATTATTTTCCAGGTGATATTACATATTTGCAAAAGGGTAATTCTATGTTGGGATTTACTACACGCTTTTCTAAGGAATTTAATAACCCCTTTATTAGACTTAGTCTTTATAACACTTTCGTTAGATCCCACCTTGAATATGCTTCCCAAGTTTGGTCGCCATAATATTATGATGAGCACATTGGTAGAATTGAGTCGATTCAGCGTAAATTTTGTGAGAATTGCTTTATGTCGCTTTAACTGGAATGATAGAGTTCGTCTTCCACCTTTTGCTGATCGGCTCCAACTTTTAAACATGTCATCTCTTTTGAAGCTACGTGAGATAGCTGATGTGGTTTTTGCTCATCAACTTCTCACAGGAGTTGTTGATTCTTCTTCACTTTTGGGCCTGATCCAGTTTTCCATTGGTAAATTTTTACCGAGGCATCCTAGACTTCTGCAGATTGGTTTTCACCGGACGAACTATGGTATGAATGAACTGATTGCGCGTCTCGCGAGGGAAGTTAATAAGAATGCCAATGTATTCGACTTCTCTATTGATAAGTTCAGTCTGAAACGCAGACTTAATGCTGGTTGACACTAATTCCTTGTTAACTGTTATTAATTCAATTGTTTTGTTAAACTAATTTTTACATGTTTTTCTTGGTGTTGGGATGTTGATGTTTGTTTCGTCCCTTCACTAAATGATAAGCCAGAAGATAAAATTGAATTCCATTTTTTTATTTGGTACCAATTTTATGGCAATTCTTGTATTAAGAATTCCGATAGTGATTTAACACGAACGTTATTGTTTTTCCGGCAGAATTTTGGAACGCGGTCAGTTCTGAGATGCGGCGTAGGTTATTATGTGTTTGAAAACCTAACCAAAAAGTTCGGGAAGTGGTTAGGCTAGGGCGTAGCATATGAATAACATAATTGTGTCATATTCCGAGATGCAGTCTAGGGATTGAAAATGGATAAAAACTTGTAAATAGGTGTTTATTAAACAAGCCCGTGGAGGTTAAAAGATATTCGATATCTGATCAGAACTGAAAGAATTCATGAAAAAGTATACAATCACTTTACTCCCCCTTAGGGATCAATTTTCAAAAAATCCTGAAACATTTTCTAGGTATTCATATGGAGAATCCATACAATAAAAATGATTTCAATATGTTGGAAGACCTAGTAGATATGACGAAAATCATAGAAAAATATGCATTCTATTTTCACTGATCATAATTTTTGCCCCCTTCTGAACGCCAATGGATATTCTAATTTTTTTTTCATCAAATTTGCTTTTCTAGTTGATTTACATATATACACCAAGTTTCAACTTTCTAGCATAAGCCGTTCTATAGTAAGGAAAAACACCCCTCTCCCCGTACCATACTACCCTTAACAAAAATTATATTTTTCCAACATGCTGCTACTATAGCTCTTGCTGAATACTAAGTTTAAGGTTTATATCATTTCAGGTTCTTAAGATATAAACATCGGAACTTTTTCCTTTTCACCCTAACCCTCTACACCCTTAACCCCAATTTTTTTCCCTATTAGGGTTCAATTAGCTCTACTTCTGATAAACAATTTAAGCATTTATCCTACACTGTTATTGAGATATAAAATGTGCTTCTTTTGAAAAATTCTTACCCCCTCCACTTCTATGCTCCACCTCCCACTTAAAATTTTTTACTTTGATCAGTTTTTGTTTGTCAACCTTTATACTCAAACCGAATTTTATTTATCTAGAGCAATTGGTTCATGAGATATCGTAATCTAATGTTTTTTATCCCCCACCCCCATACGCAACTGCCCCACCCAAAATTTTTTTTCAACCTGTTCTCCTAGTATAACTACAAATTTGTCTGAAGTTTAAATAGTGTGCCATTAACGGTTTAGGAGACATGGATTTTAGAATGTGTCTATCTCGGCTTTTGTGGGTTCCGGACGGATTATATTTCCCACCCTCCCCTCCTCCCACACCCCTTGATCATTATTGCCAATTTTTATGCAAATGGGTCTACTATCAGAGCTCTATAGAAATTCCAAATTTCAGCTTCGTATCATCAGCGGTTACTGAGATCTAGAAACCAAAATTTTCCATCTAAAAAGCTTCCCCTTCCTTCCCCCTCCTTCCCCCTTACACCCCCACCACTAAAAATTTGGTCACTTTAAGGAGCCTACAGCCTTGAAAAAAATGCTGTGGGATGATCCAAAAAAAAATCAATTTAAACGGTTGGCATTCCTGCTAGAAGTGTCATGTATTATTTGTCAGCTGTTTCTGTCAAATATTTATTGATATATTCTTGGTAGATACAATAGTGAACATAATGGATATACACGAAATATAAGCAGTAAGTACTTAAAATTACTATGTATTAAACCAATACTGTGCAGATATTTGCGAATATTCTTCAATAAATACGAAAAATATTTATTGACGTTTGACAAATGTCAATTATCAGCTGTCATTGCAGTTGAGTTGCAGGGCGACAACTGGGAAAATGCGAAAATTTTGTTGAATTCAGAAGCAGCTTTAGTGATCCAACTATGATCCCATTTTGATTTTGGATCATTTCAATTGTTGTTGTTTTCAATGTAAAACGAATGATCTTGATCGTGATCCAGTTGAAAAATACACACGTAAAGGCTCGTATACACTGGCAAGTAACTTGCAACATTTCTTGCTAGAGTAATTTGGTGCGATGTGTACACTATCTGTCAAATTGCAGCAATTTTATTAATTTTTAATTTTTTTCTAGCAAGTAGCTCTACAAAAATCTTGCAAGTAAAACTTGCTCTTCCGTATACACTTCATCATCAAAGTTTCGTTGAACTGTCAAAACGAAAAAGAAAAATACCACAACTCTGGATAAAGTTCCACCTTGGAAATGAGCAAAAACGTGTACTCGGAACTCCACTTGGATTTTCCGTTCATATTTCGCACGTAAACTGTGGAACTACGACTCCTAAAACTGAACTTAACCTCACATCCAATGCAATTGTACTGACTTGCTGAAAAATTTCGGAACTGATCGGAACTTTCTTGCGAGATCTCAACTCTCGCAAGTTAGCGTGTACATTCACAACTTGCTTGAAAATGCAATGCGCTCTCGGAACCGTGTACACATGCAGCAATAAATGTCATAGAACAACTCCAACAAGTTTTGCTTGCTAGTGGACACGAGCCTTAATATGTTCAAAATACATCGCATTAAAGATGACCGCCTACGTTATTTCGACAACAGTAAAAAAATAAATAAATATACAAAATCTGGATTAGTAAAATGACATTCAAATAAACTTATCTGGTATGAAGCGTACACTCGACTATATAGGTGTATATCGACTATAAATATAACAATAAATATAATAGTAAAATTTTTGTTTGCCAAATTCTTTGTGTGAATAGTAGTTCGTACCGAAAAATTATGATATTTTTTTTAAGCTCAATAGATATCTTTTTAGATAGAAAAGATATGTGGGCATATCTATGTGGTTGCATACAGAACGTGAATAGGCCTGTTAAAACTTTGATATAATTTGTTTTTGGCAGTGTATTTAGAGTAGCTCACTGTAACTTTGACGTTGGTAGACCTGCCTACTGACATTTCTTCTTGTATGTAATGTGCTAGCCCTTTTTGGGTTTTCTTTTGGTTAGAATTAACTTCCGGGCTGTAAGGTCTCACTTCTTCTACCTTGAGCAGCCATCACGAACCTGTAACTTAAATTGTGCCGAAAATCAAGAAAAAATTACGGAATAAAACTGCAACTAAAACATACATAAATTCGTTTTCTTTCACGCGACCAGTGTACTTGTGCCTAAGAATTTAACATTTTGGTGCCGAAACCCGGGAACTTTGGTGATCTTTAGATCTTCAGTGAGGTGCAACGCGCGCGTGACTGTACTCGCCGATTTACCCATTTAATTCAATTTCCTTCTTTTGAAGAATCATGGCCATGCCATCAAGAGCCGGGTATCGCTGCCAGCTGACAAAAATCGCCAAGGCAGCTGAAGAATACCTGGCATCGGAAGGTTCGGTAATAAACCCTGAAAATTCCGCTTCCTTCGACGCAATCGAAGAAGAACTCGCCGTCTTCCTCGAACGCTTAAAGAGTGTCCGAAACAACCTAAATATTGCAAACGAAGGCATTAGTGCTAACATTAAGGACGAGGATCGCGAACGGGAGTGCGAAGCCATCGCGGAATACGACGACAAGGCGGTGAGTGCGATCGCGCGCATTAACAAACGCCTTGAAAAAATTCGCCGCGTGCAAGGCTTGAGCATGAATTGCACAAACTCCTGCGAAACACCGCGAAACGTCTGTTCGGTCCGTCTTCCTAAACTAGAACTCAAGCGTTTTACCGGCGATTACAACGAGTGGCAGCCGTTCTGGGATCAATTCCGATCCGCTGTTCATGAGAATCGCACGCTTGGAGGAGCTGAGAAATTCAACTACCTGCAGTCGGTGCTATCCGGCCGGGCGGCTGAAACTATAGCTGGTTTTACACCCAGTGATTCCTGCTACGAGAACGCGATTTCCTTGCTTAGGGAAGAATTCGGTGACACCGAGAAGATTATAGACCGAATTTTACAGCAACTAATGGCGCTCAAGCCGGTCCCGATGAAAAACGATGCCATTGGGCTCCGGAGGCTGTACAACACGGTTACGACGTCCACCAGATCTTTAACAACGCTAGGAGTTCCAGCTACGCATTATTTGATAATGCTAAAATCAATTCTTCTAAAATGCTTACCCTCAGAAACACGAGTGGGCTTCCATCGATCTTATGACGACGCCCTGGAAGAAGAAACCGTAAGTAAAAATGAAATTAACTCAGATGCAGACGGCGAAAGCTCTATAGGCTTCAGAGGTGACAAACAGGTGGAAGCCTTGCTTCGCTATTTGAAACGGGAGGTGGATTCGCTTGAAAGATCTGCGTTTGAGCAGCCTACCTTAAAAAGAGTCACTCCTCCTCGATTTGCTTCGTATGCAACTGCTGAACCCAGCAACAAGGGGTGCGAATTTTGCAAGGAAACACATCATTCCCCTTTCAAATGCAACACTCTATTGCAAAAATCGCCATCAGATCGTTTCGCTGCCGTGAAGGCGTTAAATCTGTGTATAAACTGCCTAAAAAACGGACATACCGTTAGAACATGCAAGTCACGTGGGTGCCAACATTGTGCCAAGCCACATCACACGCTGCTTCACTTGCCCACAGATGCTGTCCAGCACAGCCCTTCACTGCCAGCCTCCATCAATACATCAGTTCATGCTGCCACACTTGGCAGCGTAACCGTGCCATTGCCGTCACGCTCCGAGGACTCATCAAGTCCATCTAGCAATGATCAAGGAAGTTCATTTCTAACCTCGAAAAGCGCGCAATCGCGCCAGAAACCAATCATTCAACGTCAGGTCATCTTGGCCACAGCACTAATTGACGTAGAAACCTCTTATGGAACATTCATCACATGCCGCGCTTTACTGGACTCCGCCTCGCAAATCAACTTCATTACTCAACGGATTGTTCAGAAACTAGGACTGCATCCCAATTCAACCTCCACTCAGATTATGGGTATCGGAAACTCAAGATCTAAATCCTCAGGGAAAACAGAAATTTTGGTACGAAGCAGAGCAAACAATTTTTCGGCAAGGCTTGAAGTGCAAATACTACCCCACATTTCCAGCAACTTGCCAACTCAATACTTTGACATCTCATCTATGACAATTCCACAAAACATCACGCTTGCAGACCCAGCCTTCAATACACCGCAGAGAATTGACATTTTAATCGGAGCCAGTCTATTCTTTGAACTTCTATCCGTAGGACGGATACGCCTGAATCAACAAGCAATATTGCAAAAAACAATATTCGGATGGATATTCTCAGGTAGTATTGTCACAGGCTCAACTTGTCTTTTCTCTGCCGAAAATCCTTCGGAGGAACTTAATGATATCGTTTCGAAGTTTTGGGAAATAGAGAGGTCTGACAGCAGTAAAAAATCATTTAGCGCGGAGGAACTAGCTTGCGAATCGCATTTTTTGGACAATGTTCAACGTTCGGAATCCGGAAGATTCATAGTGCGCTTGCCATTTCGCAAACCACCGCTAACGCTTGGAAATTCTTACAACGTTGCTCTAGTTAGATACAACAAACTGGAAATCAGACTGGCTAGGTCCCCAAAACTCAAGGAGGATTATACAGCCTTTATGCATGAATACCTGGATCTTAATCATATGGAGGAGATCTCTCTGGCTGAACTGGAGCCACCAATGTATTTCCTCCCGCATCACGCAGTGATTAAGGCTGACAGTTCCTCAACCAAACTAAGAGTCGTATTTGATGGTTCGTGCAAGACATCTAGTGGTGATTCTCTCAACAGTATTCTGATGGTGGGTCCAACTATGCAGGATGACCTATTTACTATCATGGTTCGATTTCGCCTCTATGCTTATGCCTTGTCCTCCGACATCGTAAAGATGTACAGGCAAATACAAGTCGCAGCACCAGATGACAATTTGCAATGCATACTTTGGCGTGAAAATTTGGATTCGCCAGTTCGAATATTCCGTTTGAAGACCGTAACTTATGGCACTTCATCAGCTGCATATCTTTCGATACGATGCATGCGGCAACTAGCCATGGAGGAGACCGACAAATTTCCACTTGGAGCCTATCATGTGTTAAATAATTTTTATGTAGACAATCTTATGTGCGGTGCTGACTCGCTGCAGAACCTGTCTGCCATCAAGCAGGAGGTGATGGAGTTGCTGTCCCTGGGCGGATTCAAGCTTCGAAAATGGTGCTGTAACAGTGCCGAAATATTGAACGACATCGACAAGGGCGACAGAGAGCCACTGATGAGGCTTAATAGTGACGACGTTGTTAAGGCGCTGGGACTTTTTTGGAGCCCCGATGCTGATGAATTCGTTTTTCATTACGAGGAAACGACCCAAAATACGGTACACGTAACAAAACGATTGGTTCTTGCTCAAATCGCGAAATTGTTTGATCCCCTTGGATTCATACAGCCTATCACTGTCAGAGCAAAAATGTTCTTACAAAGACTATGGCAACACAAGCTCGATTGGGATGAAGGCCTGCCATCTGATTTACACGCTCAGTGGACCGAAATGCAAGGCCAGTTGCATTTAATCAACTCCATCCGCGTTCGTCGTTTCGCATCAGTATCAAACGCAAGAGTACAATTGCATGGGTTTTGCGATGCAAGTCAAGGTGCGTATGGAGCTTGCATTTACCTCAGAAGTGAAGACGGCCACGGCAAGATTCATGTTGAACTTCTTTGCGCGAAATCTAGAGTAGCACCAGTACGAACGGAATCCTTGGCCCGTCTTGAACTATGTGGTGCCCTGCTGTTAGCCGAGCTTCTCGAACGAGTCTCATCGGCTTTAACAAAGGAAATAGAAGAACGGTTCTGCTGGAGTGACTCCACAATTGCACTTGCCTGGATAAGTTCCACGCCCAACAAATGGTCTACGTTTGTCGCGAATCGCGTCTCCAAAATACAGCAATCAACGGAATTATGTTCATGGAATCATGTGCCAGGACGGTACAACCCAGCTGACTTGCTCTCCCGTGGTTGTTTACCAGAGGAGCTATTGAAATGTCGAACGTGGTTGAATGGTCCACACTTCTTGAGGTTGGATTGTAAATCCTGGCCGAGGCCTAGCATCTCTTCCGACGTGGAGGTACCTGAGCACAAGAATGAGAAGTACTCATTCGCTTGCTGTAAATCGAATAAAACAGATGACATAACTCAGAATTGCAAATTTTCCAATTCCTTTATGCGCATAGTACGAGTTTTTTCTTTCGTGCTCCGATTCCTTTGGAGCAAGAATAAGCCGAAGCCGAATTCTCTTCGTATTTCTACCAATGAGTTTGAAGCTGCATTCAAGGCCATTATTCGAAATCTGCAAGAAACTTTTCTTTCAACCGAATACAAGTGCCTGGCCGAAGGAAAGGAAATTCCATCCAGCAGTCGAATTCTTCGCTTAAACCCATTCATGGGCCCAGACCAACTAATCCGCGTAGGAGGTCGTCTTCGCCGATCTGACCTGCCGTTTGATTCCAAGCACCAAATAATCCTGGTTCAGTGTCATCCGTTCACCGACGCCATAATACGCCATTACCACGAACAAAATCTTCATGCAGGCTGTCAAGCAGTGCTCAACACTATTCGTCAAAGGCTGTGGATCATCAATGGTACTCGTGCCGTAAGCAAGGTCATTCGACGGTGCATTACTTGCTTTCGATCTCAACCAAGGCTAGCATCGCAAATCATGGCTGACCAACAACTTGACCGCCTTCGCCCTTCTCGGCCTTTCACGGTAACAGGAGTTGATTTTTGTGGCCCGATTTACTTAACGCAGCGAATACGAGGTAGGCCGCCTACCAAGGGCTACATAGCAGTTTTCATCTGCTTTTCGGTGAAGGCAGTACACTTGGAAGTGGTGCCGGACCTAACTACACAATCCTTTCTGGCTGCATTGCGACGCTTTATTTCACGTAGGGGAAAATGCGCAAGGTTGTATTCGGATAATGCAACCAATTTTGTCGGGGCCCGAAACGAGCTCAAGGACCTCCGTGAGCATCTACTCTCACTTAATCACATTGAAGCCGTGGAAAACTTCGCCTTATCTGAAGGTATTGACTGGGCGTTCATACCGCCAAGGTCACCTCACTTTGGCGGACTTTGGGAGGCCGCTGTTAAAATCGCCAAAAGACATCTCAATAAGGTCGTTGCAACTACGTCAAATTTTTCCTTCACGTACGAAGAAATGAATACGCTAATCTGTCAGATTGAAGCCATCATGAATTCACGACCGATTTCGGCGCTCTCAAACGATCCTAACGACTTCGAAGCACTAACACCAGGACATTTCCTAATTGGCGCTCCATTAACTTCATTTGCCGATGCTGAAGCTTCTCCAAACCTCAACAGGCTATCGCACTATCAACGCATCCAATTCATGCAGCAAGAATTTTGGCAGCGCTGGCGCAAGGAGTATATCCAAATGATGCAGTCAAGAGGGAAATGGTTGCGTTCTCAACCGAACATTCAGGTCGGAGAACTAGTTCTCATCAAGGATGACCATCTGCCGCCGCTTAAATGGCCTATGGGCAGAATTATCAGCACTCACCAAGGAAACGACAATAAGATTCGGGTTGTCGGCATAAAAACCGCGAATGGGGTTGTCAAGCGTGCCATAACCAGAGTTGCCATATTACCGTTGCCAGAGACGACAGCTGAGCCACTTGCGGCTGCAAACAACGATGAAGACAATCGCGGAGCTAAGTGAACTGCTTGGTACTTACATACATTTTCTTGCATTTTTAAAAGACTTACGCCTTTCAAAGGGGCCGGTATGTTAAAACTTTGATATAATTTGTTTTTGGCAGTGTATTTAGAGTAGCTCACTGTAACTTTGACGTTGGTAGACCTGCCTACTGACATTTCTTCTTGTATGTAATGTGCTAGCCCTTTTTGGGTTTTCTTTTGGTTAGAATTAACTTCCGGGCTGTAAGGTCTCACTTCTTCTACCTTGAGCAGCCATCACGAACCTGTAACTTAAATTGTGCCGAAAATCAAGAAAAAATTACGGAATAAAACTGCAACTAAAACATACATAAATTCGTTTTCTTTCACGCGACCAGTGTACTTGTGCCTAAGAATTTTTTAATTTACAATTTATGTGATTGTAGTGTATTTTCCCTAAAACGTAAAAGTACAAAACAAGAGGAAAGTAATTAACATTAAATCAAAATGTTTTATTCTTGAAGAAATTATAAATAAAAAAAGAAAATGGTCAAAGGTGGCACCATAATTTAAAAAAAAAAAATTTACACTACAAGTTTAATACACAGTAAAAAATTTGTACTACTTTAAAAGTAGGCAATTGGATGCCAACTTTAATTATAGTAAAATTACACTCCATTGTGTTCGCTACAGAATAGTGTGTAAACTGTAATTACATGCTGATTCTGTATACTTAACACACTAGTGTGTAAAAAAAAAAAAATTTTAAAAAATTTGTTATTTTTTTCCTGCTTGCTACGAATTTATTTTCCTGTAAATGATTTTTTTTTTGTTTGAAAAATTAGAATGCACACTCTCGGATTCGAACCATGGAACCGTCGCACATAAGTCCGATACGCTACCACTCGGCCACCTGAAAATTTTTGAAACATGCTTAAATCATCAAGAATAGCCAAGAATGACGTAAATTAACCCTTACTATGTATATAAGAAATAGTACTTTTACATAAATTCGCTTAATATTCACACAACGCCATTGAATTCTGCACAACGTACCTACTTTTATGTAATTTTTACAGAAATTACACAATTTACACATTTTATAGCAAATTTACGTAAATTACATTGACCCAACAGTAAAAATTACTATATAAAAAATAGTACTTTTCCTGAAATTTTTTACTGTGTACCTTATCCCGAACTACATCATAAATCGGAGTTTAGCGTTTCAGCTAGAGTATCATACTTGCAGCTTCAAGATGTTTTTAATTAGACTTTATCAATTTTCATTCGTGAAGGACAGTTTAATAATTTCGAAAATGTAATGGAGGAACGGAACTACTGACTGATTTAGAACACTGACCCAGAACATACGCAACAACGCAATGACGACGACGATAGGCACCGGTTACGTACATGCGGAAAACAGAAAATCAAAATCAACACCTCAACACTTTCGATCAATCATTTCACACCTTGGTTCTCTCGATATTCAGATTGGCCACCTGTTTACAAAACGCTGAGCCCTTAAACGAGTTAATTACACTTGTGCACTTTTGGCATCCACAGGTGCTCCAGCAATGTGTGAACAAACGCGCGGCTAACGCATCGTAACAACTGCATGCAGACGAGGATGGATGCATTTTATGATGTGCGGCAGTGAGGAGTGGACTCATCGTGGAGGTGAGCTGGGTGAGGAGTGGACCCAGCGTGGAGGTGAGCTGGGGGCTCCATATGGCGAGAACTGCAAAACTGCACCATCAAAAGTGCGCTACACAAGCAACATATTTAACGAGTGATTTACCCGCGGTAAATTCGAAAAAAAGGCGACGACGATGACGATCAGGACTCGGGAGTGCATTTTTACCATTCATTGCCTTTTCCACACGAACCCTCAGCATAAAATGCATAAAGCGGACAGGAGTAGCTTGCCAGGAGTACTGAGGCCATATACAAATAAACAGGAATGTAACCCAAGCCCCAAATTTGTGGTCACACCGTGGCATTAAAGTGGGTGAATATTTCGCTATAACCGACCGCGGTGGCTGATGATTGTGCAGCCGCGTATGGTACGTATGGCACGGCGGAACGGATGCAAAAAGTCCATTTTGGAAGTGCACATGCAATGAATGAGTTTGTACTTTGTGCTACTTTCTATAGCGGCCGATGTATTTCGGTTGCAGTTTTGTATTGCATCGAAAGCAAAGCAATAGCGACAGTATCAGCCGTAACATCATCTAGTCAGAATCAGAGTCGCACGTTTCGGACTCATCTCATCCTTGGATGAGCCTCGATGTGCTGCATCTGTCCATCCATCGGCACAACTGTCCCATTTTAATAGCGGCGCTTCAACCCACTTTGGAGTTCCGCATACAACACGAACCTCACTAGCCAAGCTACCCTTAACCCCTGATTCGTGCGGTTAGCGGGAAGAGCAGTGGTTTTTGAATTTTTCGACAATTGGTTTTTCGTGCAATGACACGTGATTACTGCCTATTAAATTCAATCCGAGCAATTAAATCCACTGATTCGATTAATGCGATACTGCAAGTGGTGAAAATATTAATTTCGACTTAATTCGGTGTGTTTTTTTTATTTGCGTAATAACTTTACACATAATTATCTGGTAAGAGTTGTATTCTATTTCTGAATGATTCCTTCAAGATTTTATCGAAGATGATTGAAGGAATGTCTTCACTTCTTGAATCGAACATTCCTGAAAGATAAGGTTGGCTGCCGTTAAACAAAGCAATCAACATGAATTGGGACCAGTTCAGCGACTTAATTTTGAATTCTGGTATTTATTGAGAATGAAATCAGCAATGTAACAATCTAACCATAATTTAAAACAATATTTATTATTATTTATATTTTTCAATTTAAAAATGCATTGTAAAAACATTCACTAAACCATATTAAAATGGTAATTAAAAAAATTGTTCCACCGATTTAGTGAAAATATGTTATTTAAAAAAATCTGCCAATAGTGTCGAAGCTTTATTATTTTTATTATTTATTCAAAGTTCGAGAAGCTGGTTAAAATGGGGTCGCGTTAAAAAGCTGACGACACTGCCACGTATGAGCCGTTTATTTTGAAAGTGACATAAGTCACTTTCGTTTAAATCGACATGTTTAAGGGTTTGCGTTTTAACATGTTTAAAAATATTCATGCCAACATTTGGAAAAACTTTCTAGTACTTGTAAAAAATGTGATGAAACAATTGCATCAATAGGTTCTCAGAAAGTTTCTTCGTGTTGTACCTATAAAACATCGTTGGAATGTTACAAAGATTTTTTTTTAAAAAGTACCTCAAGTGGCTCAATAATAACACATAAATAAACAATTGGGGCGCGATCAAAGTCGAAGAATAGCATCAGTTCTTTCGAGATTACGAAATTTTTTAAAAAATTGGTGTTGTCAATAAATAGAGACGACTCGGATTTTGGTATAATTTAAATTAAGAGCCGATAGAAGTGAGAATCTATTTGCTACTTATCAGACTTAAGGGTTACGACGATGTTAAAAAAATATGTACAAACAACTAAGAAACAAACATACTAAGAAAATGCGGAGTTACTCACCACCGTCTTCGCTGCATCTCACAACATAGCATAACTCCGTTTATATATTGTTGAAGATAGTAATTGAGAAAGTGAAACAATTGTTACGAGATTTTTTACCCTGAAATAAATCAAGTGTCATTGCGTAAAACACCGTGGGCAATGCTGGAAATTTCCACATTAAAGTATCAAACCACCCCAACTTGACCCGAATCGCAAAATTTCCCGACTAGAAACCGGTAGCCTTACGTGTAGGTGGTATGTTGTATGGCTATAGACTCTAGGGTGTACGATGAACCATTTGTTGCTTCTCGTTTCTGGAAAGCCAACGAAGAAAAGACGGAGGGTAAAGGAATAAGCGCCGTCAGGCATATTCACAGCCATCCACTAATCCAGCAGTCTTTTCTACAAACGCCGCACGTGCCAGGACACATTTCTAGGTTAGCATATTTGTACCTATTTCGGCTTAAAGCAAAGTGAAAGTTTTGTCACGACGACTTCTCCTGTACCATGTTAGAAAGTGTCAACAAAAAAAAAAGAAACGAAAACGGCCAGAAAAGGACAAGGACGAAGGTACGAGGGATCTACGTTCAGGAACAGATTCTAAATTTCATTGAGATGAGCGTTACCAACAGGAAGGTCTCCATGAAAACGATTGAATCAGTTTTCAACATCTTTATAAGCGCCCAAAGAGGACGACGTGTGTTGCGACAAGTGGTAGCTGTTTCTACTGGGTATACCATCTCCATATATAGTATAACAAATCTCTTGCTATACAATATGTAGGACGAACCATAGATAAAAGTGCAGAAACTTTTCTTGCACACCATGGATGTGGAAAAGTGAAGTCATCGTCGTACAGACCTACTCGATGGTCGTATAGCTAACGCTATAGTCATACATAAATAGCATCTCCACTGTCCTCATGTAGTCGTATAGACTCCGACGAGAAGTGGTTAAGCGCACATTATCGCATTGTAGACACGATAAAACATGCGGTGGGAACAACCGAGATAACTTTGCGGTTTTATAAAATGGAGCCCAGATGGAAGGAGCCGGTAATAAAATTGTTGTAAAGTGATTTTATACAAATTTACACCTCTGTCCTCTGGTGGTCGAATGGTAAGGCGAGCAATTCCTTTAGGCTTCATGGGTCGTGTTTGACTCTTATCGGATGTCCATGATCGCAGCAATCTTCCTTTAGTCTTTTAGGGTATTAGTTTAGTATGTGGTACACCATTTATGCGGTATTAGCAAAATAGAATTGTCATGAATCGTGTACACTGTCGTATATGAAATAAGATAAATGAACAGGCCAGTGACCATTCTTTCAGTTACACCCGTCGTAGTGACATCAAATTTCTTAAAAACTAAATAGGGGAGACTTGGTAGAAATGCACCATTTTTCATTAATTACTCCATATCTCTGTAGAAAATTGTGGAACTTTATTAATTTTTTTTTCTTTGTTTGATGAAATACCTTGCGCAAATATTGTATTCATAAAAAGGAGCAAAATATAAACAGATCGTGAGCATAATGAAAATAGCACAGTCAGTCCAAATGGTGCATTTCTCCCATCATACGGGAGAAATGAACCACTTGCAAGGTATAAATGCACCACATTTTAAATATGTGGCAAATCCCAACCAAATTAGTTGAAACAAAAAAGTTAAATATATTTACAAAAGTAGCAAACAATAACGAACTAAACAGTAAATACAGTAAATATTTTTCGAGTTTTATACTAATAAAAACTAATTTTATACCAAAAAATAGTAATTCAATGGTTTTATAAGTTAACGAATATTAAAATTTTAAAAATCGATTGAAAATTGATATGTTACTTGCTGTCTGTTTATAGTACGAGCCCGTTCTGATTGTATTAAAATAATTTGAATGTCATTAAGATTTGTGACCATAAATTCAAGCTACGGAGGTATAAAAATCTGGTATATTTCCCTCTATAAGCTCGTGGTGCAATTCTACGGATTCTGACCAGATTATTATTATTTTTTTATAATAAATAATAGCAAATAAAAAAATCTGCCAACAGTCTGGGCGCAACTTTATTATTTTTCCGGCAGAAGTTCAGAACGCGTTCAATTCGGGGATGCGGTGTATGTTACTATGTGACTGAAAACCTAACAAAAAGTTCGGGAAGCGGTTAGAAAAGGGTGTAACATATGAATTAAATAATTGGGTCATATTCCGGGATGCGGTCTAGAGGTTGAAAAAAACAAAAATTAAAAATAGGTGATTATGAAACAAGCCTGGGGAAGTGAAAAGATATTCGATATGTGATCAGACCTGAGAAACATGGTGGAATTCATGAAAAAGTATACAACCAGTTTACACCCTCTTAGGGAACGAATTTCAAAAAATCTTGAAAACACATTCTAGGTATTCATATGAAGAATCCGTAAAATAAAAATGAATTCAATATTTCGAAAGACCTAGTAGATATGACGAAAATCGTGAAAATATATGCATTTTATGCATTTTATTTTTCATGAATTTTTTTTTATCAGAATTACTTTTCTAGTTAATTTACATATACGTACCGAGCTTCAACTTCTTAGCATAAGCCGTTCTAAATTTAGGAAAACAATCCCCACCACCGCACGGTTAGTCCATGATAGCCAGCAGATCGTAATGTTCTTCGCACAGATTCAGGATGTAAGACTTTACCGAAGTCATTCTGAATATATTTTGCCAACTCAGGTGCAATTATCTTAGGATTTTTTCTCACTTTTTCTAATACTGATCGAGTATTACGCTCACTTAGCACTCTAGGTCGCCCAGATCTTGGCTTATTATCGATACTGCCAGTAAATTTATTTTTTTTTTACAATGCTTTGGACGGTGGGACGACTCACTTTAACTATTCTATTGAATTAATTTTGCTGTATGTAGACTTTTGTGGTGTGCTCATCGCTCTTTTTTCGTTTTTCTAAAGAAATAACGGTTTCTTTTGGTATGTTTTGTTACTTTATTGTTTGTTTCATATTATTGCATATTCTAGCTGTTTTGATTTGAATCTAGTGTTTGTTGTTTTCTTTATATAACATAATTAAGCGGTGTATGTAGACTTTTGTGACTGAGTGCATGTATATTTTTTAACGGTTTATGTGCCCTTAATAATACAATTATTTAAATTCAAAGCAAAATAGTTTTGAACAAGAATCTTAGAATGTCTCGACTTGAGCTTTTAAGCTCTCCAGGCAACTTGTTGTGCTTCCCACTTTCACACTTCTCCCCTTAGTATAAGATACTTTATCATATTATTTATTTATCCATTTAAATTCTAAGCTTCAACTTCCTGAGATAAGCGCGGCCCGTGAAGAAGAATGAAGACCAAAATTTTTCATTTAAAACAAACAACTTAACGATGTTAACCCAAAACACCAACAAGATTTGATTAGTCCCGAAAGCATATGCATCTATGGATTGAACTTGGACATTTAACTACTTTAAGTTATAATGAAGATATTGTTTAGTGTTATTTAGTATGTAGGATATGCAAAGAACGTTATGATGACGGTAGTGACTCACTCGATTAAACATTGTTGCGATAGCTTCAATGAAAACGATCAAAACACACCACTTATTATTGACTCCAAATTGCTGTTCATAGAGTCTGTAAAACTTTACACAAGTAAATGAAATAATATAAAACAAAATGAGAAGACTTTGTAAATTGTTGCAGATTCAATAAATATTTGATTGGATTCGTCTACGAGAGACGGGCATGAAGTGTACTTGAGGCCGGTTAGGTGCTTAATTATAAATTGAAGTACTCGCTGTGCATTATTAACACTTGCTGGTGCAAACGCTCCCTGTGAAAGTTGACAGGAGCACCTGTGCCAGGAACAGCAAAAAATGAAATACAACAGCGCTGAATGAAGTGACTGACTGAGTAATAGAATAATAAATAGAAAATGTTAGACATAATTAATTATTAAAATATATACCGGAGCTACGAAGCATTACATTGCACTACATACAACATTACAAAGCAATGGTGGGCAAAAGTTTGAAGCTATGCATAAGGTAAACTATTGGAATGTTGTATAGCGCATCTCAAACCGAATAGGGCCACTAATAGGTAGGAGTGCATTGATGCAAACATACATCCATAAATACGTCAAATCCACCTCTCATATTCGCTGAAATTCATCTAAAATTGCTATGGCCTCATAAATGTGAAAGTGGAAATGTTTTAATAATTTCAGACTCCACCTCGATGGTTTTTTCAGATTTTTTGTTTTTGTTAAAAAAAAAATCTCAAAATAAAGCAAGGCTGCGCCGCAACTCCGCCCAATTTTGATTGATGTCTGAAATTGCATTTCTTATTATGTACGTTGCGAATGTGGACGCCGCTGGTTGCTTTTTTCGTATTATTTTTAATTCCTACTTCTCTATAGGCTTTCGACTTTATGACGTGTCACATTTATAATTGGAAGTTGGGGTAGAGAAAATAAAAATTTCCCAACTTTTTCATATTCACTAAATTGACATCAAATATTCACGAATGAATGAAACGTCACATATAGTCACTGTCATTGTCATATCATTTCTATGTCATTCATAAATTAATGATGAATTTAATTGAAAATTGTCGCAAATGGTAAAAATGTAAATCCTAAACTAGACTGGAAAAAAAATTTATAATGCAGGTTTAATTAGATTTATATGTGAGTATATGGCTGGCATTTAACCGAAGTAGGCATGTATTTTGCATAATTAATGCATCTGGCAATGCTTCAGCACAATTTTTATTAAATTGATTAACGTGATTATGAACAAATGGATTGCGTAGCAGTCATTCTCGAGACATAAAATGGGTGTTAATTGTTAATGGTATTTAAAAGGCAACATGAAATTTGGAACAATTGGGAAAATGAAGATGTGGGAGATATTAGATAAAGATATTAAAAGCCAGGATAGAGTTCTTCAGACATCATAGCGGATGGAAATTAGAAAGAAATGAATCAGGTCTATGTTTGTGTTCTAGGCCGTATCTAGAATTACAGTTCAAGAGGATATAAATTTGAATATATTAGGTCTAGGGAAATTCCCCAATAGATGGCGCCAAATAACTCAAAAAACACAGATCACAGCGACACCGTATCGCTGCTTCTGGAAAAGTGATAGTTCGAGTGTTACTGGGAGTGCATAAACATCGAAATTGGTGCAGTGGTTTTAAAAATTGGTTGGTTTCGTTCTGGTAATTTTGATGTGAAAGATAAATAACGCTCTGGTCTGAAGCTGATGAAATTCTTGAAAAAGTCAAGCAAGATAAGCAGTGTCGATATTGCTATGGATTTAAACAAAGCTGTTCCTCATGAGTTGAGCGCAAAAAGCATGATGGACCGCATTAGTATAAATACATAAATATAAACAAATACATTTACTCATGGAATCATTTCAGTTTTGCACTTCATTGTAAACGCACAGAGAAAAAAAAAATCGACTCGAGTTAAAAACGGAAGTTTTTACTTTACGAGTTTAAACTGCACAACATCTCAACGGAGGCCTAAAAAATTAACAAGGCTTTTGGAACTGATACGGTAAACAAACTAACAGCGAAGGTTCGATCGGCAAGGAAGAACTGAATTTATTAGTGGAATACGATGCACGCTATTATATTATAGTATATTACGTCCCAGTAGAAAATGGGAGTATCCCATGATTAATCCCGGACTACTCCTTAGGGAGGTTTGGAGACCTCGTTTTCTCCTCCATTTGACCTCATTTTTGCAAGAGAATGCCCGCTAAAATCAGATCTCCAATATATGTACCTCCAAAGAAAGCATTCAAAAATACTTGTAAGGGAGCTTAAAACGAGATCTCTAATGGGACTAGTTCTGCAGTAAAACTCAAAAATGGTCTTCATATAGTCCCATTTTCATCCATTCGGAGCAAAAAAAGAGAAGTAACGGTTTTCTGCATAATTTTGTTATTAATCTCCTTTTTTGCTCCATTGTGAGGGATAGTAGATACCTCCCTCACGGAGTTCTCCTGAAATTTCCTAGTGGGCTAGGTCTGATGATAACAGCGCAGCCGCACCTTACTTCTTTTTTTTGTGTGTCCGGAACGCGTTTAATTCAGTGTATATGTTATTATTTGACTGACAACCTAAAGAATAACCAGGTGGTTGCATTGAATGTTATTTTTTAGGTTGTGAATCGTATAGTAACCTACAACGCAAATTTTCAATAAAACATCTCGACTTTACTCTTTGCACTATGGCTTTATCTACACGTAATAATGATTGCACCATTCGAACTATATTTAAACATTAACCAAGGGACCGAAGGTACAACTAAAGATATTTATGCATAGCAAATTATTTCAATTGTCACTTTTAATTGTGGGTAAATAAAAGATCTACTTCCATGGGGTAATAATTTTCTTCGTATAATTACAACCCATTATTTACTAATGTAGGTATAGGTATACATATATGTATACATATGTGACTAAGTCTAATTAAATATACGCTTCTATCCTAAATACGATACAATATATAATTGTAGATTATATTTTGAGGAAAGAGAATAGAACCCGACTAGTAATTATGTCTTTAATTGAGTTCACTATTCAAAGTACTTTGATCGCTGGCATGTATTTGTTTCTTAATTTATAAGTACATGTCTACTGCGAACGTAGGTACGTGCTGAAATATTTAATAAATTAGTTGCAAACTAGAAGCGTTTTGGATGGCCTGCAATTAACAGGACTTTCAGAGAATGCATTGAAAATAATTTTCGAAAACCTTTCAATCATTTATCTTCTCATGACCTGAACTTAGTATCGTCCGTCAGAAAGTGAAATTATCGTATATAATTAAAACTTCCTTAACTTAAATTTGGTATTAGACGTTATTCAGGATAGCCTTTCTTCGAATGAGATTTTCATTTGTTCATCACATTTTGCGTTTTTTTTCAAGATTTTTTTTTGCAAAATTTTCAACATCAATGAAGTCTAAGAAAGATTAATCTGATTTATACGAACCTACCCCCTTTAAATCAAATTTTTCATCAATTTGAATAATTTATATTTATGCCACCATGAAACATTTAAATGTAATTTAATGTTTTTAACATAAACATTTTTCTGTGGCTTTTTTTTATAAAGGGTCTTTCAATAAGAGCGCTCCAACTTTTTTTTTAAATAAAACAAAAACGGCTTGAGATTTCAACGAATTTTTTTTATTATTTCATTGTTCAAACATATACGTTTATGTATGAAATTCAATTTCCTTCGCATGACCACCACATATGCAAATCATTTCATTTCTCAGTCTGCTATCTTATCCTTAACAAATCAAATGAATTCCAATGAATATGACATTAAAATAATGCGTACAACATACTAGAGTCAGTTGGATTAGCTAGGTATGTCCTTGTAAGTAATTTCGGTATGCAATTAAATGCCTTATTTATAATTCAACGCTCAATTAATCGACACATACCGAAGCGTAGCCTGCAAGTCCTTGACGATAAGCAATTTCCATCTTCCACATCAGTGCATTGCATCGACAACAGAGGGTTGGGGTTGTGTTCCCATCAGTTCTTATTTGGTTTCGAATCCTTTACCCGAAAACGTCCGGACGGTTCCTGGAATTATACTTTAGTGCCGCATAACATGCAGGCGACCTTTATGCAGCATCATCAACAGAAATGCATCCTGATGCTGTCGGAAGGAGGACCGAAGCGATAGAGTAGGCACCCCAAAGCAACAGAAATTCGTCACATTACCAGCCGAAAACTGCACTTCTCCTAGTTTTCGAATGTTCACTGTTTAGTTAGTCTTGTACACATTGGAATGGAACGGTCTACAACCATGTTGGGGGTCTATGATGTACCCTAATTTATGTCTTTCTACACTGGGGCCAGGGTAAATATTTATTACGTATATTTGTCGGTATGTTGGTTCTCCGTTCGTTATGTCCTTCCAGTGTTGGCACACCAAACGAAATTCAAGCGTCATAGACTATAGAGAAATTCGAAGCGAACCCCATCCATCTACCACAGTGAACACTGTACGCTACTGGTCACAGAAGGGAAGAAGGTCACGCCTGGAGGTATTCCTGGTAGTATGCCTACCTGGTGTCCTCTCCTGTATTAGAGCTTTGATCAGAGAGCGTCCAGTCGTTGTTCCATCCTGAATATTTGATACCACAGGCTTGTTATGCTCCTGTCTCCAACAATTGTACATCTATGTTTTATGTAACAAAAGTAATGAATTAGTTAACAGTATGCAATGAGTTTTCATGAAAGAGAGAGGGAAAATTAAAAAAGCAGGCACTGCCATTATACTGTAAAAGTAACAAAAACAACAACAACAATTTTCCAGTTACATATGTTTACTCTAGTCCTTGACGACATGAATCCATAAAAGAAGAGAAAGATTCTATCATATATACAGTCAGTCACAAAAGTCTACATACACCTGGAAAATCAATTTCCAAAACTACGAATATTAATAATTTAAAATATGCATTATTCCAAAGTTTTTGGCACGTTAATAAATCTTACGCAACGAAATAATACAATTTCTAAAAAACATTCGATTCCAGGCCGATAAAGTGAAGGGTCTACTGCAGCTGCAAGCTCCAAAGCATCCTTTTGTTTCTGTCTGAGTCAAATACTGGATTCCTGAGCCTCCGATGTACTATTCTATAAAAAAAAAAATTTAAATGAACTTTATGAAGTGTTAAGACCCGCATAAGCTCTTCAAATTAAAATTATCTATTAACTAATGGTACATTTTATCATTTTTTTTATCATTTTATTTGCTGTATGTAGACTTTTGTGGCATAATTTTTTTATATTTCTTATAATTATGCTTACATACTAAATAATTTTATAATTTTCTTTCAAAATATGTACAAGTAAAAATCATTAAAATAAACTAAATTTGAATTAATTTTATTGTTCAGTTATGCATTTTTCAGGTGTATGTAGATTTTGTTGACTGAACATAGGTAGGTATATTATGTAAAAATATAATATTCAACTGAACTATCAATTTAATTCGGCGTTGCAGTTTAGGTATAAGAAAATACTCTTGCTTTCTCGCGTTCGGGGTTTCCGAACCATAATTAAGGTCTTATGGCCTTTGGTCGAATAGCAAAATACCCTCGAAAGGAAGTCGGTCGGAAAAAAATATATCAACAACTCAGATCAACCATATGCAAACTAGTTTAACAGTTCTAATATTAAATGCTAAGAAACGCCAAAATTTTCCCGTCGGTAATAGCTATGGAGTATAGCATTCGTAATCATATCAGACCGACCCGGTCGTTCGTTTGTCATTATCTCGGATAAAATGTGGTGTAGTATATATTTTCATGAATCTTCTCATATCAGAAGGTCTTTTTAAATATTGATTTAATTTTATCTCTACGGATTTATCCATTAAATACCAGGAAACCAATATCAGAACTTTTTAATATTCACCCCTAAAGGAGTTGAAAGGGGTTGACAACATTTTGTAATCGCCTAAAATACTGCTTTCCGGATTTCGATCCAAAAATAATGAAGTTTTGATCAAACTTTTAGCAGAATTTCTATAGCTTAGGTACCATATAAAAATAACTTATCAAGGTATACTTGCTTTTAAAAGACATCAAAGACTACAGAACTAAAACATAAAAGACAATTTAATAGATACAATACTTACAGAGACTTCAATTATATATTTATTTTTTCTTATATCTATCAACTACAGAACATGAACCAAAATATATCTATTATCTAATAATTAAAAAAACTGAACTGAAATATAGACATTATTACTTAAATGTTTTTTATTTTCAGATACAGTGACGAATTAATGAAATTTATCGTGCCAAGTTTCACCTCTCGGACTTATCTTTTCGTACTCCTCATTGACCTAACTACAGATTTTGTAAGGGTATGTACAATTTGCAATATTTCTTATTACACGACCAAATTAACTAAAAATATACCCATCTTTTGGTGCTTCAAACACTTTTTAAATTCAAGATTAAATAATTTTGACCTTACTATTATAATACTTTCATTTAATTTGAGCTTAACAGATTTGTTATCTTCAAAATTCAAAAAAACATGTACAACAAACCAAAAACAAGTTAAAATAAAAATCAAATCTATTAGGTTAAGTAATCATTTATACATTTCCCTTACAACATTTTCCTGAATGTAATAAAGTAATTGTTTTTAGCATTCGAGTGTGTCTGGGTTGGGCATGACACGATAAATAAATGAATTTAGTTAAAGCTCATGTTCATATAAAATCAGGTGATAAAGCAGTTTTTTTTCCTTTGATTTTTTCATCCTATTAAAGTAAAAGCGTAAAGTTGTTCAATATTTTCCAATCAAATGTAAATCTATTATCACGAGCTGATTGGAAGTTAATGTTTTGTTCTATTCCGTGTACATATAGGCAAGTTGGTAATATAAAAGATTTGTCTTACAACATACCGTGCCTTAGCCATCAAATGAACTTAATTTTAAAATAATTCCATGTTCTATGATAAGATAAATAAAAATCTTATCGAAACAAACCAAAATAAAAAACCAAATTTAATAATATCAAGATTCTAAATTCCAACTCGATGATATCCCAATACAAAAAAAGCTACTTATTCTGACAATAATTCATTATAGTGTGAAATTAATTTCATTCGCCGAATTTAATAATGTTAAGATTTTCGAGATATCTATAACAAAATTGTCCTATAGAACAAACTCTAATTACAAATTTTAAATTGATATCAATATCTTCGCTGTTGATTATCTATCTATGTGAATTTTGTTTGGATACTTAGTATTTTGACTAGCTTCATCTCGCTCTTTCTTCTCAAGTAGGTACGGGCAACTAGTAATTCACTTCTTCAGTTCCTGTGTATACCTCGATGGAGTAATAGTAGTGCTTCTTCACAGGAGAAGTATTTCAATAATACAGTAGGTATTGTGATCGATTTGAAAAATTTGATACCTTGATACTTTGATACCCACTGAAAGAGCAAAAACGGTTTTAGTCAAAAACATTTTTGACTAAACATGAATATGGAAAAAAAGAGGCAAAATCATTTAAAGGCTCGTAGCTCCCAAACCCTTTGATCTGTTAAGTTGACATATTTCTGAATGGACAGGGTGGATCCCTTAATGTGGCAATTTTTTGAGATATTTGAATGGAAGCTGGGAAAATTTGAAAAATCCTTAGATTACAATATCTCACGACTCAATTATTTAAGAAAAATTAAGACAATTTTTCTAGGAATGCACGTCTCTTATCTCAAGAACTCTAAAAAAATTTCAGACTGTGAAATTAACTCGTTAAAGTCGAGGTAAGCGTTTTCTCGAACGCGATTACGAAAACGCGTTGATAAAATTGTATTTGTCAAAACAAATCACGTCAAACTGTTTTCGCATAGTTTGTACGGGGTATTATAGTTAATGCGCGATGTAGACCTAATGAACCCTTAGCGAAAAAAAAGCTTTGAGGATTAGGGTGAAAACTAGATTTTTATATTTCGAGAACTGCTAATGCTAACTTATTAAAGCCTGGTATTTAGGTAGAGTTATGGCAGTGTCACGTTAAACAATTAAATAAAGCATTGGGGTGGAGAGTGTTTTCATATCTCTGGAACGCCAAAAGTTTGAAAACTCGAAAATGTACCTACTAGAAAAGTAATTTAAGTGCAAAAAATCTAATATCCATTGACGTTGACACATGTTTGTACTAGACAAATAGATTTCACTCCTTCAAATTCGTGATCGACCTTCCTTGCAGAATCTTGAAGTGGATACATTACGGTCCTGCAACTTTTGTTTTTGAGTCTCAATATCTATGTCTTGGATTCTTCAAAGATCATCTTTGAAGATATCGTCTAAACAATATTCATACGTACCTACGCATGTTCTATTATTGTATAAACTTGCAAACGACGACAGATTCGATTCTTCCTCTCGTCAAATAGTTAGCTGTAACAGTTTTTCTTGCCAGTTTGTGGTTCGGCTTAGGACAGTTCTATTATAATCTAATCCAAAACACTTGTATGCCGTCCTAAATCTGGGAACAATCAGACACGGATTTTATGTATCATTACGCCCCGAATATTTTCTGCATGATACCTACTTATTTTTCTATTGCTGTAAGATTACTTTCAAATGATTTTCTCCATTCAATCTCACAAAGTTCCTGTTGATCCTGCAGTGTTTCAACCACAAATTAACACCCTCCGGTATGGAATTGACTCTGTTAGATCCCTTTTACACTCGAGTTCATAAGTCGTCCGCTAAACAAAGCCTCAACAGCTGACAAATTCAGTGCTTCGGCAAAGGGACGAAGAAGATTCCAATGCGAACAGGACATTATCGTGCTGCTTAAGCTCCACACTTCATCTCACCAGCACGGCACACTCTCCACATCCTTATAGTCCTTCGGGTAGCAGCCACTGGCCCGAAAAACTTTCACGTTTACATGTCGCAATACGAACAAAAAGAGGTTCCTTGTTACGTCTATCCTAACGTGGAAGCAAAAGGACTTGTGGCTGAGGTTGGAAGGCTACGAGACGACAACAGCAATGACTATGGGCGTCCGAGTGACACCACGAGTTCTAACAAAAGGCGACATACTGAGAAAAGACCGTGCCCGGTGCCGTAAAAGGTGAAAGGAAATATTGCTGCAGAGCTAATGGGAAAGTTCTTAGGAAAAAGAGCTATGGGAAACGAAATTAATTCTGTTACTGGGTGAGCGAACGAAGCGAAAGGGGTGGCGAAAGCGTTTGAAGGTTTTCTGGCTTTTGAGGCATTCACACAACAGTGGTCGGGTAAGTGGCCGGAAACCAGATCGTCTGGCGCTTAACATTGACACCCTGTAATTTACCAATTTCACTCTTCCCGTCGCTACGATATCGCAATCTTGCTGAACGCTTTGCCATATTGCCATAGTTGGCGAATACGGGAGACGGGACGACTGACATTCCTTCGCATATGCCAAGTAGGAAGTAGAGTTCAACGATTTAATTCTCTTCTGGAAATTATAATTTCGTGGTAAATTGTTTATGGTATAGTATACTCGTTTGTGAATGGGTTGTTTTATGGGTAGGACTAAGAAAGGACTTTTGATTTGTATCTTAAGGGCACCATACACTATCATTTTTGCATGTCATGCATGCACGAAGCTTTGAATTTTTCTCGAAAATCTCTCGTGTATGGGGCTGCATGATGGCATTTCATGCCGACCGTCTGCGGCATGATGAAAATCAAAAAATTTTGATTTTTGTGGGCGGAGCCAACGCGCATGACGAAATGCATGATGGTGTATGGTGATCTTCATTCCATCTTTACATTTTTCGAATGCGGATGACGGTTCATTGAAGGCGATTTGATTCTGGTGTCGTATCCTGACGGTAAAGAAATATATTTTTACCAGGTGCGTTGCGTGAATTTTCATAGGGCTAGCGCACTGATATGATCGCTAAATTACGCACAATTTTTAGAATTGTTCCTGGCAATTAAGCAATCGAAATTTTAATTTTGAATGAAACATATGTACATAGGTACGTTTTTATGGTTACAGAATGCTTTGATTTTTATGATCGTATTTTTGCACTAGCGCTACGAAGGTTTACTTGTCATAAAACCTCGCCATGTCAGTACCTAGTCAGGTACGGGTAGATTGTATGAGACAAAAAATCCTTTGATGTCCGGCTTATAGTATTTGTTGTGTCCTTACTTTTTATTCCTCAAATTCGTTTTATTACCCATATCCTTGTATTATTCAAAATAAATATTAAATATAATATTTAAACTTTAACCCGATTTAGAACAAATCTCTTTATCAGCAGGCTACAAAGATATAAGGACAGTCGTAAAATTCGGCTCATTGAAGGTAGAAAAGTATTTTCCTTGATTTTTGTTCCGTACCCTAACGGAAAACAAATATCTCGTTGCCATGTGCGTTGCGTGAATCTTCATAGGGCTAAATTACTCACAATTTCTGGTTTTCTTCTAGGAATTTAGTAATCGAGTCTTGTTTCTGAATAAAATTTGCGATTTTATAGAATTCTTTGAATTTCAAGATCGTGTTATTGCACTAGAACTACGAAGTTTCGCACCTTGGTTTTCACTTGCCATAAAACCCCGCCATGTCGGCACCTAGTCAGGTACGGGTGGATCGACGCAGACAAAAAATCGGCCAACCGTTTGGGCGCAACTTTATTATTTTTTCGGTAGAAGTTCCGGACGCGTTGCGTGTTTTGAATCGATGTAGGTTACTTTGCAACTGACAACCTAAAAAATACCGTTCATTAAAGCTTCCTGGTTTAGAAATATATAGCAATTCGTGAATATGTACAGAACCGCATTATATCCCGTTAGGGGCTATATATCGAAAAATTTAGAAGAATATTTTTAGGAGCATATATGTACATATGTAGAACCCGCAGAAGTAAAATAGCTCGATATATCTAAAAGTTTTAAAGATGTTCGTGAAAATACATACATTTTTCTTACTCAATCTCTGAACATAAACAAAATCTAAGCTTTTTTAGGTTTAATTACTCTAGTATTGCATCTACATACATATGTGTTCAACTTACTGGCATAAACTGCTTCTGAGATATAAACCACCCCTCACCGCCGTATCGTGCTACCCCTATTGAACTCTATAATAATACTAAATTGTTAGCCTTCTATTCATTACGGTTTTCGGGAAATAAAAATCAGAATATTTTCCTTTCTACCCCCTTTCAACACCACCTCCAAAAATGCCTCCGCACCACAACTCCTGTAAAGTTTTCAAGATCATATCTAATACGGTTTCAGTGATATAAAAATTACATTTTTTGAAAAATTGCTGTCTCAAACACTATAGCGCTCACCCTCTCGTCGCCTCTAAAATTGTACTTTCAGAAAACTCCTCTTGTGGTCCCATATAGAGAAACTAAATTTTCTCTTCCTGGTGTAATTGGTTCGAAAGATATTGTAATCCAAAGTATTTCACCACCCCCAACGCACCACCCACAACCTCACACCCCACCACCTCCCTTAAAAATGTTATCCCTAGTCTAATCTTGAAGTAGGGGACAAGAATAGAGTTTCAAACTTTTGACATAAATTGTTCAATAGATATGGATTTTAAAATGTTTGAATCCCGGCTTTCATGCGTTTCAGACTCATTGTTTTCTCCCCACTTATACACCCCTCAACCCTTATAAACCATTTTATTTTTGCAAATGAGTCCACTATCATAGTACTTTCTTAAGATCTAGAAACCAAAATTTTTCACCAAAAACCGTCCCCTCTCCCCCCTTTCATACACAACTCCAAAAGATACCAGTCGTTGGGATTCATCCAATCTACCAACCATAAAAATTTCATGTCAATATCTCAACGGGTTTGGAAGCTACGCACTTTCAAACGATTTTGCGTACCAAAATTTTATCGAGTAGGAGAGCACAAGCCACTATACGTCGACCATTTCACTTCGAGTTTTGAAGCGAGACTGGTTGGCATGAACGTGTATGGCAAATCAAAATTCAATCATGACATGCATGCATGACATGCATAAATGATAGTGTATGGTGCCCTTTAAGTGGCCCATAGACGCTCATGCATGAATGTCATTCATCCTTGTCGCGACACGTTTTGGCTCCGCCTACAAAAATCAAAAGTTTTTGATTTCTATGGTGGCAGACCCACACATTCAAGTTTCTGATCCATACAGTCATGGAAGCATGACAACATGCATGAGCGTCTATGGGCCCTTTTACGTTCGTTTCTTACCTTGTTCGGTTTTCTACCACTCAATAATTATAATGAATGCTAGTGTTGACGATGCAACATTTATCGTAATGTTACTACTATGGCTGGTTCTTCTCTTCTTCAGCGTGGCTTACAACTCGTAAATACCAGTAAACGAATTACTGTTTCAGTTTTAGGAAGAAAGCTCATTTTAAATTTAATTATACGGCCCTATCCTGAATTTTTGACCTATGACAGGTCACAACCTTCTGTGACTAAAATATTGTGACTGCGCTTGTGACCGAAAGGTTTTTTTTCCGTATTCTGGCGCTGCAGTTACAAGAAAAGTCGCAATAATTTCTCCACATAGTTGGAGGAATTTGAAAATAATGATACTGTGTCAGTATCATTTATCAATTTGGCCTATGCAACTGAATAATGGAAAGTAAATCCGAAGAAAGTGTGAAATGTATTGTCGATTAAAAAAACCGAATCATTTCCATTCCTCAAGTTTTGGATTACAAAAGTTACTTAAGAAGCTAGTTTGAAACTCTATTGGGTTAGGTCCGAAGGAGCTGTTTTGTGATCGGATGGCATTGGCTCAAGCTTATTCAAATAAATTTTTAAATATAACATACAGACTATGTAGTAGTTTGTTAAATTGGAAAAAAGAGTGCCTCACTAGATTTCTAGTGATTTAAATACACTAGACTGTATCATTTTAATAACTAGGAATCGAAGTTATATGATTTTCAGTTGCACTATTTTTGCTACATTTTTAACTAGCCACACGCTACATTTTTAACTAGCCACTCTAGTAGCCTTTTTTACGAAAACACTTGTAAGATTCTAGTTGAGAAGTTGACCCTGTGCACTATCAGGCCTATTCGGTGTACAGTCACAAGTCACAATTTTAGCGGAGAGTCATAATTTTAGAAAATATGTGACTTTTCATATTCTAGCATTAGACACAATTTTGGCGTTTTAAAAAAACATCACAAAATTGTGATAATCGAAATAGGTGATCACAACGACTAGACAATACCTAATATTGAAAAAAATACTATTTTTGTTAGATTTGCTGGAAGAGCCTGAACAAAAATAATTTAACGTAAATTTAGATGGCTGTTTTACATTTCGTGATTTAAGGGCGTTAAGAAAAGTTACATTACAAAATCCTACAAGTGTTTTCGTAAAAAAGGCAACTAGAGTGGCTAGTTAAAAATGTAGCGTGTGGCTAGTTAAAAATGTAGCGAAAATAGTGCAACTGAAAATCATATAACTTCGATTCCTAGTTATTAAAATGATACAGTCTAGTGTATTTAAATCACTAGAAATCTAGTGAGGCACTCTTTTCCAATTTAACAAACTACTACATAGTCTGTATGTTATATTTAAAAATTTATTTGAATAAGCTTGAGCCAATGCCATCCGATCACAAAACAGCTCCTTCGGACCTAACCCAATAGAGTTTCAAACTAGCTTCTCAAGTGAAGGTTTTTCAACTGCCATGCCCGCATTTGCAGTAGCCAGGACATCGATTTCCATTCGGGTTTCCATATTATGTTTCGCACCAGAAACTCCTCTAACGCCGAAAAGCAACCAAAAATTCTTAATAAAAATAACGATTCTAGCAGGATCAGTGGAAGGTTTTTTTCTTTGAATTCCTCTAAATTTTTGTCAACAATTTCCCCTGGTAAATTTGGCACAGTTTCTGCTAATATGGGAATACTGATTCTATCTTTTAAAATATTTTTTAATTGCTTAGTTAAATTTTATAATTATCTGCACTAACTACCGAACGAGAAATATTGAATATGATGTCGCGCAAAGTACTCTAATGATATCCGACTGAATCTCTGTAGTAAATTTCATTGCATTTAATAAAAGCGCTTTCATAATTTCCAATAGAGGACAACAACAACTGCGGTATTTCCTTTTAGTATCCAATATTAATAACAATATTGCCATCAATAAAATCTGTGCTAATAAACAACACTATGATATGAGGTTTTCCAGTTAGCTTCATTGAATCAACTGATATTTCTTTACACTTTGCAGGATTTAACTGAAATCTAGAAAACTTCTTGTTAAGTTTAACTGGAAAAATATTTACTGTTTAGATGGAAAAAAATAAAATTGAAATTAGATTTGAAACGCTTTTCTTTGTATTCAGTTGACCACTGAACTTTAACCAGATAAACTTGCTAAATAAAACATCAATTGTCATAAGTTCAACATTGACTTCATGTATTCTTATTATCTTCGAAATTTTTTTCTCTCTCCAAGTTGTTCACACATGAAGGTATATGAATTCGTTGGAAGTGACGATAATATCTTGAAAATTATCTTTTCCAATGATGTTATCATCAGTCTAATCGACAGGTCGGACCATACTTGAATTAAAAACAAACAAAGAAACAATAAACTGGTAGAATGTGATCCTTTGATATAAATTTGAAAAGTAAATAAATCTAAAAGAAGACTATGTGTGCAATTCAGAACGCGTCTTTAAACAATTCTCGTTTTTTGTGCCTATACAAACTATTAATCTTCATAAGGAAGGAATACGATCCATGAAATAGTTGTAAAGAAATAAAGAAAACTTGTTTTGTATCTTGTGTATAATGTGAATCTGCGTTCCTAACACCTTCGTGATATAGGTATGAGGCAGAGATCGATCTTTGTATTCTATGAGTCGACTGCTTGTTACTGAGCATTGCGTATAAAAATAATTTATTTAGTTGTTTTTTTCTGCCTCGTTAAATGCATCAATTTAATTCGATAATTTCAGAAATATTTCAGAAACCATACACTGAGTAAGGCACTTTTTTATGTTCAATCCTCAGTGTTTTCAATTTAATAAATTGGTTTTAAATGTGCAAAACCAGTTCACACATCCTTATACTATATTCAGACTACAAGATTAACGTGTTTGAGTAGAGTTAAACGCGTTGAAAACAGTTTCCGAACGCGTTTACGAAAACACGTAGCTACAACGCCTATAACCGAAACTGAATTTTGTGTAACGACTGGATTAGCTAACTAATTTACTTTTCATTACTGCTATACAAACACATTTGTGTCAAACAATTTAGAAATCATAAATTTACCAATGAAACACAGCTGAATATCTACTTGTTAAAGAAAATAAATATACAAAAAAAACATTTTTTTATATTTCTCTGCTTTCATTGTTTCTTTTTTTATATATATTTAAATTTTTAATTTATTTATCAGTTCGTGTCAGTTTCTTTCCCGTTTAAGTCCAGTCATATTTTTACTTTTTTAATTTATGTTAACTTTTAGTCAGTTCTTAATTCATATTTCTTTTTAAATTCAATTTATTTTTAATTTCATTTAATTATTTGTTTTTTTTTTTTCATTTTACATTAAATTTATGTGCTACTTTTAGCTTTCTTTTAATTTTGTTTTTGGCCGAAAACTTTTACGAGCCACTTTGAATATTTAAAACATTTTCTTTTAACGATAAATTCCTCTATATATTTCGTTCATGAGCCTTGGCTTTCGTGCTCCGGTCCATTTTATTTTTCAGCAACAATGTCCCACACTTTCAATTGACACTCTCTGGCACAAAAAACACTTTTTCACTGTTTTTCCCGACTTTAAACTTAAATTAACTTTCCTATTCAATTTTCTAATTTCTAATTTATATTGTATTCCGTCCGTCCGCATTAAAACTTTTCTTCACTTCTCTTTCCTTCTTTTTATTTTCTCGTTCGCGCGCCAAAACTTTAACTTAACTATATTTGTTTTCTTATTTACTATTTAATACTCGTTTATATAATATTTCACCCGTAACCGCTGAGAACTAAAATTTTAACTTGCTATCATTCTTTTTTCGGTCCCGCGCCAGATCTTAACCTCCTCTCGATTTTAACACTAGGTGTCAGACCCCTAAAAAACCACTATCGAACTGTGTAGACACACAGTAATGCCACTGCATTAATTGGTCCAGACCAATTTCCACAGATGACACTACGTCTTAAAACGCGAAAAATATAAATATTTAATAATCAAGTAATAATTTTAAGAAATAATAATAATAATGAATCTAATTAGTGAAATATCATAAATATTAAACATGAATTGGAAAATTTTATTTTATGGCTAATTCAGGAAAACTAAATAATTTTTTTAATTGGTATAATGAAAAGTCTAAATTTCCAATTTTCCAAACTTCAGTCAGTCTTCAGAAGATAACTTCAATTCTTCAGTATATCACTTCTTATTTATCCATATTTGACTTATTTCTTAATACTATTTCAACGTACAACGGTGAAACTCCCAACACGATTTTAATTTAATATCCTTACTCAATTCTCCTGGAAATAAATCCTAAAATGATTATAAACACTGTAACTAAAGCCCAACGATATCATTGTAGGCGCAGTTGATGTGCATAATTATCACTGTCTTCATCACGAACGTTGATGACCATTCATTTCAATAATCACCGGATAGTCCGCGCTGTTGTCTATTGACATCATCAGAAGTGATCCCTTAATAGAATTTTGTATAACTCTAAAGAATTATAAATAATAGCAATTCGAATTATGCTCTCCTAACATTATATTCATGGAATGGACAACAGGACAACGCTCCTGTGCCCCAGGAAGTGGCATCTCAATAGCCCGGACAATAGAACTTTAGCTTCGCCAGGACGAAAATGTGAGATAAATCATAACGATAGGACTCTGCCAGAGGATCCAAACATCGGTATCCAGGAATTATATGTAGAAACAACGAAAACATCAGCCCAGCCCAGTACTGTTTCTAGTGTACGTTGGTCTGTGGGCAGGTGGGGTACGAGGATATGTCCATAGTTTTGGGCAGAAATTGGGAATGGGATAGGAAGCGTACAATAGTCATCAAAATAAGCACAGATACAGAAACGCGATTCCTGCCAGCCAGCTCTTGTGTTTTGGGCAGCATGGGGGTAAAACATCACAAATGAATTAATCCAGCAAACAAACAAACCTCCAAACATAATTTACTTCCTAAGTTATGCAATTCTATCAAAAGCACAAAGCACAGATATTCCGCTCGATACCGTATTCAGGTTCGGCTCAAACTGCTCCTCTCAAGCCTACTCCTATACTGGCTATAGTTATGCAGACTTGAAGTAGGTACCAACTAGCGAAAAAGGACGAAGGACTGGGACAGGGCCGAGAAAGACACAACGTTCCGATATATTGTGTATGATGAAAGTGTGTATAAATGGAAGCAATTCTTGCCCAGTCGAGCCGGACCCATCCATTGCCATTGCCACTGTACTGCCTTTGTATATTGGATACAATAAATTTATCAATTTATATATGTATATGATGGTAAAGTTTCGTAGCAAGAAACGACCGATTCGAAAATCAAGCCTATATTCCTCGCTGTATCATTTGCCCGCAGATTTAAACTTTTAGCGTCCTGGAATGTTAGGTGAATAGTTGCTACCGTGTCTGCTCTTATATTCAGAACTGTGGTATCCGGTGAACCTCCACATGTATTGCATGGAATGATTTAACCACCCTTTGATGGGTGGCGGTAGGATAGACCAATAGTTTTCCAAAGAATAGTCAATCACCGACATTGAGGTCAGGACATATCGTCTTTTCCAGTTTTGCTTTGTCATAACTGAATTCTGCAGTTCTTAGAGACAATTGATTATAGGGATGGAGATGCTACGTGCTGCATTGAAGTCAGTTAGGAAAGAATTTATTCCTTAGTTATTGTTAAGTTTATATAAAATAAACAAAATAATCTTTTTCTATAGTGTTAAACCATTTAATGCTATTTTTATTATTATGAGTTTAATCCAGCCCGAATAGTTTGTAACGCATAGATGTTTTGGTTTACCTAAGGGAACGCTGGAACTCGTGCATTCACAAATTTGGTGCCCTAGACATCGGACCGGTTGACAGAGCTTGGCACCGATGTCTCATAGCAAAACATAAAGCCTTTAGCTTTAATTCAACCTTTCAATTTAAATTTCAATAAAATCTATTTCCACAATATAGGTACTTAAAGCTAGACATTGCTGGTAAATTGGTTGATTAGGTGGTCAGTTAGCAAACTTTACATCCATAGTTACATATGTAGCTACAAGCTGTTATTAATAATGATTCGAATAATTATAACAGTTTATAAGGAAAAGGGAAGCAAAAACCTTATTTTTATGTGTTAAAACTGTGAATGAACTTAAATTGACTTTCCGCAAGTGATTTTAAAATTTTCTTCTTGTTTAAAAGTTACTTCAGTTACTGTTGGTAGTTGCGCAATAATATGTAGTTCGCGAGTTGAGAAGTATTAAGAATGATTTTAAGGCATTTGTTTTGGATTATTTGCATGCGTTTTTTGTGAGATGAGGCACAGCAGTTTTAATTCAACCTTTCTTAAATGGATTGAGAGCTCTCTCTGCAAACATTCTATACGAGTTGTATATTAGACGGAATAACTTCTTCCTTCTTTCCAATTGATAAATAATTTTCTGCAGGTTTTATCCGGCTCTCCTATTGTTCCTTCTCTAAAATGTTTATATTAGTTATAATATTGCATAATATCAACCTATTACCTTAAACGCGATGTCAAATTTTATCTTCGGCACTATTTAGACTTATAAAATGGGTCAAAATGTTTTTCCTATATTACGAGTATTGAAATGTTAAAAAATAAAATGTTTGCCCCATTTGAATTAAAATTCGTAGCTTAGAATAAACAGTGACTTCGAAGTCATTAGCAAAATAAAAAAAAAACAAATTTATACAAGTACCACACCGTTAGCGTTAATAGTGTGCTATAATTTGTTAAAAATTTGCTCGTGTAAGTGAATGCGAGGTGTCATCAGCATTCCCCATCCGTTTGTGTCTCGACATGTATAAATGCACATTACTCTGTTCTTGGCGCTGTCTGGTGGAGTGGCTACTACCCATTTGTCCTTTGGAAGCGAAAAATCCGCGACGTAATGACGAAGAGCAGGATGAGAAGCTGCGGTGGAGGTTGTATAAATACTGAGTCTCTGCTCAATCCACACATATTCTTCGATCTGAACGGAAAGTTTTTTTTTATATTTTTTATTATTTTTGTCGGTTTTTTCTAGGATCATACGAGCTATGATGTATGAAATTTTATGGGGACAATAACGAAGTATGGGCCTGCACAGTTTTGCTCCATTTTGCATCCGTACACCAAACCAGCTCCGCCGTCGAAACTCGTCGAGTTCGTCCTCGTAGCCCTGGTATCACACACTGTGTTCAATTTTTAATCCTTCGAAATATTTTATAGAAAAACGAAAAGAAAGGAGAATTACAGAGTGCCAGAGACGCGGATATGTTGAGTCGGGCATGGACGCTATGTACGTAGCTGGTGCATGTGTCCTTGTGTGAAGAGACGACGGGGCAGAGAAATCCCATCGAGAAGGGCCATAGATCATGCATTTGAGGCTCTTCCCATATCTCACGTTTTTGTCTGTCGTTTGACCGCGGGTACATGCTGCACCCCTTCTAGTCGATGTCCTCCTACTGCTCACCCTTGTTCCCGTTCTGCTGCCAGTTTTTCGCCAACTGGAGAGCCTTCATCTCCATCTCCTCCTTTTGACAACGGTACGACGCGGAATTTGCATGCAAACGTTTCATTTCGTTCTGTTTCGGTTCCTGATACTTTTTCTGCGCCAAATTCTGCGTCCTTGCTTTACTTTTTTTTATAATTTTTTTCCGTGCTTTAGAAAAACAGAACACAGAAAATGTATACGCGAGGGTGTTTCGCCCTGTACTCGGCAGCAGCAAAAAAAAAGAAATTTTCACAAAGCCCAGGGCGCAGAATTTTCGCATATGCAGAGAAGGTGGAGGAGGAGAAACCGGCATCGAAGGCTGCTTTGCTCCTTTTTGCTATTTTGCATACGCAGATGCGACGTATGAAATCGCTCGAAAGAAATTGCCACTTGCTACAGTAGACCAATTTTTTTTTATCGAAGGCACTTTTTGCTGAAGTTTGCATTTGAATGATTAAGCTTCCACTAACGGAAAATGCTCTTGCGAAAGATATAGTAAAAAAAACGACATCACTATTTGAGTTATTATGGATCCAGCAGCTTTCGTAGGACGGATTTAATGGCGCTATTGACGTTCTGTAAATTTAAAATATCGCTCACAACCGAAATCAAATTCAATGTAACAGACGATAGCGTGGGGCGAAACTTCATAATTCCTCAAAGAACAAATTCCTAATAGAAAATTCAACTATCTATTTTTGAAAATCGCCAAAGTCTTAACCTCACCATTTCTGATTCTTTTGAAAATTTTTGCACTTGAAGAACTAGTAGGAAAAAAAATTAAATTCAATTTTTCATTTCTCTCTAAGTTTTTTTAGTTATAGAATGTTAATGATTTCGCAAAAAAAGTGTCCGCGTCCTCTTTGCAAATCCATATCTCTAGTAATTATTATCCTAAAATAATAAAGTCAGACTTATATTAAAGATTGTTGTTTAAAAAATAACTTTGGGTCTCAAGGGGATCAGGGTCAAAAAAATAGAAGAACATCAGTGGTTATTAATCAAGGCTAGTTTAGTTCCCCAATAATTTAATTCGATTTTTTTGGCACCGATCTTCTTGAGATCCCAAGTTAATTTTTTGATATATTTTGAAAAATAATATTGTTTATTAACCTTTTATTAATCTTTAACATACTATTTTATTACATATTTATTTTATTATTTATTGCGGTATTGCTCCATTAATTGCCCCACTAGTTTTAGCAATAGTCGCCGGGCAATTAATTGCTTGAAGAATTTCTCGTGTTCAAGCTCCTTTACAAATTAATAGGTATCATAAGAATTTACTGGCAACCTTGCAATATACCATATGTATTTCACAAAATCTCAATCGCGAGTCACGACAAACTAATATTCTTTTGTTTTATTATTTTGCAGTTAACTAAACGCTAAGAAAGCTATTTGCGTTAAATTCTCTAATCTAGTCTAATAAAAAAAACAGCAATGTTTTTGTTATTTTGTACGTAAATTTTCTAATATGCTTTGATCTGGATAAGTGCGTAAAAAAACTCAACTATGTATTATAAATGAATATTTTTTTTTAACAAAACATGCCCTTATTTTTGTTACATACTTAACCTTGTGACGTCACAACAGCGGGGAGGGGATGACATTTTGCGACAAAGTGTGACAGCCCTCTCCCGTTGTCGTGGGTTCAAAAATAGTCCAAATTCGCGTAACGTAGTATGTGTACGGCCCCTTCCTTTTTACATTTCAATTGTTCGTATCACTTTAAAGAGTTTCATCACCACATACAACCCGTACTGAGTAGAGAGTTTCTTACTTGTTTTACTGCTTAATCTGCCCAAAATTTAGTTTTTTCATTAACGTTAACGTTTCTAGTTTTCTTTTAGATGCCAGTATACTCCAATAAAATATTCTGGACAATAAATCACTCACGATAAACTTATCGAAATAAATTTACCGGAAGAACCCACCAAAACTGCATTAATGCTTTCGCATTTTTCTGAAGAATATACAATATAATACAATATTTCAAAAGACATAACGATATGACGAAATTACTGAAAATATACATACTCGTATAATTCCCATTTTCATTGATCATTTCAATGCAATTTTCCTATGTAAGTTTACTTTTATAGTGGCATTGCTATATCTCGATTAAATACCAGGTTTCAACTATCCACCATCAGACGTTCTGGAAATGTAAAAATCATAATTTAATCACTATTCTTCAACCCCTACACCCACAAAATTTTTTCCGCTAAGGGTCTATAAGGCCTACTTCACGAATAAGTTCTGAGCTATGAGACGTTGTCGCATTGTAACTAATTACAAATACCTAGTCATAAGATTGTATATATAAGTTTATTTTAGTTTATTATTTTAATAATAAAAAATTTATATATAAGTTCATAATATAAATAGTATATAAGAGAATAAACCAGTCGTCCTCGAGACACCAACGAACACAGTTGGTTTAAATATTACATTACATTAATTCTTTCATTCTCACCAAGATTCAACTTTGTAACATTAATTGTTTCGGAGATGTGAATTTTAGAATGTTTCGATCTCTACTTTCGAGCGTTTCGCACGCAGCCATTACAACTGCGCTGGCTCGGGAACGGGATCTATTTACGGTTTGTGGTTTTTAATTCGAGCATCGCAATAACGCTATCTATGCTGACCCTCTGTGTTACCTCTTCTAATTCCTCTGCTATTTGTTCAATTCCTTGGACCCTATGAACACTGTGTTTGGAGCATTGTTCTCATTCGAAAATTCATATGAATATTTTTTTCAAACAATAACTTAACTTTGTCATTAGATTTAAATTATAAAAAAATCAACAAGCATTTAGCTTTTGATCTTAAAAGCGAAAATTTCGATTTACATTATGTGTAATATTAAAGAATCATCAAATATAACGGGCATATAAAATGAAACATCAAACAAAATTAAGTTCCTCTTCCAGGTAAAATCTTACAAAACTGTTATCGTGTTTCTCTAAATTTTATCTTTAATAGCATAATAAACAAATTTCCCATGATTTCGGTGTTGGACGATATGTCGATATTAAACACGAGCGCGGAGTATCCGCTAGAAAATACGATAAAAGCAGGCGAACGGTATAGATTTATTTCAGTTTAGAAATTTTATTTTGTATAATTAACAATTGAAAGCCGTTCGAATGCGCATGCAATAACACCCGACTGTTTTGATCCGTGGAATGTTATTTTCAGTGTAATAATAAAACAAAATACATTGTATGTACCTCATTTCTTTGTCGATATTTTCACATTTTCGCGAAGTAGCAAAGACTGTCGTTAGGCAGGCTTACAGCATGAACTCACCAATCAATGCTTGTTAGAAAGAAAATAAGAATTCCCGCCCACAAGTCACTCAACCCAATACCAAAAACACTGCATACGGTTCTGAACGGAAAGCTCGAAATTAAGTAATATAAATATTTAAATTTTATGAATTAATATTAAATATTTATATTTTAATTCAAGTCTGCCCCAATGTTTTCTTCAGCCGATCGTTCCTCTGCTCTCGGGTTTACTTACCATAGAACTGATACGTAACTGTGTTGAGAAAGATGGATGCCATTCTTTAGCACTCCTTTCGTCGCATCGTATAGCCGTTTTTCCGCCGTTACATTCAAGAAGTTGATGAATATTTATGTCGTTCATGTTCCAGGGTTAACAGAGCGATAGTAAGGCAGAGCAATATATAGATAGACGGGGAGAGAGAAAGACATAAAATAAGACAGGCAATATCGTCCACGTTAAAATAAAACATCTATGGCATAATAAAGTAATCTCAAACGGAATACACACTCTATAGGTAATGTGTTGGGTTGGTAATGTGTTGGGTTGGTATTCTTTTTTTTTATTAAAACGAAATAATTAAAGTAAGTCCTTACACGTACATAAGTCCTTACTTTTTTGCGATTTTGTTTCGACACACATATTGTACTATACTTTGAATTAGTTTTTTAAATGCAGTGATGAAAATAAATTAATGCAAAATTTTCCTTTCGAATCGGAACATGACATGACGGAACAAGAATAACATTTTTTCAAAAAGTATTTCCTAAAAGCCACCGTCAGCAAATTTGCTTGTATCTCTTGTGGGGCATAATGATAACACTAGCAGCTTTCCCGCATGTCCTTTATGATGGCATCCAGTTAGTTGTCTCCCTCCTCTCTTAGACGCTTTATGTCCTACGCCATGCATGTGGCCATGTACCTAGGTGGAACAAAATTGGTTTGTTCTGTCCATCAATTTTTTATTTTCTGACAGTTTTCCATGAAATTTTTAAGTATTTGAGTCCACCCTTGGCTATATGTTGTCTACTTGAACGGGAATCCGCATAGTCCGTGGCCGACAATGGGTGGGTGATGGTCTATAGAACTTACTTCCACTCAGGATAGCCACCAACCCTATCTCAACCCCTTCCCAACCTGCTGGTCCAATATTTTGCCCAGGGCTTCAGGTATTGTCCTGAACGATGCATTCTCCCCTTGAACGTTGTCACCAGATATTTTCAATCAGTCTTCACCGGACATTTATTTTATAGGGAAAGAAGGGGTGATATGAAAATTTTTTTCTCGGCTTGGTCTACATTATTGCATTTTCTCTCCATAAAGTGGAGAGGAAAAATTGGACGAAATCGTAGCCCGTTGTTTTCTCGTTTTCGGGCCTTTTGTTCTTTTCATAACACTGAGATGACCGTTGGAGGCCAACCCTATTTCATGCACGGCCATAGAACGTCCTCTGCGTTATGACGACGTCGGCGGTGGTAAACAACGTCAATTTTGAACGGAGTGGTGAAGTGCTGATAAGGGGGCAGGGTCTCATCACACCACCTGATAGTGCATTCTACTCCACACTACCGTCGTCTTGCACGAAAGTCCTGTTTCACATGATAAACTAACATCGAGGACATTGAAAATCAGATTTGCTTTCGACTTGCCCCTTTGCCATTTGACCGAAAGCAATTTTTCTTTTATCAGCAGACCAAAAAGGTTTTGTGCACTCAGTAACCTATCCTTGGCAGCCCAGCTATCCTTTTCAGAGACGATTCCTGATGGCTATTTGCATTTTTTATAGTTCGCTTTGAACATCAGATGAAATGCAAGTTAGGCTTATAATAATATTTCTGTCGGCTAAACGCTTTCTAAATCACATCCTGTACTCTGTCGAAAAATTTCAACCATTTTAGTTTTCTACCCCGGAAAGAAATCACAAGGATAAAATAATACCTTGAAATACACAGACCCGTAGAACATATCTGTTTTGCTGTTTAATAAAATGATGATGGACTTAGTTCAATTGTTGGTAATTGGTTTATTGGTAATTGGTTTATTTATGTTTTTTGATTATTAGAACAATTTTAAATTGCCGTTAGAACTCAGTGCCTTTGGTATCTTGGTATATTATTTATTTCAAAAAAATTCATCAAAACAATGATTACTTACAAGATTAAAAATCACAAGTTATTTATCGCGTAAAGCTGACTTTAACTGCATGCTAGATAAATTATAGTCAATTCGGTAGTAATTATTGTGTAATAAGTATACCATATACGCCTTAACGTTAATACAAAATGTTAATTATTAATTCTTGAGCTACTTTCGACTGAAACGGTGGATTTTTCACATTTTAAATTAGTGTGAATACCTAAGGAGTTGTTAGAAAATTTAAAAAAAAAAAAACAATTAAATGAATAAGATTTTGTGTTTGATTTTTATGGAAGATCAGATTTTAATAATTACTACGTAATTGTATTGGCTATGAATAAAGTAATAAAATCTTATTTTTTACCGGTGCTGCAAATTTAACCAGTGAATATCTAAGAAATATAAGTTAGTATGATCAAATTTGTAACTTAACGACCGTTTTTATAAACTTTCGTATGGAAACTCTTCGTCGCTCATCACCTGTCTTAAAATAAATATTCAGTCCAACGATTTACAAAAAGTTTGAGGTTCATAGATGATTGCATCATGAGACAGACAAACAATTGGTTTTCAGATTTTTAAATTGGTGGAATCACCTCCCCTCATACAAGGATCTAAGAACGCTTTAAGCTAAGAGTTTCCAAATTTTTATAAATGATTTTTTCTATGAGTTCTTCGCGAAGGTGCCATATCAAAGTCCTTCAAAAATCTGACATATTTCTTTTGGAATCCACTATAACTCAGGAACTCATTCATCCACGAGATAAAATTTGTTTAATCAGACTATTTCAGCATTCTCAACATATATACTCCCAATTTCGTATTATCATCAACTAGATTTCAATTAGTAGTTCAGTACGTCATAATTGATCTTCATCTTATTTTTGTTATTTTTTAGATAGGTAGCTATAAAAACACTTCAACGAATTTAGCTCATCTCGGAAAAAAAAACATTTTTGATAATTTTTTTAGTGTATTTATATACCCATACGTACACATGTGTTCAAAAATATGAAATACCTACCATTTTCGAGTATAAGAGTCATTTGGTTTTGCATTTCTTTAAGACGTTCTGATGGCTCGTATTGTAAAGAGATATAATGTATTACATCCACTTGGGGCTGAATTTTACAAAATCGCAAAATTCGGTTTTAGACTCTAACATGAAATGCCCGTACACTCAAAGAAAAAATATGATTGTGGCAACCTTATTTTGGTAAAAACCTTAGTATGATTGAGGTTATAGTTGCCACAACTATGTTACAATATGTAACATGTTTAGCTCAAACAAAATTATGGTTGTGGAAACCTTGTGTGATTCACGTTACCTTCTTTTTCCATAGAATGGTTAGGTCAATCATAAGATACATGTGACATGGTTACTTGAATCATAGTTCTGATTTCAGAAAACATTTTATGTTTGGCTCAAACATAACTATGATTGTGGAAACCTAGGTGTATGATTCACGCAACCTTCTTTTATAATATGATGGTTAGGTCAATCATAAGATACATGAGACGCTGAAAAATAGTTCACAAAGAAAACATTAGAAAGACATTATGTTATTTTTGAATTACCACTATTTTATTTCAAATTATTTTTTATATAATTAATTCTTGGATAAACGAAACAAAAAATGTATAAATTTTACGATTTCAAAAAAAAAATCATTAATAAAATAAACATAATACAATATTAAAGTTTTTTTAATTCAATTTCTTCATTGTTATACACTTTCGACCATAAATAAATAACTTAAACAACAATTAAACACTCTCGAACAAAGCACACATGAAATTGTAAGAAGCGAACTTACACCGCGTTGTGGGAATTTTTTTATGAAATTATATGGTTCCACTGATCATAGAATATTGTTGTCGTGATTATAATACACAATTACATCAACTTCTCAACAGCCATCCCAACCCGCCTAGAGTGGGAAAGGGACTTGGTACGAACGAAGAAAGAGTCCGCCCACATATATACGGACGGCTCCAAAACTGAAGACGGGGTAGGTGGAGGTGTTTTCTCTGAAATGCTTAATATTAGCAGCTCTTTCCGCCTTCCGGACCACTGTAGTGTCTATCAGGCGGAGCTTATGGCGATCAAGGAGGCCCTGTCCTGGCTGAGGTGTAATGTAATATCTACTAAGGATATTAGCATTTTCACAGACAGCCAAGCGGCGATAAAATCCCTGGAATCGACCTCGACAACATCAAAGGTCGCCGTAGAATGTAGATCATCTCTTAAGGAGATGGCCGAACAGTTCAATATTCTTCTGTGCTGGGTGCCAGGACACATTGATATTCCAGGGAACTGTATGGCTGACGAACTCGCTCGGCGCGGCACCACCCTTCATACTTCGCCGGTATATCAGAACCTGGGTGTGCCTCTCTCCACATGTAAACTGCTACTGAGACTGGACTCAATTGAGAAAACCAACTCAAGATGGGCGGAGGGTACAACATGTCACACTGCGAGACAGATCTGGCCAAAGCTGGATCTTAATCGTTCTAAAAGGCTGACTCTGCTCAAAAGGGCGGACATCAGCAAAACAGTCGGTGTCCTAACCGGACACTGTCTTATAGGTCGGCATGCAGAAAGGCCTGGACTTTTCTCAAACGACTTCTGTAGAAGCTGCCAGGACGATGAGGAAGAGGAGGAGACAGTCCTTCACCTTCTCTGCACTTGTCCAGCTCTGTCCGTCAGAAGGAAAGCTCATCTCGGAGCGTACTTCTTCAACTGTCTTGGTGAACTTGCCACAATGGAGGTCGCGAGAATCCAACGCTTTATTATAAGCTCTAAATGGTTCGACGAGTAGGACCGGAGTCGAAGATCCTGGGGTACCACAACGGACCTTTTAGGTCTAAGTGTGTCCGTGTTCTCACGGACAGCCACGTGTACCTACCTACCTACCTACATCATGTAACGAGAATGATTGGTACAACCATATTAAATTTCAGTAGGGATATATGTTTAATGTAACCATAGTTTGTTTTTACGAATTATATGCTATGGCTAGTACCATCATAGCCATGATCACTGGAAGCATGTCAGTTTTACAATAGTTAGAAGAACCTTAATATAGTCAATGCAACCTAGTTTTTCTTTCAGTGTAGAAGTAATACAGGTAGATTAATTTTTTACCTTCAGTAAGTGAGAATGTTTTTTTTTATTAGTTTATACGAGTATTACTAAGCTCCGTGTCCCATATAAGTATTCTAGAATGCAATCGGTCGGTTCACGTCTTTTTGAGACGCGGGATATCTAGCGTAAGTAATTGTCGGAAAGCAGCACGAAAAATTTGTAATAAAAAGTTAGCATTCGCATATACAGTAAGGAGTTGAGGCAAGTTATGAGATCCCGATTATAAGGAACCGTGCATACCAAGACGGCACCAAGCGATGCCATCACCGCTGCTACTGCTACACTTACCCTTACACAGACTCGAATAGTTGCACAAAGTTATAACTTTAAAGCAAATTTTCAATAAAAAGAAAAATTTCTCATATATAAGCCATTAAGGCGGACATAAATAATTTTTATTGCCCTGTTATTTCATATTACGAGTGCCAGCTACAGCTACTCTGCCAGTGCCGTGAAACACTTTGTTTGCGAGCTAGAGCGGGAGAATCGCGGGTCCGGGTAGTTCCGAAAAGCATGAACGAGTTTATGAACTGAGCCTTTTGCTGAGTTGCTTCGGTTGTTCACCAACATATTTTTTTGGTACTGTAGCTCGATGGAACTACCCTGCTTTACTTCTACTCAACCCCCATATTTCTATCCTATGCTTCTTTTTACAGCCTTACCACATAAAGCACGCGAAAGTCTGGTGTGCAAGCTTTTAAACATGAAAAATATATTACACGGCGGTAAATACAACTTTTGGTGAAAAACAGGAAATATCACAGCAGCATGGAAAAAAGGAAATGGGAATAATGAAGGCTGCAAGGAGCGCGAAGAAATTAAAGTTTATATTCGTTACATTTGTTATACGCTGAGGGGTTCGGAATGAACAAATCGCTTTTATACAATAAATTAAAATTTATTCAATTTTTTATGATTAAATGTTGTTATTTTGTTGCTTTCAGCATCAACAACAACAGAACAATGTATGCGTTCTTTCGTAAAAATTGTATATATATATACAGGGTGTTTGGCACTCCGTGTGCCACCTTGTAAGGTGTTATTCCTTGATATCTTTGGAGGAAAAAAATTTTCCACAGTCAATTTTCAATATTAGTGGAAATACAGGGTGTTTAAGAATAGTGTTTTTGACCGGTACCCTCATTCACTTAAAACGTTATATCTTGAAAACAAATAATCATAAGGCCAAGCCTTATAGCTTGTTCTTTAGGCAATCGAATTACCTTTCATTTGATGTAACAGTCTAAATTGTAACTGCACCCAATCTTGAAATATTTAGTCGAAAACACAGATTTTTGCTTCGTCAACCCTAAAAATTCAGTGATCAATGTAGTTTTTCTCAGAAAAGCCCATTATAAAAATGTCATTTTATATTATTTTTTTGTTAACCCTATTATTACCTACAAAAGCTGCATACATATGTATGAGCTACGATTAACATTTTGGAAGTAATAGGTAAAAATACATACATAACATGTTTAAAAAATCAGGACCTCGTTTAAAAACCTGTTTAAATTGTCGGTAGTACTGAAATATTTTTATGTCCATTTATTATTATTTGAAGTATGAAAGAAATCATTGAAGTGTAAGAGAGTTTCAACATAATTGATGCTAGATGTGGTAGGTTATACAGGGTGCGGTACTTTGCCTTTTTTAATGGGTACCTTAAAAAATCAAAAGCTGTAAAAGCAAAACTACCTTTACATTTTTATCAGAATTTAAAAAATAATTTCAGAATGCCTGAGTACTCCAATAAACTTTCCCGATTGATGTGTTCAAATAAAAAACATAAATAAATATTCTCCAATAAAGCAAATATTTATTCATGAATTTTTTCATGGCAAGTTACCATAAATTATGATTAAATATTAGTTGCAAATATTTGCCAATATGGACTATTGTAGGTTGGGTGGCTTAGTGGCTAGAGCACTTGTCTTCGGGGCACCTGGTACCAGGTTCGAATCTGCTTGGTAACAAGTAATTTTCGAGAATGGGATTGGGTGCCGGACTACCAGTTCATTAAGTTAAATGAGTACCTGAGATAAATCGGAGTAATAATCACGGACACGCATGTGGCTGACCACTTCGCCTCCTAGTGTTCCGTTGGTCTAGTAATGAAGTAACTCTAGCAATACTTCAAGGCCTAGGCCCAATTTAGGCTGTTGCGCCATTAATTATTATTATGGGCTGTTATCGATATATTCTCGATCATTTGTGTTTGAGAATTGTCCGCCAATGAGTGATAGAGAACATGTTTAAACTTTTCTTTGAATTCATCAAGCGAAGTAAATTTATTTTGAAACTGTGATTCACTAACAAAGTTTAAAATTAAAGAATAAGGTTCGAACCTATCGCCTAGATCTCATAAGATACGACTCACATTCATACGTTTCTTGCGTATTCACAGGAATATTTTCTATTTGTGTGTCGATGACACATTTTTAGTTATCAATTAAAATATATTATACACATATGTCACTCTTCACTACTATATGTACACCTACATCTTACAGGCTGTAATTGAAAACAACTACGCCAATAATTAAATATCTAGTTATCGTGAGTTCGTCGTATGTGTAATATAACATATGAAATTACTAAATTAAATATGTACGACGAATTTATTATAACTCTCTTTGTTCGCTACCATACAATACAAGGCACAACGATATCAAAATAATTATTACCTCCCACGCATAATCAAAGAATGTATACATAGTAAGTTTTCTAAGAAATGTACTTAATTGCTGCACTGTCGAATGTCATTGCACTGTGCTATAGTTTACAGCGCTTTGCATTGACTGAATGAGGCAAATTGAAAAAAATAGAAAAGAAAACAGGTCATAAATATGAAATTGGGAGCAGCTGAATGAAACGAATTTAATATTCAATGACGGATTATAGTTTCAATCCTAAAATGCACTTAAGTTCAATTCGTGTAATCAATCATTTCATTTTGATCATTGAATCGTTTCTCTATGTGGCTGAAATGAAAACTCTAAAAAATAAATTAATAAAATCAATGAGTCAGCATAGATCCGGAGGAATTTAATTAAACATTAATTTAATAGAGTTACTGCCTTAAAGAATTTATATTCAAAGCCATATGAATCTAGCTGCGTTTAGTATGAAAAACAGTTGTCATTCAAAGACTTTAAATAATACATATTAAGATCATTATTGATCTTTAGTTGAACGGCAGCCTAAATCAAGCTGCGGAACTGCGGTTTCGAACATACATACATACATGGTCTTCAATCGCCTACAACAAACGGAAGTACTAGTTGAAAAGCAAAGTACATATGTATATACATACTGCTATTAATAGGGACTAAAAAAAATGCTACTAATTCGCGATTGGAAATTGGTGAAGTATTTAATTTACAAAATAAGTAGAGACGGTCAGTTCGAAATGCTAACCTAATCACAGATGCAGCCGCCATGTGGAATTCTCTATTTTATTTTCAATTGAATCTGTATTGTGCTGGGTTCGGAATTGTGCTACTTCGTTTTTGACGATCAGATAGCATAGCGTTATGTTTTAAATTTTAACTATTAGATTGTTTCTTTAGAACATACCTCTTTCGAATTTCGTGAAAACCTACCTGTAGCTATTGCATTTTTCTTCAAAAATTATTAGCTTGTCGATGGTCAACGCATACCATGCTAGAAGCCCTTCCTCGCACTGAAATAAGCTGATATTCATCGGATCGAATGTAAAATACAGTATAATCTCGATAATGTGAACTTAATTGAAACGGATTGATTTCACATTTTTGAGGTGTTCACTTTATTGGGGACGAAAAATACATGCTGTAGATGACTTTAAATTGAAAAAATAAAATTTCAAATTTCATGTTCATTAAGCATAAAACAAAAATCCATTTATATTTTTCGAAAATCAAAGATATTTTTAGTAACTCTGAAAATGATAAAGAAAAAAAACTATTCTATTCTGGAGGCTGTTTTGAAAAAAAAATGGTTATTTTGGATTGTCGGATAGAGTTGAATGTTTTTTCGACGACTATATACCTAATTTGTACATTTGTTCAAAATACATATCACTTCTATTACTTTATAGATAACCAGGTTCACATTATAGAGGCGCTAAAATTACCACCGTGCACATTACAAGAGACATTAAAAAAAATGCGTGTTCACTTTACAGGAAAAACCACATTAGCGAAGGTTCACATTATCGAGATTATACTGCACTAATATATTAAAAGTAAAAATTAGTGCGTAAGTACATAAAGTATGTGCTTGTACGTCTTATTGACGTATAACCGTTCTATCGCACAAATAGGTTATATTACACAATATGGTGGACAATTTGCTTTATATTTCATTTCATTTTGCCGGAAATGTATTTCATCATTACATTCTACTTAATAGAATAGAGAATTTTTCCCTATAATAAAATGTGAATTTTACACAAAAACTGTGTATTAATTGCATTTACTGTATAATAGTATCGACGGAAAGCAGGTACCAACTATAAAATGGTATATTTACTGCCTTTAATAAGTAATTTAAGTACTTTTACATTCTGCTTTTAGTGTGTACACATGATGAACAGTTAGGAAATAATGAATCCAAGACAAGAAATATATTCGGCTCAAGAGATTATTCATAAAAAAAACAACAGAAATGTACATGAAATATCAAGCATATTGATGAGGAAAAATATTTAACTATATTGTCGAAACCGAAGTGTATTTCTGATATTTCTTCTTTATTTGTATATTTTATATTTAGCTTCACAGTGTCGCTTCAAGATTGAAGGTCAGCTGTGCTTCGGCCTGGTGTTGCCAGCATGCATATACTACAACATCTTTATTTTTTTTTTTTTTTTTTACATTATCCAAACTCTTAATATTCTATACATGATTTTTACAAACTTAAACATGAGTTTTATCCAAGTTATACAAATTAATTTTCCAATTATACATTTTTAAATTTGTGCAAAACTCTTAATATTCCAAGTATCATTTATTACAAACTTCAATTCACAATTTATCCAAATTATGCAAATTATCCAAATTATTCATTTCTCTAAATTATATTAAACTTCATTTCTGCCTGGTGCTGCCAGCATGCATATACTACAATGAGAAACATAGTTTTCTAATTAGAATATTATTTAATTTCAACAGTTCTGCTCAGTACTGAAAATTGTAATTATTATGTTCGTCTGTATTTGTGATTTTTGTGTTGCAGTACTGAATATGCCGCTAATGCTGAACTTTAGATTCTCGATATATCCACACCAAACTAAAATTAATAATTACTTCGAACTTGTGCAGTTAGTTCCTGTTTTGGTTCAATATTTGCGCAACACCAATGTGTTGTAAAAACTAAAATAAAAAATTTCAGAAACTCAAACCTAATAATAATTCGTTGCAGTACATAATTTAATAATATTTCGAAAACGTCTGAAATGCTGATGCTGATCCATTTTAAAACATAGTAAGTGGACTTTGGAAAATTTGAAAGCGGTGCGCAAAAACTTCCTATTAGTCAGTCCTCATAAATAAATTTATGTTTTTATCCCGATATGTTGCGGTTTTATAAGGTTATCAGCACCACCGTATAACGGATTGTTAATATTTATTTTTGAAGGCTGAGTAAAAAATGGTTTTCAGAGTCAGAACTGAATCCAGATTGACTATGGATTCTTTCTACTGAAAAATCTGAATCTGGCTCAGTTGCTGATGATTTTTGTTAGGATTATGGAATAATTAGGTTTAGTACGTTTAGCTTTACATCCGTACACTATATTTTTGGTCAAACCTCAATGATCTTTGAATTTAAATTCTTACTAAAAGCAAATGAAAGCTGAGTATAAGAGAAACCATTAGTGGTATACTTATTGGAGTCCAATATTTTTAATGCCCACGGGCATTGGGTGTCCAGGGGATCAGACCGTTCGGGAGCACTGAGAGATGATATTATGAAGACAGAAGTTAGTACTGTGCGAGTGATATTGCTAGGATATTTCACGTCTAGCGACTCTGATAAACATCAAACGATTCTCCCCGATTTGGGAGTATTATGGATACAGTCCTGAATACAATTGTTAGATTTTGCCGTTCTTGTCTCGTCCAAAATGATAATACCATTAAACCGTTTTTTGTTAGAAAAGGAGTGGTCTTTCATGACACAACACCCCTGTACTAGCTTTATTTGGTGGAAAATAATAAATCGATTAAACATGGAAACGGAAATTTTAAACAAAATTATTCTTTGAGGAAGTCGTGAGTGGAAATCACAATTAGAACAGTGGAAAGGAAGGCAACAAAAGTGAGTTCTAGCTGGTAAGAAACGTTCATCGAAGGCGGTGGCAAAAGAATCATTAGAATCAGTGTGGGTACGACAAAGTGGAAATCCATAACGTACAAAAGTAGGGATGAGAGCTGGGGCTGTGTTTGGAGCCAATGCAGAAGCTTCGCTCGCTAACAGAAGACAGGACGATTGGGCCGGAGAACTCCACGACGAGAAAAAATCAAAATTTAATTAGCATCGAGGTATACTGCAATAGGCGGTATGAGTACTATAGGCTGCCATCGTAGAATCAGAATCATCCTGGCCTGGTAGCATCATACGAATAGCATCGACTCCGAAGGGGTGTTGAAGGTTGCACATAAATGCTAGACACGGTTTTGCATAGAAATTGAAATGGAAGGAGCACCTCAATATGACGGGGGCTCTAAAAGGAAAGAGGCATTGATATTAAGCCGAAGCTGAAGCAGAAGCAAAAGGAAAAACATACGCGGCGTTGGGAGTAGTTGCAACAAATTTCAAATTCTATCCATAGTTGTACGATGTACTGTATGCTGGCTTGAGCTATGAGGAAAGAGTATCAGCAACCCTGTGAGCTTAGTACACACTTTCGTGGAAAATGTTTATACGTGCTGCAAAGGTGCGAGTATGTAGCCATAGCCAACGAGATTCTATTCTCAACTACTTGCATACGACTACCGATCCCATTCTCCAGGCCGTGTGTCCCATATTCCATCATCCAGGACCCAGATCCTGGAAACAAGAGTATTCTTCGATCTCGTATATGTAGAATGGGAGACGTTGAATGATTGATTTATTCCGATGAAATGAAATAGACGAGGTATACGAAGCGGTCAGTAGGCGGAGTTTTATCAGTCCTTTGACCGTACTATGACTGTTTTATGTGAGTACTATATGTAAGTGTGACGAGATGTTCGCCAGGTATGTTGGTACATCATACATGGCCTCACTGTAGACTTTCGTAAGTCTCCATAGATCCGCAACATCCACTGACATTTCTGATTGATCTCTACCACCGTCTCCCTATAGGAGTACCCATCTTGCAGCTTCGAACGGAGATGGACGATGGATAGTCCATCTCTTTTCAACCAGCAATTTTATTTTAATTTCAAGCAAAATTGTTTCTTAGGCTTGACCAATGCTTGTCGTCCTACCTTCGCTTCAGGTCGCACCCCGCTATTCGGTATGCATTTTCCAGCCGATAACAGAACCAATACCGACGCTGTGGAAAACTCTCAAGAACTAAATGAACACACGCTCGCAAAAATACCTCAGAATTGATTTCAGGTGAAACGAGCGAACGAATGCAAAAGGATACTAAGAAACGTATAGTCTCTAGATGTGAATATTGAAATTTTCCTTCATAAAAAATTCTTGTAATTAAGTTACGAGTATGAATAGTTTGATGTTGTTGCCTCTGGCTATGTCGTTGAATAACATCATTTGGATGGAGAATAATGTTTAATGTTTATTTATTTATCTGAAGTAGGGCACAGGTCACAGGAGTCGATTCAAGATATTCTTTCAACTTTTTCTATGAGAACATCTCTTGAGATACAATTTTATTGTATTTTTTATGAAAAAGTAAATAATGTGTAAATTTGCTGCTGCTTTGTGTAAAATGCCACACGGTGCAAAAAAAACTAATATATGTACTACAGAAATGTTTGCTTATTATTTTTATTAATTTATTGATTCAAGCGAATGATCGGAAGATAAATTCTGCTACGCTTGAAGTAGGTAGATAGATTGGAAAAAAAGGGGGTGGTTTGATTAACCTATGTTACTGCAGCCACAGTTGGGCCTATTGTGACGTCCCCCTGGGATGGCTATAATTCCTCTTCAATCCCTGCGCTTTCAATGAAGCCTAGTATTTTGAGAAGAGGAAGGTTCAGGAATTCCGATGGGTCCATGAAACCCTGACCGAAGTGACGAAGTCTTTTGTAAACCCTCACTATCACAGCGGATATGGTCTAGTGTTTCCTCTTCGTCATTGCATATTCTGCAAATTTTAGTCTCAGAGAGACCAATCCTATTGAAATACTTCCTCATGTGACAGTGTCCAGTCACGCTTGAAGTATCAAAATTACATGCAAAATTACTACGCATAGAGTATCAAAGCTACATACGAGATGCGTAATTTTATACACAATGATCAATTTTACACATTAAATTAGGAAAATTTCAATTTTGTTTAATTTTATGAAAATTCGGAACTTTACTACGGTAATGCAGAATATTTTACTGCGTTAAGGGTAGTAGTTTTCACACAATTTGTTATTGTGTTACACTTAGGGGATGAAGATCACTAAATCCTAAAATAAATTTTTATTGTATATAAATTGGTTTTTTTTATATTAAAAGCATTTAGAGGTAAACCCGAAATCGATATCTCATTAAACAGAAGAAATACATACATATGTGGGAATTCAATAAAACACACAGATTAATTCTCTTAGAAGTTTAATATCAAAAAGGCATGAAAACTGTTTCTAGGTAACTAATACAAATAAGAAGCCCACTGAAGTAAATAATTTCAATCCGTCAACGTAAATCTTAATATTTTTTACATATACAACTTTGAACTTTCTAGCATAAGCCATTCATGAGAAACTCTTCTTTCGAACTATTCTTCTTTACATAAATCGTAAATGAATTAGATAATTTATTATCTCTTATTAATAAGAGCTTGTGAATAAATTTGATGCATTTTTTATAATTTGTAATTACTAATATTTTAACCGAATATAATATAATAAAACTTTAATACATTCATTCCCTTTTACAAAATCTAGTTCATAATCTATTTTATTATAACATTTAGTTAACAAACAATTTTCAATTATTGTTAATTGTTAACGGATGAAATATTTTAGTTCAACTCAATTTATTCTTTTTTTTATTTTTATACATATGCAACTAATCGGCTACTTTGATTACTCATTCAATGTAATCAAAGCAATTGAATCATTATTAAAAACTACAGTGGCGAAACACAGTTACCATAATTTACGGTACTCGCCACAATATTCCCTTACTTCTTTTCACGTATTATATACCATTATACAATAAAACCCCCTTGATATCATCGCAAAATATCTCTTTCTTTCGAGATCAGGAGCCCCAGTATATTTATGATCATACTAGGCTGGTTAAACTTTCGCAATTTTCCCATATAACAACAGGTCTATGGTCACTCCATGTACACAAGACACACTACTAATATGGTCCGGCCTCCGCGAGACCGTCAAAAAACGTTAAATTCGAAAAACCACCAACCTTTTTTCAGAAACACTATAATAAAATACCAGTGCTTTTAATAAAGCTACGAAAAAAATTTATTTTAAGTACAATATTTCAAATGAATATTAGAAATCTTAAAAAGAAATCTAATAAAAAGTTCTCATACACATTGAAAGAAAACTTTCGAACTTGTTCTTCTTCTTGCTTTTGAAATTGAGAATTGACACTGTACAATTGTCAAATTGACAAGTAAACCAGGGACCTGGTACGTCTAACGCAGGAAGTGATCAAAACAATTAGCGATATAATCACATCAGAATCAAAGAGTGGTCGACAATCCCATTTATTATGCGATTTAGGAGCATCGCTGTCAGCAGCCGATCCAAAAGAACTTCAAGGTATCATGGAAGAGTTAAATGTAATTTACACACATCAGAAGTTATGATTAACCAATAACGGTTCGAAATTCCACGATAGATTCCAAAACGTTTGATGCTTGCGTTGTCTCTGCTCAAAAAGGAACTGGAGCTTTCGAAATTTTAGCAGAAAATTGGCCGAGAAGACGAGGAGACGGTGAAACAGCAACGTCGAAAACATATTTTACAAGAGCAGCTTAAAGTGATCAAAAAAGAGCTGGGCATTGAAAAGGACGATAAAGACGCAATCGGTGAGAAGTACAAGGAACGGCTTAAAGAGAAAATAGTTCCGGCCGCTATCATGACTGTTATCGATGAGGAGCTGAACAAATTAAACTTTTTGGAGAGCCACAGTTCGGAGTTCAAGTGAGTTCCTGTAATTGGTGATCGAGTTAAGGTTATATTTGGGGTTGTTTTTTAATTAAAGTGTTACTCGGAACTATTTGGACTGGCTGACATCATTGCCGTGGGGTGTTATGAGCAAGGAAAATCTCAGCATCGACGAAGCTGTTACGATATTAGAAAAAAACCATTATGGCATGGAAGCCATTAAGAAACGAATTTTAGAATTTATCGCTGTTAGTCAATTGAAGGGAACAACACAGGGAAAAATTCTTTGTTTCCATGGTCCACCGGGAGTCGGTAAAACTAGTATAGCAAGATCGATTGCGCGTGCCTTAAATCGAGAATATTTTCGGTTCAGTGTGGGCGGTATGACGGATGTGGCGGAAATTAAGGGACATCGACGTATGTACCTATGTCGGAGCCATGCCGGGCAAAGTGATTCAGTGTTTGCAGAAAACGAAAACTGAAAATCCGCTTGTTTTAATCGACGAAGTTGACAAAATCGGAAAGTACGAGCGAAATTAAAGACAAAATTAAATTCGTTGTTACAAATAATATTTGCTATTCTAGAGGATACCAAGGTGACCCCAGCTCGGCGCTATTAGAGCTTTTACACCCAGAACAAAATGCCAATTTTCTTGATCATTACCTGGACGTCGCTTTTGATCTTTCACATGTTTTGTTTATCTGCACGGCCAATGTAATTGATGGAGCCGTTGAGAAATCGAATGGAAATGATTGAAATGTCAGGTAATATATTCTATTAGTTTCTTTAGTTTACTTAAGTTAAATTTACCGATTTCTTTTGAAGGCTACGTGGCTGAAGAGAAAATTGCCAAGCAATATCTAATACCGCAAGCAATGAACGATTATGGCTTGCAAGATAAAAAGATCACGATGAAGGACGAATCGTTAACCATGCTAATTAAGAATTACTGCCGTGAGTCTGGTGTAAGGAACTTACAGAAACATATCGAAAAGGTTTGTCGTCGAAATAGTTCTGATCTTTTGACCGACACTAACCAAACTCCAATTTCAGATAATTCGAAAAACAGCATTCAAAATTGTGAAAAAAGAAGCCGAACACCGAACAAAACTTAAACTCATTCCTAGGCAAAGCGATATTCACGCAAGATCGAATTTATCAAGAAACACCGCCCGGTGTTGTAATGGGCTTAGCATGGACTGCAATGGGCGGTTCAACTCTTTTCATAGCAAAACGGAAACTGATCGCGACAAAAAAGGATGACCGTGGAGACGGTTCCCTGCATATAACCGGTCATTTAGGCGAAGTTATGAAAGAGTCGGTACAAATTGCATTAACAGTGGCTCGTAATTTCATCAAAAATGTTGCAGACTAAAATACATTTCTGAAAGCAAGGTAAGAGCTTTTAATTGCGCAAAATTTTTGAATGATAAACCACAGAACTTTGATTGTTTATAGTCATATTCATCTACACGTCCCGAAAGGTGCGACACCAAAAGATGGATCCAGTGCAGACGTAACCATTGTCACTGCCTTATTATCTCTAGCTCAAAATAAGCCTATCCGGCAGAATATTGCGATGACCGGAGAAGTATCTTTAATGGGTAAAGTATTGCCAGTAGGGGGAATAAAGGAGAAAACAATTGCGGTATGTATTGCGTGCGAAAATCTTTTTGAAATTTTGATTCTTAATTCGGGTTTTGTTTTAATAGGCGAAACGAAGCGGTGTTACGTGCATTATTCTTCCCGAAGAAAATCGAAAAGATTTTACTGAACTACCGGCATTTATTACTGATGGACTCGAAGTGTATTTTGTTTCGAAATACGACGAACTTTATAAAATAGCTTTTATAAATGATTAGTTTTTACCGTAGAAGATGTATTTGATAGATTCAATAAAGCAAAAAAGACGATGTATACATGTACAAAATGTTAGTTAACTATATTCATCACACGGAAATTGTCCGACAAGTTCCGGCCATAATGAGATATCGGCCGATATGGGTTTATTTTGTAAATAAGTCAGGAAGCCGTCTAAATGCTCTCTGTCATCTTCCTCGTACGAACTACTTCTACAATAGTCTAAATATTGTGAAACACAAATTAGCTTTAGACTTTGTTTAAATTGAAGACCAGAAGGTTTACTTTGCAATTAGGACATATTCTTCACTTGAAAAGGGTTTGGCGATATGAGGAACAACATTTTCATGTTCTTCTTCCAGATACTCTACACCTGCAATAAATAAATCTTCGACACCCGATTCAAGCGTAGGTATAGCTTGAACGCAAAGCTTTATCTTATTATTTTTGTTTAAAACCAAGAACCTGTGTTCAACATGTCTTTAACAAAGATAGGAGTTCTTACTTACTACTCCACTTGGGCCTACTTACAAATTCTTCCCATATCTTACGTCTGGTAGGATCAGCCGGGAAGTTGAACATTGTGCAACCATTCACCCGACTGTTGGTACACCCGATTGCACTGCACGACATTTTTATGTACAACACTAAATTATTAATAATATACTCACTGTTCAAAACTAATCCACTCGACCTATCTGCAACAAAACCTATAAAAGAAGTGTCCGCCAAAAATAACGACTAAAGTGACACCAAAAACTTCGAGCTCTTCCCCATATTTTGAGAACATTGACTGATGCCCGGACAGTATGCCTTTATCGTCTGCTGCTACTTTCAAGTAAAACAATAAAATGTAATTTTTCCAGCTTTATTTAATTATATTACAACTCGGGTACGTTAAAAAAATAAATATTTTGTTGCACAACTTGAGATCCAGCTTGAACTGCAGTGCTATCATCTTCCGATACGACATACCGTTCCGATACGACAAACTCCTCCGAAACTGCCGTCGTTGAACAGCTGAAATCGGATATAAAATTTTCATATAACTGTAAAACAAGATTAATAAATTTTTTTACCTTTACAAATTTAACGCATTCATCTTTATTCATTCCCTTCCTGTAGAGTTCCTTAATTAATCTGCATTTTTGCATTCCGCTCCGCCAAGTATTACGGCATCCTGAAAGAAAAATAAAAAAGGAAAATTGATTAAAGCGGAAATTTGTATTTTCTTCGATCATCATAAATAAATAAACAAACTGTCATTGACAATTTGTAAATAAACAGTCATAAACCAGCTGTTCATGTCAACCTACTAGGTTCACAAATTTGCACACACATAGTTATCGGCTGCTTATTTCGAATTCGATTTCGAATTGCAAAAACGCCGAATGTAGTCAACGGCCAGACCATGTTAGCGAGTGTCTTGTGTACATGGAGTGACCATAAACAGATCCAATTAGAACTAAAGTGACACAGAAATTAAAAACATTTAATTTAATCATTTTAGTTTCAAATTGATAAATAATTCAGCTTTCACATAATTGGGAAATTCTTGTTTTTATTGTTTTACCAAATAAAATTTCAATTTTATCCCGGATATTTGAATTTTCGATCTAAGTTATGAGATTATTCAAAATATTTGTACATGAACGTGCGAGAAGACCATGATCATTATGTTAAGAATAACAGCTAATGTCAATTTTATGAATTCTTGCAATAAATGAAGTTAGTAAGTTATCTTACTAATTGAAATAACCTTTTACTTAACTAAACAAATTTATTGAACAAGATAATTATACTTTTTTAAATAACACAAAACCATATTTCGTAACTACGTAATAAAAGAAAACATGTCTCCTGGTAAAATGAATGAATAGATGAATTGAGAAATCTGTTAAATTACATTATAGCTATCGAATGAATTGTTCAATAACCGACGTCATAAATTGTTAGCTTGGTCTTAAATGTTGCATTATTTGCAATTATTATTTCTTAAACTAAGTACCACCTACCTACCTACGAGTACATAGTTCAGACTAAACATTAAACAATTGCCGAATAACAATTTGTTCGTGTTGAATTACACTCGTATGATTGTTATGTAGCCCGAAATAAAACTGAAAGGAAATAATCCCAAAGTCATCATTTAATTACGAAAGTTGGTTCTTTAGCTAGCAGGCCTTCGAGAAACAGCCTACTTTTTTCAAGGCAATTGCATGAGAACCAAACTGAGGGAAAACCACTCGAAATCGGCTTCCCTACTGCCTACAGAGTCACAGAGCTTATTGTATTTTGTACGAACGCTATCAATCGCCAATCCCAAAATTAAAGCGAGTGATTCCCTTTCGTCAGAATTCAGAAGCTCGCTCTTTACTTTGATGAGTCATCCGTCCGAGAAAAATTGTTATTGTATTTTTCCAGCAATAACGAATTACAAATTAAAATTTTTATCATTATTCATATTTTATTATCGATGTTGGTGTGGTGGTTGGTATGCTCGTTCGTGTTATTGTTGTTGTTCTTCTTGGTTTTATTGCCCACCCAAACAATCCACGCTCGAACGAGGGATGGGAAACGTGAAAGCGCCGCAGACCCGACGATGACTTGCTACAAATTTATATAAAAAAATTATAATAAGAACTGAAACAAAAACAAAAACCCGGTTCCATTACAATCGGGTTGCACAACTCTAGCTGGCAGAAGTTTCTGGCTGGGAAGAGTACTGCCGCCCGCCCGCATAAACATAAACGTCGCGCCCGCACTCCACCCAAGTCCATTTTTATTTTGTTTAATTAAAAATCGATGAAATAACAAAATATAATTATTTATCAAGAGTTCGTTCTGCTGTGTATTGGCCGTGCTCTAGCGTAGCATTTCTGCTGTATTGTAGCGCAATCCAAACAAACTTGCTCAACAGAAAATAATTTCTTCGTGTTGATTGCACGCTCGAAGACATTCGGAACGAAGAAAATAATACCAAGGAAGGAGACATTGAACGGATTCAAAATACAGTGGCGTCACTGTAAAATTCCTAGAAATTATTGTATGAAACTCCTCAAGGTTAACTCTTTCTTTCTCTTTTACTGATATGTTAAGCAGCATTCGAAGGAGGTCGCACAGACTTTCGAGAATCTCATCCTTCCAATTTTTATTAAAAACTAATTTGTTTCAAAAAATATCACAGATATATCTTTAATTCCTTTTTATTATTCGAGCGACAGATAATCATCACATAATGCTTTCGTACTATATACTGAAAAAATATGAAACTACTGAAAACAAGTTCAATCAGTCAAACAGTTTTGGAATAGTCACAACGAATTCTTTGAATTCTCGTTTAGGTTGAGATCTACACTGATACGATACCCACTTTTCTCACCGACTTGAATACATATATTGTTTATGTATGAGCCAGAGCACGTTATACCTGGATGGAGTATGACAAATATAGGTGACGATTTAATCATTGTTAGTTACAATTGAATCTCTAGTTGCATCGCTGTTTATACTCTAGATAAAACCATAGAGTAGTATAAGTTTGATCCAGCCTGAAAATTTTATAACTTATAGAACGGAAATTCGGACCAAGAAATGCATGTATAACTTTTTGTTCAGGTAGCTTAAATCTCCAAATTTCAAATTTGTAAGAGTTCATTAACGGGCGAAATCGTCTTTCAAATGCGTTCTCACGAGTGTTGGCCCAAAACGCCTCAAGCCGTATAATTTGGAGATAAATCAATCTTCAGTTTTCCTCCTTAATTTTCCAAAACTGAAATTCATAATTCTTTTCTATTGGTTAAACTAGTTTTCTGCATACATATATATAGTATGTAGTCATCTGATCGAATTTATCCATACAGCTATAGATTAATTATTACCTGTACCGGTTAAAACAAAGTTTAAAAGTAGCTGCTTATGTTTACTGAACCAAAGGAAAATGGTGTGACAACTATGAAAATAAACACAATTTATTTTCCTTACAATTTCTTACCATATTAAGTCCCAAGACGCTCGTGCGCCACTGTCTCCTCATCGATAATAATTGCAAGTAAATTTGTTCGTTTTGATGTTTCTCTCCTCTTCGCTGTTTTTAGTGCTGAGTTTGTGTTTTTATTCTAGTGCTGACGATTATACAAGTTTGGTTCAAATGTCCCCCGCATCCACCACCCTTCGCGTCCCCTTCCCGACCCACAATCCTAATACGAATAAAACTCGAGCCTGTATCGGTGCGTGGAAGCTGATTATTTTTTTTCTGTCTTATTATTAATTAATTTCAATTCTTTTTCCTCTTTCGCTCTTCTTTCGGAAAACTCCTTTCCCATCGAAAATGATAGCCGCCCGAAACCAGCCAGGAACAACCAAAAAATTTATAAAATAAAACGAAAAAAAAAACGAGAAATAAAAAGAATATACCTATTTCTTCATTTCCATTTTTTATTCGGAAAATAATTATTTTTGCCAAATGTATAGGAACGTATCAACGGACGGGACGGGATGGGATTAGGGAGATTGTGGGGTTGTTGGGATACCACCAGTTTCATCAATAGTAGCGTGGAGCGTGGAGAGTCGCCTCAACCACCCCCTTTGGTTGCATATACGAATCGACACGTAGCACGCGCGAAAGCTGAAAAACGTTCTCAACCGAACGTAAGAGAGCTTTTCCGCCTTTTTTGCTAGGCATATCTCTGACTTGGTCCTGTGGTGGTAAGGGATGAAATCAGGGTTATAGTCTGTGGTAAGGGCTGGGTGGCACGGACCGGTATCCCGATGCCGAAGCTACACACATCGTGATAGTATAGTAGGCCTCTGTCTCTTGATATGAAAGAGCTCGCTCCACAAGGTGGTACGCTCGCTTTTAGGTAGCACTTTCTCGTGGAAAGAGGTCCACGTCCAACACACCCGTAATGACTGGACAAGGTTCGAATGATATTCAAGCCCGGAATGGTCAATTGGGGCGGAGAGGCACGAGAAGAAAAAATATCGTAAACTCATTAGCAATGCACGCATATTGGGACTAAGTTTTTGTCGAGGAAGGCTGCTTTTTCCACACAAGTTTTGTTTGCCTTGGGCAGGCGAGACTTCCTTTCAATAAATTATCGAACCCGCAGTTTCGCAATTAGAGCTGCCCTTGAATACTATCATCGGACGACCGATATGGCTCTGGAAACATTTGTTGCGATTTTTTCCATCAACGATGCCCCGCAATTTTCTAGCAATGAGGAAACGCAATTTCCTTGTTAATTGAATCAGCTTTGTTCGATAAGTGATTGTTGTATGAACTCTAGGACTATGCGGAGTATTCTTGTGAAGTTTTTATATTGGATACCCTTAAAAAAATGAAAACTTTCTATCTATCTAACGTATAAAAATGAAATAAAAGCCCTCATTTAATTACCTTCAAGACCTTCCACTTTTAGATCAAAGGCTCTATATCCAGGAAAGAATGAACTTGTGAATATAGGTACAAGTAAGGGCTTTCAGTTAAGTAAGGTTTGTCTTTTTCGCTCTCATTCCCGAAATTTTTTTATATATGTCATCAAACTTGATAGGAAAGCAGTTTTAGTTAAAAATCATGTTTCAGTTGAGGAATGTTAGTATATTTCGCTGCAGTTCGAAATATCCCTTATAGGACTGATGTCTCATTTGAATATATTTTTACGTGTACCTTTTCATACCAAGGGGATGAAAAGAAAAGAAAAGCTGCAATCCAGTTTAAGAAAGAAACATTAAATATCCAAATTATATTAATTATAACTCACACTTTCCAGAGAACTCCAACTATGTAGGTTAAATCTCATTAAAATAATAATAATAATAATAATTTACATCGCAAGATTTAGAACTGAATTTTGACAAATCTTAAGATTTCGACAAATATCTATTGAAGTCTTCTACTGCGCGGTTTTAACATCGTCTTGAATTCATCAATTTCAGAGTTTCAAGTTATGCGTCGCGGTCAAATGAAACATTTTATGAATCGCGGCACAGTACCTGCTATGCCAATAACAGTCCAGCGAATCGGTTAAGGAGATCTGCAAATAAGCATTCTGCAAACCTAAACCAGTGTTCACCATATCAAGTCACTGTGATTATTTTTATATTTCATATTATGCTTTGCTTTACTTCTTCTATTTATTTTTGTATTACATAGATAGATAGATAAATTTATTCACTAGTTTCGTTTACAATTGTGTTACAATTCATGATTTATTTTAGAGACCAAGATAAACTTTTACAACTATATACTTAAATTATTCAGCTAATTGCAGTAGTAAGTGAAGTAGTTAATTATTGAAATTCTGAGGAAAAGTTGTGACTAAAAACCTCTTTAAAAGTTTCCTAACCTAACCTAGCTAACTTATCCTAGAGCTAACTAATTCTAAAGGTAAGCACCCAATTTGCAATATTATTTTACTGACATAGCGACATAATTAGCGGGTTATCCGAGCGGAGGCAATTATTAGTGAATGAATCCGTTAGTTGGTTTGCCATAACAATTAATGTTTTGCAGTTTCCTATTTGATGCAATTCCTGTGTAGAAAAATGCCAAGGTTTATTTAGTATTATTTTTAAACATTTATTTTGGATGATTTGCATTTTTCTTTTGTGGATCGAAGCACAATTGTTCCAAATAGGCGCCCCATAGCCAAGTGCAGGCTGCATCACGGTTTTAAATATTAGCAACTTATTTTCCTGTGAAAGTTTTGATTTTCTGTTTATTAAGGGATATAATATCCGAATGTATTTAGATAGCTTCGAAACAGACTCTGTAGCATGTTCGTTAAATGTTAGTTTGGCATCTAAAATTAGACCAAGGTATTTAAGATTTTTCGCCCAAGAAATGGGACTACCTAGGACATTTATTATCGGGTTAGGAAGAAAACGCGAGGACCTTTTCCTAGTGAAAAAGAGAGCTTGTGTCTTGCTAGCATTTATTTTGATTTTCCACTTATTATAATATTGCGAAATCAACTGGAGTTGTGATTGCAGGTTATTTATAATTTCATTTGGATCCTCTGAGCTGGAATATAACGCTGTGTCGTCTGCAAACATAGCTATTTCACAGTTTGTTGATCGGGGGAAGTCCGATGTATAAATATTATAAAGAGTAGGGCTTAGGCAAGAGCCCTGAGGAACACCTGCAGGAATATTTTTATAAACGGAGAAATGATCGTTAATTTTGACCGAAAAACTTCGATCTACGAGGAAGGATGATATTATTTCTATCAGAAATTCGGGAAAGTCCATTTGTTTGAGTTTATACAACAAACCATGATGCCAAACAGTATCGAATGCTTTTTCAATGTCGAGGGTAATCAGACCAGTAGATTTCTTCATTATCAGTGCATTTCTGATATCAGATGTAACTCTATAAAGTTGATGGCTCGTGGAGTGACCCGCGCGGAACCCAAACTGAAAGTCTGGGATGAGTGGCGAGCAGTTGAGTTTCTGGTTTATATGAGTTAAAATTATTTTTTCAAAAACTTTTCCCATTACCGGCAGTAAACTAATTGGTCGGTAATTAACTGGTTGACAAGCGTCTTTCCCTGGTTTTGGTAGAGCAATTATAGTGGCCTTTTTCCAGCTCTTGGGGAAATATCTAAGTTTTAAGCATGCGTTAAATATAAAATTGAGTAAAACAAATCCGTTTTTGGGAAGATTTTTCAGACACGTTGTGGAGATTCCATCGGATCCAGGTGCTTTCTTCTTTTTGAATTTATGGATGATAGCTTTAATGATTGAAGGCTTACATAAGTTTTCAGGAGCAACACCAGTATTATTTGGAGAAAGACAAGATATTGTATCTTCCACTAGTTCTTCAGTCAGTTTGTCACCCAGATTTTGGGAAAGGGTGTGGTTGTTGGAAAAGTTTTCGGCAAGTAGCTCAGCTTTTCCACTATTAGAGAAAATTTCAGTATTTCCCGATTTAAGCGGTGGTATAAAATTGCGCCCTCTTTTGAATAATTTATTCAGTTGCCATAACTTGTTCTGACCTTTGTTGAGAGACAATAGCATGTTGTTCCAATTTTTGTTTCTTAGACCCTGAATGTTATCCGTTATCCGCCCGCTTAGATTATTTATTAAGACTTTCAGGTGAGGGTTTCTGTTCCGTTGCCACTCCCGTCTCATAACGTTTCGTTGCGTAATAAGCGATTTAGTGTGGTCGTCAGTTTTTATGCTATGATCGTGCAGCTCTGTTACTGGGGTACAATCTTTCACCGTACTTACTATTAGATGGGAAAAGTTTTGAATAAGTTGATCAACTAGGTCTCTCGAATTTATTTTGGATAAGTCCAGGGTGCTAACTGTAGGTTTCAATGCATTTTTTAGAATATGTCCAATTAGTTCTTGAGTAGCAGAAAATTTTTGATTTTGATTTTATGTTGGGAGCTTTTTCTAATATTGATAATTCGACAGGTAGATGTGGTGATGCTAGTTCCTGCAGAGTGATAGGTTGGGAGAGAGGTATTTGGCCATTACTTAAATAAGGGTTGAACATTTACCTTTAGTCGGGTAGTACTGTAAGGACGGAAATTTTGTATCAAATTTCCGCCCACACCAAATGCCAAAGCCACAAACACCACAACACACTGGATTACAAATGGATCAAAAATACATAGAACATAAGAATAAGTATGAATTACACATACATAGAGCATAAGAATAACATAGCGAAGAACTGGAATTTTTGCAAAGATATAATTCGCAGACGACCAGTGTTCTCGCGAGTATATAGCCCCTAGCGAAATACCAGAAGGGAGGCAGTCGGCAGCGTTCAGCCGGTAGTGGAGGGTGGATTTGAAATTCCCCAAAGCGAAAGCTGAACGTTGTACTCGACCAAATCGAACTAAGTTCTTTGGGTCTGGGCTTTGAAAGTCCGCCAAATCATAGCTTCGAAGGGAACGAACGACTAGGTGCAGTCAACCACTGTCAATCGAAATTAAGGTCTGGGCTTTGAAAGTCCGCTTAATCGAGAGAGGTCAAGCAGACATACGCACGGTACCGAGCCCAAGAGAGTCAGAGAGACAAGCAATCAACGAGGCAAGCAGCAGAGAGACCCAGCAGAGCAGAGGCCGAGACGAAGCAGCAACGCAGAAGACCGAGCATCAGCGAGCCAAGCAGTGAAGTAAGCCAGCCAAGCAGCGAAAACATTACGACGTTGTGCCAGGTAGCGACAATCCGGGCAACGATGCACGCAGCAAAGGCCAAGACGAGAGCAGCGACGCCCCAGACGCAAGCAGCAAAGGCCAAGGTGACAGCAAGGACGCAAGCAGCAGAGGCTATACCAGCGACACACAAGACGCAAGTCGTGGAGCTAAGGCAGCAATGTATAGGATGAAAGTAGCCAAGACGAGGGCAGTGGAGCCGAGACAAGCCGCGAAACAGTCACGAGCCCAGCAAAGCGAAGCAAGACGAGATGACGAACAGCGACAGGGTCAGACCGAAGGTGAGCAGAGTCGTGCCCAAGGACTCAAGCTAACACTAGTTTCGAGAAGACACGATGAACTACGCTAATCTACGACCAGCAGACGCAGTCGAGCCAAGACCCAACAGAGCAGAGGCCACACGCAGAGAGACGAAGACAGGGAGCTGAGAGACGAAGACAGGGAGCAGAGACGAGACAGGGAAAGCCATGGACATGCAGAGAGACGAAGACAGGGAGCAGAGACCATGCAGAGAGACGAGACAGGGAAAGCCATGGACATTCAGAGAGACGAAGACAGGGAGCAGAGACCATGCAGAGAGACGAGACAGGGAAAGCCATGGACATGCAGAGAGACGAAGACAGGGAAGGACGAAGACAGCGAAAGCCAAGGTCAGAGCAGAAGAAGCGAGTGGAGTCATACCTACAGAAGCACAGGTCGAACCACGTTGAGCTGAGGCGGCGGACAGGAGTAAGTTACGACGAGAAAATCAAAGCGTGGAGGCGAAAGCAGGCCGAGTCGAGCCGTGACAAATACAAGTGGAGACGAATGCGAGCAAGACGAGAGAATCGAAGCTCAGACGCGAGTATAGCCAAGAGGTGAGCAGTGTATGCGACCAACAGCGTACAAGATGTGAGCAGCAAGGTGCACAACAACGTACAGGACCAGTGTAGCAAGCAGCAACACGCAAAACGAAGTCAGAGAAGGAACAACAGATAAATTAAATATGAATTATTATTGGAATTAAATGAAATTAAAATAATTAAATAGTAAATAAAGTGAAGTCTAACAGAAAATAAATATTTTGTAACGGAAACTGGCCCCGACGAGTATACCCGAAAAATGAGTCGTTACAGTACGTGGGTGCAGACGGTGAATGTACTACACCATTTGTTTTGGCTAATTCTTCGAAGAGAATTCTACCAGCTTTGTTGGAACTATAACAGTTCCAATGTCTGTGTTTAGAGTTTAAGTCGCCACCTATTAGTAAGCTACCTTTAATGTTCAATAGATATTTCACGTCGCTCCGAAACATATCTAACTTCGATTGGTTTAACTTAGTCCCAGGAAAATAAGTTGAGATAATTGTATATTTAAACCGGTTAATTTAATTGCGATGCACTCAATAATCTTTGTATTTAATAATGCGACAGTAGTATGGTTTATTACTTTTTTAATAATAACCGCGACTCCACCACCAGTTACGTCCTTTCTGTCTCTTCTATGAACATTATAAATTGGATCGCTAAGCCTATCGTTTGGTTTTAGCCATGTTTCTGAAATTAAAGTTATGTCTATATCCCTATCTTTAAGAAAATTAAATAATTCAACAGATTTATTGCGAATGCTTTGTGCATTCCAAATTAGTATTTTTAAATTTGGTAAACTATCCATAAACAAACTTAACAGCTAATTCAACAAGTACTTGGTACTGATCTTCCTTGGATCGACATTTACTTAATTTAATTATTAATTCTTTTGAAATATTTAAGAGTTCTTCACTTGAGAACAAATTGTTGGCGTCACCGTTGTTATTATTACCTAGTTGACGATTAGATGAAGAAGTGTGACCTTTCGCAACATCGCTGAATGTCCTAGCAGGTACTCGCATATGATCCAGTGTTGGGTTTGTGATTAGAAGCGGAAAGTCTTCTCTTGACTTCGAGTTAATTGTTGGTGCATTATTTTTATTTGCCGGTACTATACGTGGACTTCGTTTGTGAGAAACAATTTTCTTGATGTTTTGTATTACATGTTTCTCTCTCATTCTTATTTATTTTTTATTGGCTGTTTTCATTTATAATTATTATTTTTAAATGTTGCAATTATTAATATTTGCCTATTTTTTATTTTATTTTTATTATTTTATTGTAATTATTTTATTCTGTTTCTATTCTTTATATTAAAGGGCCAAGGCCCGTTAATAAATAAATAAATCTCTTTAAATGACTAGATTCCCATTGTTCCATTGCAAAAAACGGCATACAAAAAAATAAACTACAAATTTTGATACAACAGTCAGGTAGATGTTAAAATTTGAAATGTGAAACAGAATTTGGGGATGTAAACGCTTTTTAAAATTTTGCGATTCAATTGGCGAAATTTGTGATTTTAGGCGTTGCCTAATAAACTATTGAAATAATGAGATGTGTTTTGTTAAGTTCACCAAAAGTTGTTCATTCCCATCGAAATCAACCTTGTTGTGTTAAGCAAGTTAAAAAATCAGCTGCAAGCCATCGTATGATACTCTTCTAGATGAAACACTGAACTCCTCTTATATTTTAGTTGGAAATATATCAAAAGAATGAGGAGTGCACAAACAATTATTACATGACCTTTTACTTGCAGGTTCAAACTATTGTATAGTAGCTACTCAATTTCTTGAGTTATAGTAATTTCCATAAATTAAGTTAGGACATTTTACAGAATTTTTGTATGGCAACTAGATGAAGGACTTATGGGATATTTTTCAAATTAAAAGTTTTAGCTGCGACTATTATAAAGTCAACGTATACAAAATTTCAAAGTCGTAACTTAAACCTTTCTGAAGTTATCGTTCAATATTGGTGAACACGTGTTTTAAGGACTTTTGTATGACAGCTACCCGAAGGAGACAACGGATGGCACCAATTAATGAACTCAGCCTTGGTTTTGTTATGAAACTAATTCCTGTAAAATTTTAAATCCCTGGTTTAACTCGTACTGGAGTTATAGTGCATTCTGTAACATGCATACATTTTTCTAGGCTAGACTCATTCGATTTGCATCATATTTGGAACTTTCGCTTCAAACTTTGTAACCTTTAAGTATGCAAAATTTCAAGTTCCTAACTTGAAGCATACGAGCAATAATTGTGAATACGTATTTTAAGGACTCTTGTATGGAAGGTTCCCGAAGGAGTGGAAGGATATTGCGCATTAACGAAGTTAGCCTTACTTTTTCCATTTTACAGATGGTGACCAAATTTCAATTTTTGGCCCCAAATAAACACATAATAATATATAACTTTTTTCGTCCGAGGCTCGGTTCTATGCGTTACAAACTTTTCGGGCTGGATTAAACTTATAATACTCTATATGATATGATTTCATCTAGAGTATAAAAACATGCGCCAATACCGATTTCTTGGCGGAATTCTTGAAAACAAAGCGACACATTTTACACTGGGTTAATTATACAAAAAAGTGGATAGAAAAGACCATACAATTACCAAGTTTCTATAGTTAGCAAACCTAGATCTCTAAAGATCTAAAGATTTTTGTTTGCCACTCATCCCAACAATTCATCAAATAATTTATCTGCTGAGAGGTACGTCGGTTCCACAGGCTGTGGAAATTATAACGTCCTCTGATAAGTATTATAGTTCTTGAGGTACTAGAAGTGATTGTTGAGATGCATGTTTCCTAAGAATCCGATCGGCAATTTCGAGTAGTGCGTACTCTGACGCCAACTAAACAGTTATAATATGTCATCCAGATTGAACTAAAAAAAATTGTGATTGAAAAGTCAATAGGAATTCTGCGCTTGCTCTCTACACATTGTAATCCCGGCCAAACCAACCTCCTCAAACCAATGAGTTCGTGTTCTTGCATTACTCTTATAGTAGGAACAAAGTGAAAAATCTTAATTCTTATAAAAGAAAACATTCAAAAACATAACACACTTAAATAAAATTAAGTCATTAATACAAGTGTCGATAACACTGCACAGTAGCTTAAATATCATCTGAACACTCTTATTTCTTCGGTTAAGATTTGAAGATCCGATCATGAGATTAGGACTTCTCCGAACCACGTAATTGTTGCTTGTTTTCTTTTTGTGTTTTTTACCTTGTGCTCATACCTGACTTTCATGTTGGTTGCTTGGTTCACCTTGTTACGAACATCCAAACCACGAATGTCCGGGATTTCTCATAAATTATTTATGCGCTGCAACCGAGCGACTTCAATATTGTTATTTGGCTTCCATATCAAAAATGTTGAAATGGGAACTGCCACGGCAGTCGTCTGTCTTCGATGTTAAAGGTACAACCTACAAGTAAAGCACTCGTCTATGTAAGACCCAGGCATAGCACAACTACAGCATAACTACAACAGCATTACTTCAGAAGTAGATTATGACAAATTGATAGCTTGGCCTCAATAGGAAAATCGTTTCAAGTTTTTACCTTTACGTTTACGTCTCGACGTCGAGCAAAAAGAAATGCTAATTATCGAACCCCGAAGCTCTTAAAATAAATAAATTTTCTACTTATCGAAGAAAAACAAGACGATCAAAATAAGTAATTCTTTTGTTTCGACTGCTTATGAAATGTATCTAAACGCGAAATGCATGACTTACAGATTCTTCCGTGAGATAAGTAAGGCAAGCAACTGATGAGTAGTTGGAAATCAGTTCGGAATCGAAATCCACTTTCGAGAAGATTATATTTGTGAGATAGTCAATCTTGTAAGAAAACGAAACTAAAATGGTTAGGGCCTTTTGAGATGAAGACAACTGGTGACGGGTTAGGAATTGGAAATCAGTCGAATAAATCTTTTTATTTCGATTAGTTCGAAAAATTCATTTTACGAGTACATGCATGACCGCTCAACTTTCTCCATCTTAGAACTTAATTGGAACTATGAGTACATAAATTTATTATTATTTTCTCATAATAATTATTTGATTTTAGTGGCTTGATCTTGTATAAAGTATGCGTGCTATGCATGACAAAAGCTCAGAAATATCTATCATGTTTGACAAACAAAAATTCGAAGATTACACTATCTGGCTATATTTGTAAGCAAAAAAAGGTAAATATTTGGTAAATATATGTGAGTTTTAGAAGAATGTTGTATTTACGGTTGAAACAATAAGTCATTCCATTCATACATTGCTGATTTGGCGTTTGCACCATCTAGCTGGCCAAAATTATTTATATTATCCATTCATCTTAAAATAAGGTATTATTTAGTTATTATTCAGTAATAATAATATTGGAACATTGTTTCTCGAAAAAAAAAATTTGATGGAAAATGAATATATAATTTTTTTGGTGAATGTTTTCACATCATATTTTAACTGAAAATAGTATTATATAATAGTTTTCCGGGTAGGACAACATATATTTTAATTTTTTTGTATCGTTACGGACTCGAGTGACACCTGTTCAAGGCCTTTACCAAGGATTGAGTCCTTTATCCTTGCTAAAGGAATATTCAAAATACCAATATTTCGAATTTCCGTTATCAACATAAATTTAAATATGCAAAAATATGCAGAAAATTTGCCCCACTGTGCGCCGTTCGCAAAAGGGTTTGAAGGCGGGTAGCATCCGTTGAGATAATAAGATGACATGTTTTTGGTGGATAGATTGGATGAACCCTTTCAAATGGTACCTTTGGCGTGCAAAGGGAGAGGATGCAGAGCCTTTACCCAAGAAATTTAAATTGAAGTATCTTAGTACGCCGCACATAGGTATTTTGCCAATCTAGGTGGACAAAATTGTTATTTTTTTTTTTTAATTTTTTGTCACTAAATAGATTGTATATTGAATTAACTTATAAAAAGTGTTCTGCGAGAAATATCTTTAAGGAGCTCGGTGCAAAAAATATGACAAAAAAATATTTTATTTTATATTTTTTACTATTATTCTACACTTATTTATGCACATCAAAACTGTACTTTTCTCAGGTAACGGGAAGTCAATAACATTTTACTCTGAAGAGGAGGAAGTCGAATATGTCACTGAATACCCTTTTTTGTGATGACTACAGTAACTAATTTATGTCTTTTCTTTATGTCAGATGCTATCAGTCAATAAATCAGTTTTAAAAATAAGGTATCTGCTCCTGTGAGCTGACTCAGGTAGGTAGCTATTCGCGTTAAATTCTCTAATCTAGTCTACTATCTATGGAAAATATTTGTAAACACTGAAATGTTGTTGTTGTTTTTCATATAAATTTTCTATCCTGCTCTGACTGAACTGGAGAAGTGCGAAAAACAACTAATATAATTAAAAAAAATAACATAAAGGGCGATCTGTTTCTCTCACGATTGGCTGAAGCTATTCGTAACTAGGAAATTATTTTTCAATGAAGCTGATCTTGTCTGGCTGTAAATAAAACAAAAATCGATGTTCGCGTAAAAGTCGAAGTAGATGTGTAATGCTAATTCGAAAATGCCCTGAAATTCGTTTTCGAAGAGGCAATTCACTTTGGTGATTTACTTTTGAAACATTTTCGAATAGAACTGTTAACTTTGCTCTCTTCTTCTCTTATGCGGTTTGTTTATCGACGTAACATAGGTAGATAGATAGAATCTATGATATTATATTCTTGCACTTGGAAATATACCAGAGTCTGGGTGTACGAGTATTTAAAGAATGCTTGGATATCTGGACACATTACAAATTCTCTAGGATACTCTATTCTTCCGAATGTTCGAAATCCGTGAATACTAGAAATTCGCGGTCGATAATTACCTGGCGCTAAATACGTGTTTACTGACTGTCAGGTAGTCTCACAGTTCACAAAGAAAATCGTTTTCTTCCTGTTCCAACAAATTCATCAAAACTTCTGCAATTATTTTCCTTTTCTCTGCTTTGTTTTGCTCCGTTATTTTCTCTAAGAAAAATAAATCTTCGACGTCATCTCCGTAGCGTTATGGCTGTAGCGTATCAAACTTTCTTAGCGTCCTCTCTTCACCACTCCCTTATCCACCAAACTTCACCACCACGTCCACCATCCAACTTTTTGTTTTTCTTCGTTTTTACTTAACAATAAGTTTATGATTTATACATGCAGCATACAAAAACCAAAGAAAAACAGAAAAATGGTAGTTGGTTGGGTTGAAGATTGTGGCGAAAGGGGGAGGGGGTGGTAAATACAGACATCCACCTTACACCAAGTCCACCACTGCCGCCAGTTCAATGTGATTTTTTATTCGTTTCATTTATTTATTTATTTTTTCCATTTTATATCGTGCACTAAGGAGCTCCTTGGCAGGGTAGAACAAGGGGGTTGGATGGAAGCAATAATAAATTTCCCAGTTAGAAAAAAATAGAATGGAAAAATTTTGCCGGTGCCGGAAAAATGTGAAAGAATAAATTGTATTTACATTTAATTAAAAAAGAAAAACATTTTCTCGAAAAACTAATTTGCATTTAGCTGAAGAGAATTTTATTTTCGTTTTTCGGCGTTCGCGGCGACATGTCCTTGTGTAGGGGAAGAGTGGTTAGGGGAATCCAACTCTAAAGCGAATCTTTGCACTTTTTTACTTTTGGTGCCCGTTCGATGGTTATTCGTGATAAGTAAAAAATAATTTACATACATAAGTTTAACAGAGGACGGAAAACATCTTCGTTGTATGTTAAATGCGGCTCGTTGGTGTGCCTTAGTCTGCAAAATAATTTATTTCACATATTTCCACAATATTAGCAGCCGTTCAAATGCTCAGAAAATTCATTAATTATTCGCCAGGTAACAAAAAGTACGGAAAACAAAGTGAAAGGAGTGCTCTGTAATCGGTCCGAGGCAATACCACAGTGAGAGTGGGGTGGCAAGCTTTACATGTAGAAGTCATAAATGACTTATTTCTTTGCCGCTTATGCTAATTTTTCGTTTTGCAAGTTTTGAATTGAAATTCACCTGACTGACACAAGTGTAGTACCTGGTGTACTACAAACACTCCGCGCTCGGTACCTTGCGAGTACTTCATACTCGTACTCTTTGCTCTATCTTCGGCGTCGACTTGCCAACGGGAAATACCTTTTCAGGTGGACGCGAAATATATGAGTTTCCATCTATTTCCAGTTGATAGGTTGGGGCTTAACTCAAGCTCTCAGGGTATCATACCCAGTTTACAAGACGTAACGTAACAACAGCTCATACACGAAAAAAAACACGAATGAATGCAAAATGTTGATGTACTTGCATGACTTGGATTTATGGCTACCTTTCAACATAACTTTGCCCAGGAACCATTTTATTCCGAAGAAAATTCCATTTAATTGCGCCTCATTTCCCGCTTATTGCAAAATAATTCCTCAAGTGTGTTAAAGCGGCCTGAAGGTGTTTTCTGTGGCGGTAAAGTGCTGACTTTTCCAGAATATGCTGCGTTCTCGTTTTCTTTTACAAAATTCAGTGGAAAGTTGTTTTTCTTTCGTAAAATTTTCCAAAAGGGAACGGTATTATTCGCCAACTAGGACGTAGGACTCTTAGCTTATGCTTCTTTTTTTATGTAATAGTCGCTACGTATTTACTATCTACGTAATGCAGATAGTTAATGTCGGTTCCATGCAATCTGTTTGGTACAAAACATGTCAGCTTGGAGCTATCGATTGTACAGCGTTCGTTGGATTGAAATTTTAGTTTGGGAAAGATGTGCAGCACACATTCTCTTTTAAGTAGCATTGGCGAAAGTTGAATGATATCTTATCATGTACTTTCTTGAAACTTTGGAAAATACACTTAAACTGCAGCAACTCGTTTTGTCTGTAGTCTGAGATCTGCATTTCTTGGTCAACATTTGCATTTAATGTCTTCATAAGATACTGAACATTAATTTCTTATTAATTGTTGAATGACGAACACCTAAATCAATGCAAAGCTCAACTTCAATATTCGTTTTTATTGATCAATACGTGTGAATTATTTACATCAGTTATGAAATTATAACCATTAGCCAAAGTAACGAACATTGTACCGGCAATCTAATGGATTTTAAACATTTTTTTGCGCATGACTGGCTATTTATAACTTATTTCCGAAAATTCAATAGAAATCCGACGATTATCGGATTCTTTTCGATAGTCGTACTTTGGAATATTTTTATTAAAAATCGAGTTGACTGAATCGATTTTTAATAAAAATGTATTTTGCAAGAAATTAGATGCACTCTCCTTGAATTTTATTTAAATTTTTTCTTAATCATCTTGTAGATTTTTAAGACTAACAATCTCTTTCTAAAACTGGAGAAATGAGTAGGACAGTACAAATAATAAATAAAACTCAGTCTTCCAGTCATGTCTTCAGTAAACGAATTTAACGCCGGTATTTAATAAGGCGGAGGGAGGGGCGGAAGAAAGGTATAATGAATTTATTTTTATACGAATATACCCTGATCTAGAAGGTTAGGCACATCCAGTTTTTTGTATAAAAAAGCGGCCATTAGAGTGAATTTATTTTATTTAGAGTAACAAATGCTGGCGAAACATTTGCTATTTCGCTGCTAACTGGGGATATTTGCTTTCAATAGCTTCCTGTTCATCTACAAATCATTATAATGTTTAGTCTATATCCTGGGATAATAATAATATTAATAATGTACCTAAAATTAAAAAAATACTTCATATATGTATCAGAAATGGTTAATTTTGTTTTTTTGTTTTTAACTCTTTTATACTTTATTGCCGCGTACCGCGGCTACACTCGCTATGCTCACGTTGTTCCATCGCCCCAAGTAATATGCCGCGTACCGCGGCTACGCTCACGTTGTTCCATCGCCCCTGTTACTCCCGCTTATCCATTGGTCCTTTTTCTCCCGTTGATACATTACTCCCGGTTTGAATACACTTTTTCAGCTCAAGAAACTGAAGACATTAAAGCCATTTTTCATTTTTCACTTTTTACTTTTAACTTTTAATTTTTAATTTCTAATTTTTAATTTTTTATTTCCATCCACAATCCTCCATTCATCCTCCAATCTCTATCCACCATCCTCCATAGTTCATCCACTCAAATGTTGAAATGGCTCGCGAACCACCAATTTCGGGAATACATAATTATGTCCACCATCCTCCATCCACCATCCTACATGCATCCTCCATTCTCTATCCACCATCCTCCATACTCCATCCATTCAAATTTTGAAATAACTCGCGAACCACCAATTTCTGTAATATATAATTATGTTTCATCGCCCCTGTTACTCACGTCGCGTGTTCGCAGCCGGTAGTAAAATCAAAACACATAAATTAAAAAAAAAACCCCATGATCGCGGTTGGCAGGATTCGAACCTACGCTCCCAGATTTCTAGTCAGACGCCTTACCCGTTCGGCTATGACTGCAACTTTTATTTTTATGGCACTCAGTATGGAATCCTCTCAAGCATAATATAATATAAAACATTATATAGATAACAGCTTCATGTTTAAAATTTCTAGTGTATGTAAGCCATTCTTCAGTACTTAAATTTAAGCAAACTAATGTACATATCTAAGTCTACAGTTCTTATCAAAAAGCCTAATTTCGTTCAATAATTCTAGAGTAACTTCACGTGGCACTACGTCAACCACATTCCAGAAGCTAATAATTACATTAAACATTATTTTATTGATTGTCCATTCAAAGACCTTCTTAATTTAATTTTACAGAACTATTTATTTATTATTTTACTATTTGCGCCGAGTACGGCTTAGCGGTCAATTTTGCTGGCACACTGCCAATAATGTTGCAAAATCGGAGTTTCTTGATCGCGCGCGAATTTTTCAGAAATAACGTATTTAATATTTTGATAAAGTCGAGAATTTCCTCGTCAAACCAGTTTGTAATTTTATTAAATGTATTATGAATCGAGGTTTATTGAATAAAAAAAGTATTATTTTACTACAACATATAGCCGGGACGGAAAGCGACGATCGGCTGTGCTTGGTGCTCGTAATTACAGAAACATTGTAAGCTCTGAAATAAAATTTAAAATTTTATTTTAAATGTTGATATGAAATCCGCGTGAGAGGTAGGCAGTATAGAGGCAGTAGAGAACTGTAAAGATGTTATCATGTGCAATTTAATTTCAATCCAGTCATTTCGTCAATATTTTATTGCCAGGTTTCACAGGCTTTTACTCGTACATGCAATCAATTTAGATTAAATATTGAATAATTTTAATAATTTCTTAACGTTATCACCGAAACATTCAAAGACATATTACTATATAATATGATACTTAATACTTTGTACGTGTTTGTCTCGGCTACATTCTTGTTTTTATTGTTATTATGCGAATGAAAACGTGTTTAAATGTCGCATGTCACGCTTCTTAAGCTATTGGGCACTACTAGACTTTGTATGCACCGCAGACGAAGACTTTTTTATCGGTCAAAAACATATTGCCAATCTACAAATAGTTCACTGACTTCGAAACAATTATTTTCATTACATTGTCGTACTTCTTCTACATCCCCATACTTTGGATCGTACAATTTTCTACACTTTATTTGAAACTGCGATTAATTCTCCGAAAAACGTTACGAAACAGCTCATTAGCTAAAGGGGTAGAGAAAAGCAAATTATTTTTATTGAAATTTGATAATGTTGACAAATTAAAATTGTTATTGATCCGTGCAGATGAAACACCACTATTTAATTGAACAGCAATAAATTGGCATAAGTTCTATTGAAATAAACTCGAAAAATTTGTATATGCATACATCTAATTGTCTAAGTTGAATAATGAACACCAATACTTCAGAAGATGGGTACCTGTACGTACATCATCCGCATATGCGATAAAAATTGAATATTCCAAAACCGAAAATGTTAATAAAATTTTGCATAAATAAATTTATATCAGTTTGTAACGTTTAGTTTTTTACATTTTAAGATAATTATACAGCTGTAAATAAAACTAGACATTTGTATGAAGCCCATTTGTACTGCCTAGCCCTTGAAAGCAATCATACATTTCTGTTGTCACTATGTGTCTAATGTTTTCCTATTATTCGATTTTCAAAGAAAAAGAAAGGGATCGGATATAAAATTGGATTAATAGTTGGTTTGTATTGAGAGAGACGACCATAATTTTGCGGCAGCCAATCGAAATAACTAATCCAATCCGAAGTTTGAAACATCCGAAATTCAGGAAGACTGGCTGAACTCGAACCTGATATTTTAATACTATCAATATGTATTATTATTTGCATAGGGTATGCTTCTCGAAAAACAATTTTATCATTTTTTTTAGTGTGTGCGTTCGTAGACCCATTGCTCGAATGAAAATGCGTTCTGAGAAATATCTCAAAATACTCATCTTAGTTTTCAGATCTAAGGCGAGTTGTCAATGACAATGGCAATATTGCCATTAAGTTATATGTCAAATAGTAGTGAGTGGCCATTTCATTGCCAGGCATTTTTCGTTTGAGCGAGTGAATTCGAAGTTTCATAGCTTCGAAAACTATTAATTAATTCAATAGTTTTTTCTTTAGACCAATTGTTGTCACTCATTTTACGATCAAATCCAAAAAACCTAAGTTTACCTGTTGACAAGCGACGCTAACTTCTGCCAAACCATTCGTTTTCTGGCTATATGTATGTCTGCACTCGCTCCAGAGCTTGTGCAAAAAAGTGTAAAGGTGCATGCAAAAAAAAACAGACCTAATATTATCCTCAAATTTGCTATGGCAATGATTGTCGTGGCAATGCTGAGAGCATTATTGCCATACGAGTTTGATACGTCTACACTGTCAATTTGTGTATGGAAATAATGCCATAGCCAGAAAAATTGTCAGTGTAGACGCAGGCTAAGTCACATTTAACTGGAAATATGAGATGTAACACAGTTCCGTTATACACGAGTATAATCCTAATTTTAAATGTTTCGAGCTGGGAATCAGTCACGTTTAGCTCGAATAATCCCGGGTCTATTGAAAATAGATAATGAAAAGAAAGAAATTACATACATATGTGAAAAGCGTTGAGAATCTTCCTTCCTCAAATCTCTCTCAACCGAAATCCCTCTTTTTATGAATTCAATACGAAAAAATGCCTATTCTTGTTTGGATTGTTAGTTGGCGCCGTGAAATCAACTCGAACTAAGGTTGTAGCACAAATCAAAAATGGTGTATTCTGTTGAATACTTTTTAGCAATTCTTACGATAATTGGTCTGTTCTATTTGACGGGTGTAGTGTACACCTTCTACACTTTTTGCACTGGCTCTCGAGCTAGTGCAGGAAAGTGTAAAAGGGAGTGGCGGGGAAGGAACAAGAACTATATTTGAGGTTGAGTTTGTGTCATTGATTTGACGTCAAAGGCTGTTTAGAAAATCGGGTGCAAGAAAGTGCAACTTACACCGGGCAAAAGGAACAAACCTAGTATTTATGCATTATGATTCCAATTAGACAATAAAAACTTTTTGAATTTATTAGTTCAACACAGTTCGATGAACATTGCCTCGGGATCTTATAGTTTTGATTATTATTCGTTGTTAATTCTTTTTCGGTTCTCATAAAATAACATTCGAATTATTAATAGTCTTAAGCCGACGGAAATTAATTAAATTACCGCAGGCGTGTGATAAAAATTATAATTGGTTAACAATATTTAAAACGGTTTGTCATAAATATATGAATTTCTAAAAGCCTGGGAATATATTTTCAGTTTGCAATTTGTAATATATAATTGTATTATCGTATTAGCGGCAATAAACTGGATTTTACGGATATATGTTATAAGTATGTTAATGTATTGTACTATATCGAATAAATTTAGAAAGCCGAAAGTTCAAATTTTGTATTATGCTAATACGGATTATTTATATCTGAATTAATTCAACAAAAAATTCAATATTTTAATGAAGCTTAATGAAGCAATCAAATTACTTTTATAATACAATGTACGCATTATTACATTTTTCAATGTAGAAAGATGCCTCAAGTCAATGAGAACATTTCAGGTAAAATATAAAAATCAGGTGCCATAAGGTATAGTCCGTAACAGAAAGAAAACGGACCTATTGAATAAGCCGCCAAATCGAAATTTAGGATTCACTGTAATACGTTACACACAGGGTAAAAATATTAATTTATAGTTAAAATATAAATTAAGTTTACGATAACTGCTATTGCAGTGAAAAACTTAAATTGCACCTTTTTCATGCTGTTGCAAAATAAATACATACAGTCAAAGCCGGATATAACGACATTGAAGGGACCCTCTAAACTCGTCGCTATATCCAATAGTCGTTATAAGCAATATGCAATTTAGATACATTTCTTTGTATAGAGATTTGAGCAGGGCCATGCCATCTAGTCGTAATAACCGATCCGTCGTTAAAAGCGATGTCGTTATATCCTGTTTAACTGTAATAACTTTTTTAAATGTAGGTACGTACAATAATTAGTGCCGTGAGACCGAGAGAATCGGGTAACTGGTATCCAGACCTGTTTAGTGACTGTAGTCTGCCAGACGAAACATACTACTAAGGAAATGTTATCTTATACCTAACTCAGATTTAAGTCTTTTTCTAATTTTATTTCGCTTTAATCCTTTTCAGATATCTCCAATAGCTCTGCACATGATTCACACCCAAAGATGACACGATCAAATACGCCGGAAGAATTATCAAAAAAATGAAGCCCTAACGAAACTGGCGTGCCTATTCGCCTTATCATTATTCCCACTTAGAATATATATATTTTTTCATTACAGGTAAGACAAATTATAACTAACCTTTTTATATTTTTATATTAAATTGTGGTCATGCAACACGAATTTAAATTCTCTATCTTAAAAAACGCTTTTGTGAAGGAAAAATTAATGATGAATAAGTGGCCGGTAATCAGTGGTTTCGCGAATTTATGTTTTAAGTACAACTAAGATGCTGACGGATACACTGTAGCAATGGCAAAAACGAAGAATTTTTTATATTCATTATAAACAAAAAGTCAATATCACGAATCTTTAGTAGGAGCTGCACAAGGTTTAGAAATCGATGATCTGGTGTATGAGTGCAAACCCCCTAATTTACATTTAACTTTTCCTATATAACTAATTTTATGGGTAATGAGGAGATGGAGGCATTGAAAACTACTGATGCCCAGGGTACTGATCATTATTAAAGCCAAGAAAGATGATGAGCCGTTGCGAAGCTCAAGAATGCATTCATGAAATTATTGCGTACAACAGAAGCATCGGCAAATGATATGGTTAGCTATTCGGTGAGTGGAAGCTGTAAGTCATATGTACCTGAACGGTACGCATACAAGTGTACTTGATGGACGCAGTATCCGAACCGATATACCTACGGCTATAAGAGGCTTCTCATTGTAGTCCGGAGATACAACACTCGATGACCTTTCTGCCGATATGTGCGTACGGTGTAGCGATTCCTAAATGCGTTTATTACATTTATTAACATAATTGCATTCGGAATGGAATAATGGACACATGAATGTGTGTAGATACTTGAGCGGTTTTCATGGATGATACTATCAATACGAAAAACTTAGTGAAATGTAGAAATAGCCATTTATTCCGACTTAATTAATAGAAGGTACAGAATTCTGTATTTCTAGTTTATTATTTATAATAGTACCAACGCTGAGCTTCTCTTACAATTGGCGTTTGAAGAATAATGCTGTCCGCGAAAATGCTCGCAGTTATGGAAATGTGAACATAATTAAAAAAAAGTCGTATCTAAAGACGTGATTCGCCACTCGTTTATTTTCTTAGGGGGTTACACATTAAAAAATTCTTAAATTTTTTCTTGCCGATTTTACAATACAATATAAAAATCCCGTGAAAGCACGATCCAATTTGACATCTTTTCGAACCTACCTATCCTGAAAGCAGGTTCTTTAACTTTATCTGAGCAACTCGTGGAAGTGAAATTAATTCGACATCTTAGAAGAAATTGAGTACATTTCTGTAGATATATAATATGATCCACCAATTCTTAATAATTTTTTTCTTAATTAATTCAATTTTTTAATATATTTACTTACACATACTAAGATTTAAGTTTCAAGCCTTAGCCGTTCCCCAGATGGAAAATAACATCCCATACCAGGCGCGAACGCAGAAAAATATTTCCGGGAGGGTTTTCAGACAAAAAATTATTTCGGGGGGGGGGGGGGGGGGGGGGTTCATACAAATTTACTCGTTGAGTGCAAGTTACATTTAGTTTTGCGTGTGTAACTACATCATTTCGGGGGGGGGGGGGGGTTTGAACCCCCAAAACCACCCCCTGCGTTCGCGCCTGTCCCATACCTATGTATCGTACCAAAAAATTTATTTTTAGAACGTGCCACTACCATAAAAGTTTCAACTTTCTATTCTTAGTAGTTATAGAAGTATAAAACTCAAAATAGTTTGGTGTTCTTCGTCCGTCATGCTAAACCACCCCACCACGATCACGATTTTTTCCTCAGTTAATTTAAAAAAAAAATTACACTTATGTCTACAAACCACAATCTCGTGATGCTTGTGCCCGACCCAAATAGCTTCAAAGATCATACAATAGGTATTTTTGCTATTCTGTGCATTTGCTCGTGTGTGAGCTCAGAAAAAAATTAATTGAACTAACGTAGAGAAATATTTCAATCAATAGGCTTCCATCATACAAAGTCGTTATCAACCCTTTCCAGGAACCCTGCGGAGACACCACCTAGCGTCCTCACAATCCTCTTAGGAGAACGAATGTGGATGGACTCGGAAGGATGATTTGGATGCAGGATTGGATACAATGGGGTGGAAGGACAGGCGGCCAGGAAACGTTTCGGATAAAACAGTGAAACAAGCGACTGGCGGTAGGTGCAACCAACATGCATCATCTCCTAGAAAAAGTATCGCTCCTCTGTCGACGAATGTGTGGTTCGCGAATGAAAATTTTCTTGGTCATGCAGAAAAAAGGGTGGAGACCACCCTGGTTACTCCGCCGCGTAGACGGAGTATCTACCAATGGACCATGTTCCACGTTGGGTAAAATGCAAAAATTTCCTATTTTCCATTCCGGTTTTTTTTATAGTCAAAGTTAATTAAACAACGTCTGCAACGATGTTGTTGCATAAACATATTTCTATTTAGGAAATATCTCGAGGTAGGCATGTGGCAGAAGAAAAATCGGGCAAAAGGAGGAAACGCATCGACGTCCATAGGAGGGAGGATATGGAAAATAGAAACTCCTTCTTTGTACTGGCTGACTGGTGGTGCATATAGGATATAGACAAACAGACCACGGCAACGGTAGTTACACTGAAAACGAAAACTATATTGCGAGATGTGAGAGAATGTCCCACCTTCGTCCTTTCACAAACCTGTTTCTCTTCTTCGAGACCTATACGTATATATATGTTGAAAAATACACAAAACGTTGACCAAAAAGATGCGAATCCGTTCCGGATAGAATGGCCTTCCGATCCGATATTCTCGTAGACCAAGGCTCGAGGAATGGGTGGAAAAGTACACGGCAGAATATACGAAAATCAACGTCGAACAGAAATCAATAGGAGCGCCTCCACACATCACCACACACACGAACAACGTGAAGTTACCTCCAAGCGCATATATGGAATCCGCACTAGGAAAATGCATGCTCATAAACATGTACCGACCCATCTATCAAGATAGGCAGCTTTTCTGGAAAGTCCTTTTCGGTTCTGAAGGATCAGCTTCGGAGAGAAAATTACTGGAATGAGTCCGTATCACCACCGAGCACCGTACACTCTTCGGGAGTCGAAAGCAGCCACAATATCAGGACCACGACAAGGACTAGGTCCATCGCATCCATGCAGCGAGTGCCTTTATTTCGTATCGTGGGTGTCTTTGGTCCTATACGTTCGCACATTTTGCATTAGGAAGCGTTAGGACTATCGAAAACCTACATAGCACTATCAAACTCGGGCGGGGGTCCCAGGAATTCCAGTTCAAGATAAATAGAAACAACCGAAGCCCTCAACCCTCATATTATGTGCATCAAAATTTTTGTTTCTGTTATTTTGAACTTTGTGCATTGACGGTCCGCCCTCGACCCATTCCTTTTTCAGTCATCTTGTTTTGAGCTTTGCTGTCGAATATGCTGTTTCAGTTTGCTCTAGGATTAGACAATAGTATATGCAAACTGATGGAGGCTGTAACGTCATAGCTAAATAAGGCTCGATAAGGACTGACGGCATTTTCTACCCAAGTAATGCGACTTCTTTTCGTAAAACTATGAAAAATAAAATTCAAATTAGTATCTTAATGCTATTATGACACTGGCTAGTTTTTTCTGTAAAGTCGCTAGAAATTTCAAATGAGGCTTATGCTATGTACAGACTACGAGATTGACGCGTTTAAATCGAGTTAAATGCCCGGAAAACACTTCCCCAAGGCGTTTACGAAAACACGTAGCTACGACGTGTTTAAATCGAAATCGAAGTAAACTTAGGAAGAAACTTTGTAATGCGATAGAAATTCAATTTTATGCTTGTGCAATGACTGCACTAGCTAATAAATTCACTTTTTATTACTGCTATGCAAACACATTTGTTTTAAACAATTTAGAAACCATAAATTTGGTAATGAAACACAGCTGAATATCTACTTGTCAGAAAAAAATACGTCAAGCTGTCAGGTATCAAAATAAAACCAGTTGCCTAGTGTGAACACTACTTTTTTGAGGCGTTAATTTTGCCTACTTAAATGTGTTAAAAACGCATAGTCTGAACATAGCAGTAGGGTCGTTATTACAACCTTCAGTTAAAATTTAACCAGAACTTTGACTGTAAGTTTCGTATGAGCATCTGTCAGTTAAAGTTTCAGTTAGAACGTTACTGACGATCGTAGGAACGGGCCTTAGTAGGTTCGGCTTGTAACAGCTTAAGGCCCGTTCCTACAATGTTCAGCTACGTTCTAACTGGAACTTTAACTGACAAATTTTCATACAAAAGTCCCAGTTAAAGTTCCGGTTAGAGTTTAACTGAAGATCGCAGGACTTTGATTTTTTGATATTAGACCTGCATTCTTATCTCTGATTCTCTTCACTCATCCTTTTTCTTTGCCAATCATCACTGGGGCCTCGTCACTCGAAAGGGACACCATTTTATCATAACTAATATTTGATTTTGTCATGAATTCATCAAAAGTCTTAAATAAATCTTCTCCGCGAGTCTTATGTTTAAACGGCAATATTGCTAGCAATTCTTCCCTGAACGCTTTACTTTCAATGTCAAAGTCCTCACAATATCATAATAACTGACGACGTGTCGAAATATGCCAATCCATGCCATCCAACGCACGTTCTTTTGCTACACAGCACAGGATAGCGACAGCACCAGCACCATACGATTGCTAAATTTCGTGAAATTTTTTGATTACTTGCTGGAAATTACGTGTGGTTATAGAATTCATAGAATTTGATGATCGTGTTATTGTGTTAGCCCTGCGGAAGTTTCACGCTACGCGCCTGGTATTTACTACTAAAACTAGTTAAATAGTTACATATGGGATATAAAAATATTAATTAAATTGAATGGGTAGGTAAGTTATTTTACAATATTTGACGGTCCAAGTTTCGACCTTCCGCAGCCCGGATGCGGACCGCGGTCGCTGGGTTAGAGCGTAGATGTTCGCGGCCTTTGTAATCTGTTTAACTATGAGCTTTTTTTTCATTCCGGGTATTTATGACCTTCTGTATAGCAGGGACATGTTTTCAAAAAATTAACTGTTTAAATTCACAGAACCTTATTTCAATGTAAACTGTTCCCTAAACGTTAAATGCGTTTTTTTCGAAACACCGTTTTCTAAAACAGTGCCAGAATTATCTTTGCGACTACCGGACCGATCGGGACCTACTTTTGCATAAATGTGTTTAACACAATAATACCAGAAAGGTCGACAATTGAGGCTAAAACTGAAAATAAAGTTCAATCGGGCGTCATTTCGTGAAAATTTTTTTTTTAAAAAAAACACTAGTAGCGAAGGGCATCATACTTCACATTTTCAGAATCTTTTTTAAATTTTTATTTGGATCAAATGACTGCATATAATCTTGAGAACCGCAGACCGTGCTAGAGACAGTCATGACAGCGACCATGACAGCGGCACCACTGGTTGATATACGTACATATGGATATGTGTATATTTATAAAAAAAAATTATTAGCGTACCCCAACAAGAAACATCTAATATAATAATATAGAGAGGTTGTAACTAGAAAACTATTTTCTTTTTCTGTAAAAAAAAAGATGCAAGACGCGTGGTTTCTGTTGGTGGGGAAATTCCTGTGCACAGGAATAGATATTATAATATTAGACTGACTTGAAGCTTTCTGTTCGTCAAAATTAGATGTACAATATACATATATGTATGTACAGTAATCCGTCGGAGTTAGGTTCCGAGAATTTGCGATGTAAGTCAAAAACGACGTAACTCGAGGGTAGAAGCAACCACAGGCGATAAATGTATAAGGCGCTGTACACATTGCATACGACCGAACGAATTTTCCGATCCGATTTTTCGTTTTTCGACCTATTGTGAAATCTTTAGTTATTGGAAAATTAGTTATAATCGTAAATTATAACATTTTCAAAAATATTATGAAAGAAAATCTCCAGGAACTTGTAGTTTTAATTGATAGATAATAAAAAGAAATATGAATCCGTCGTACGACTAAAAATATTCGTACCGACAGACGGACTTTTTTTTAATATTATCAATCAAAATCCAAATCTCTTGAAATTTGCTCTTATGATATTCTTAAAAATGCTATTTTAAGTCAATGTAGTCGATGTAATTTCAAGGGTTTGGTCTCAAAGTAGTGAACGACATAAGTGGAAAAAACGTATAACAAGGGAGACGTAAGTCAAGGGATTACTGTATGTAGGTAGGTACATTCTTCGCAAAAATAATAAAATTGTACTCCACTTTATTTGCTTGTTGTGCATGTGCAGTAAAGAATAATTGTCCAAAATTTCATTCAAGTGGTTTCTAAGAAAATGAGGGATGAAATTTACACTGAAAAGCCCTTGTGATATGCTCCCCTTAACGTTAAATTTGATTTAAATATATTTTCATTGTAAGAAATATTCGATATATCGATATTTTTGTTCGATATATCATCAGCTTAATATTGATATATTTTTCAATATTGATACCTACATATATCGATATTTTTATTCAACATCCCTTCCCTAGCGTATTATAGAACATCTCTAATATTGTAATACGTATTTGTGTTTTATCAAAGGCAACTCTCCCAATCTCGACGAATAGTTTATTTTTTGACATTGACAAGTAAGTAATAGGAAAACATTTTTATGTATGTATGATTTTTGTGTAACAACCCAGCGGGAAAAAATTCGAAGCGCTTCGCTTACAAGAGCTTCGCTCACAAGCGCTTAAGGAGGACTTTAATGAAATAAAAATGAAGCACTATATATCGAAGTAGTTTGGGAGTCCTTTATCACATATAAAATTGCTTAAAAAAATGTAAGAAGTATTGACTGATGTAAATGCAAGGGGCTTTAGAAGCACTCCAAAAGATGTTGGAGAGATGCAAGACTAATTCATATTTTACCGTTTTTTATTGAATGCAAGGCTCTTTTACAGCGCTTTAAAGAACCAAAATTGTATACATATGAGTAAGATTCCGTAAAGTCACAAGATAGCGACATAGAGCCTATATAGTATCATTCTGTGGATGATATAACTCTAAATATATAGGTGGTTGGTATACTATCGAAAATGCCATCTATGCTTAAATTCAGAAATTGAAGTTTTTCTTAAAAAATAAATTTTTGAGCGTAACTTTGTAACGGTAAACGACACGAAGTTAGTGACATAAGTAGGTGCTCAATGTTGTGAAAAAAAGTCCTTCAGCAAGGTAGAAAACGATGATTTTTAACATTTAATCACTAATCCATTATAGCTTTTATGTAGTACTTAGTGAAGGACTTTCTGAACCATTTTTTCTTTCTATAACATAATATTGAGTATTAGAAAACAGATATTTTTGTCCACTATACTAGCTTCGTATTATTAACCATTATCAAAATACAGTCGAAACCGATTGAATATGAAAAACTCCACTTTCTCATTACGACCATTGGATGGTATTTCCGATGGTACATAACCCATATACGAGTGTTTAAAATTATAATCATCCCCAGATTTATCCCCGTTTTATCAATACATCGGGGCTAATTTTTCGGAATCTCAAATGTTTATTTTTATTTTTTCTGTTCGGGGTGAAACTTAAAACATACATTTTTTACATTAATTAGAACCATAATAAGAAATACTACGGAAAAAATCTCTTGAGGAAAAAAATTTCAATACAAATAATAGTCACTAAACAGTTCTGAAATTATCTGTCACCACAACTACCTGTATAAAATATAAATTTCAAATTGCATGATAATGCAAGCTTTCGACTCCTGTTCATTCAATTTAAATGTCCTCCTTTGCAAAAGTTAACTCTTACAAAATAAATTAGTAATTTTTTTGTAAACTCTTTTCGAGATTTCAAAATCTACTTGCCAAAATTATGCGATTGAAATCAGTAGCTCAGTTCTGTAACTTATGAGTGAGAAATTTCTCACCAAAAAGTCAAAATAAGGACGAATTAATGCAGTTTTCTCTATGTATTCTCACCAAATGAGAATGCACCGTACTACGGACCGCACCGTAATACGGACTACACATTTGGCAATCTTTCATTTCTCATTTGGTGAGAATACAGAGAGAAAACTGCATTAATCCGTCCTCATTTTGACTTTTTGGTGAGAAATTTCTCACTCATAAGCAGGGTTGCCAGGTTTTCAAGAGAGTTAGTAGCCAATTCTCAAACGCCGAGTAGCCCAAAATCGCCAATTTTAAATAAAATAAAAAACATCTATCATGAACATCGATAAAATTATTGGATAAAACAGAATAAAAATAGGGTCTTTCAATAAGGACGCCCAAACGGTGCTTGTCCGTGAGTAAGATCCGTTTACATTTTTAGTGAATGAGTGAACCGTGGCTCACGCTGACTGACTTCATGAAGTGGAACGAGGCTTTGTTTAGGTCTATCCTATGTTTGCTCTTGGAGTAGGTCTTCCCAACCACTTCCTCTCTCATTCATATTAGACAGATACTACGCTATCTGTCGAGGCATCACCACAGGTCTTCCATGGTGTCCCTGTGGGCCGAGAATAAAAATCGATGCAATTTTAAAGTCGCTCTTAGACGCATTTCGCCCCCTTTTAATTTTTCCCTGCGAGCTTAGGATAAATTTCGATGAATTTTATAAAATCGACCATGGCCGCAATTAAATTCACCCTGTTAATGTATTTAGCTTCACCTAATCATTAATTACCATTGGTAAAGTTATCCGTTACCACACAATCCCGAAAAACATTTAAAATCAACTGAGATGTAGCGCCACATATCTTATGGGAATAATGAAACCCCAAATCATTCGTGCATAATGTCTATTGTGACATGCGCTGTGAGGCATGTAGCGCCGTCCTGTTGGAACCACATATCGTTGGTATCTAGATGTATCATCCACTTTAGGACACGAGAAGTTGCTTATCATCGATTGTTTGACAGTCATGGCAATGCCAGTTTCGTTATGGAAGAAGCTCGGACCGATGATTTCACCACACCAAAATCCGCACGAAACAGTGACTTTCCTGGGACGTATTTGGTGCTGGTGTATCAAGTGTGGATTGGTATCGTCCCGAATCCGACAATTTTGGCTGTTCACGCATCCATTCATCAATGATTCGCAATATAAAATACAAGACAGCCCAAAATTCGCCGATTCAAATAAAAAATAGCCCAAGTTAGATAAATCAAAACCTTGATTTTTTTGTAGCGACAACAAGATCTGTGTAGCCCAATTGGCGATAAATAGCCTGACCTTGCAACCCTGCTCATAAGTTACAGAACAGAGCTACAGGTATAAGATACTGCTATTATGAAGTTATAATAATTGAAAATAGTTTTGGAGAATTTCTAACTTTTTAAAATTATTAAATTAGGAGAGTAGGTTAGGTTGGGTTATGGTGGTAGTCATCTAAACTGTAGATCTAATCAGTAAGGAGACTATGTGAATATGTAGGGGAAGGTGGGGCAAAGGGGGCCAGCAAGGCAAAGTGGGCCCCCTTAAAATTTCTAGTTTGCAATAGCGCAAAATCTTCGGAAAAAAATTATTTGATAAAGCTTCAAGCATTGATTACAATGCACTATAAAAGAAATCCAAATTACAGTTCCTCGAATTTTCTCATATTACGATTTTGGCACTATTTCATGTAAATATCAGTGTTCAATAATTGGATTAAAAAAACTTGTTAGCGATTGAGGATTTTTTTGGAACAGTATCCTTGAGATCGGGGTACGGATTGTGAAACTTGCAAAGTAAGATTTGATGATTATTTAAAAAGTATATAAATTTCAGCAGATGCTTACTATTTAGTGTTCATTCGGGGTAAAGTGAACCCCGGGCAAATTTTACCGCATGCCAATATAATTTTATTTGATATTTAAAATAACAATTTTAACATGGCTAGAACAGTAGACTTTGCCCCAGTAGTGGGGCAAAGTGGGCCCTTTGAAGTTTGTATAGCAAGAAGTAGATAACTTTCTTATCAGCATCAACAATTTAATTTCACGAATACATGACTAAGCTAACATCCTAAGCTATCGAGTTTGCACGAAAAGGATTTTATAACTATTACCTCGGTATAAACCTTAGGGGGCTCACTTTGCCCCACCTTCCCCTATACATACCTAATAAATTATTATGAGATGTAGAGTTCGGATCATAATGCGCAATATTCCGTTTTACCAAATATGTATGATAGTAGAACTAATAAAAATTAAATATACTACTTTTCTGATGGTCTCAAAAAACAGCTAATTTACATCCAAAGATTTCAAATTGGATTTGGCGAAATCTCGAAATTTTTATGGAAACTCTTAAAATCTACTAGATTTTTCATACATATGAGAGATCTCTGTCTGTTTGGGCTTCTAAATTTTGTAGAAATCAAGACCGGCATCGACTTCTACTAAAATCAAAAATTATTTTCACTAAGCTTTGGAATCAATTAATATTATTTTCTAGTTCCTGCTATTAAATTTCCTATTACTTAAAGACTTACAATCATAAAAAACAGGTTTAAATTTTTAATATCATATTATACAATCAGCTAATAAATTGAACGATTTTCAAGAAATGCCTTCAGAGCTATGTTAATGCTTTTTAATATTCTGAATTCGGTTGCCGAAATCTTGCGATTTAGATGCGAAAATGAAAAGTTGATATTTTTAAGCAGTAGGTACCAGCCAAAGCTACCATAGGATTTGCACATTTTCCATCCACGCTGCTAAGGGATACTGCACCATCTATACAGTAGCCACTGAACTTCAATGCCCCCCCCCCCCCCTTGGAAGAGCAATATGACCGCCACTGTCTTAAGGAGACTGAAGAACGTCTTCCAACTCAGTTGCCACGCGAAGAGGGACTCCTCTAAGCCACTATCACGCAAAAGTGGAGTTGGCCTTCTGCTTTTTCCATGCATTTTGCATTCTGCAAATGTGCAATCTTCGAAACATAAAAAACAGCAACGGTGCAGCCCACTTTTGATTCGTCATGAGTCCACATATCCGCTATCCACATGTGGTGGACATGTTCAACCCCGCGGTAGCCGGAGGTGAAGACGAAACAAGAAACCAAAACAAACGAGCGCAATTGAACCGAAAAAGAAAACAGCCGGCAAGGCTGCCCCTTTGGGGAGTGGCGGCAAAATAATATGCCAAAGTTGGTCATGGCGTGCACAGGCTGCCGCTGGTGCGGGGCACCCCAAAAGAGCACACATTTCCAAAGGGAAGAAATCCCCCGTCCCGACTCATAGAGAGCTGCTGTCCAGCAGCCATCGTCCCCTAGAAACAAGGCTTTTGTCGAAAAATACGCGACCAAGAAACCGGGAGCTAAAACCTAGTGTAGGGCGAACAACAACCGCCACCACCACTCCATGTACCCTCCTCCCGGCCCGCTACCTTGAGGCTGAACTGAACGTCACCGATGAAAGGGGTCGGGGTTCGTGCTCGCGCGCGGCATTGCATCGATTATCGTTTGACGTCAGAACGGGCTGTGCAAACCACCCCCTAGTCCGTTCGTTGAGGTCGTCGTCAGATGCCGTCGAGATGCACATTACCGAGAAATGCTTTTGGGGACTGCTCGCTCCTCGGGTTGGGATCGCGGAAAAAATATAACAAAAACATAACACAAAAGCACACATGGTCGTTGAAAAAAGCAAACAAACGTCGCGCAAAAAATAGGGGGTTGGAGGAGGCCCGACATCGTAAACATTCTGCACAAAAAACACTGCACCACGTGATTTTCGCAACAAAGCACCGCCTCTCCGAGGCAAACGCGAACAAAATCTGCACTCCCATCCGGCACCACCCGCACTATTCCCCAAAAACCCATTCCGCGAGCTGCGCGATTCGTGTTCGCTACTGGGCTTGTGGGGCGGGACATCGCTCCGCACGGAAGTGGGGAGCTTGTTTTGCCCATGCACTCGCCAGTCGTCAGCTCGTTCGTCTTGTCACACACCCAGGCCCGGCACTAGTGCCCGACACACACTTTGACTTCCGTTCCGACCGACACTCACACCACACGGCCGGCCGCATCGACGACGAAAGAAACGAACGTCGTCGGACTCGAAGAGACGACGGCGTGCAGCTTCCCTCAAAAAGTGCATCGACGGCATCCGTCGGACACGTGCGAGTGTGCGTCCCGCTATGAAAAGTGCATTCGTGACGACGTCTGCCGTCGACGAAGTGCAGCACTAACACAGGTTCCCGCGCCATGCCATGCGGTCTGCGAGCGAGCTTTCGGGTCGGCTCTCTGTTTGCACTGTTTCTCCGCTCACCCTCACGCACACCAACCGTATGCTGTAAACAAAGTAAGGTATGATGAGGTTCCGCTTTCCGTTGAAAAACTGGCAGCGGCGTGATACACACATGAGCTGGTAGCGAATTTGTGTGCGTGATTTGATTTAAGTTTCTCGCGTTTCTCGTTTCATGCAAAGGCAAAGGCGAGCATTGAGCGAGGGTTGAATTTGAGTGTGGCACACTGTGGCAGTAGCAGTGTCAGTCTTCGTCAGGCCGTGGAGTAGTACAGAGTAAGTTTAACTTATTCGCGCCGTGATTCGGTTTGATATTTTTTATGTGGCTATATGTCAACAAGAAAAATTGTGACTATGTTTAGGAAGAAAGGATAAGAAAGTTGCCTGCTCACGTCGTGTTCGGTATTTTCAGTTCGGCGGCAATTTATGAATCTCGATAGGAAAATTCCGGAAAGTGTGAAAAAGTGTTTTTAGTGGAAAATTATGTTGCATGGCTACAGATTTAAGAAAATTGTTTTGGGTGAGCCCCAGGTGTATTTTCTGGCCTAGTAGTGTAGACCTAAAAAGAGGACCCAGTGATTATGACGAATAATTGTCAAACAATAGATTTCAGGTGCTCGTAATTCTCACAGCCGTCTTCTTATCCGCGCTTTACGAAAGTTCGAGTGTTGTCCAGTGCGCCGCGAGATAACCGGACATCCGGAAACATTGACTATGCCGACCGAAACACCGCCACCGAAAAGTCACTCCCCCGGGACGACAACCGTCATAACAGACAAGCCGAGACCCAATACTCCATCCTCAGCTCCCCCCACTCCACAAGATGTGTCCCGTCAATCCCCGACATCCCATCAGTCAAGCGGATCCGCCCAGCAGCAATTCCCGTCTCCGACATCAGCGGCAGCGGCTTCCGCTTCCGCTACAAGCAGCACTGGCCAGTCCGGCTCACAGCAGTTCTGCCTGCGCTGGAATAATTACCAAACGAATCTGACCAGCGTCTTCGATCAGCTTCTTCAGAATGAGTCGTTCGTTGACGTAACACTAGCCTGTGACGGTCAGTCTATTAAGGCGCATAAAATGGTCCTGTCCGCCTGCAGTCCTTACTTCCAAGCGCTCTTCTTCGACAATCCTTGCCAGCACCCGATTATAATCATGCGGGACGTCAAGTGGCCCGAGCTTAAGGCCGCAGTCGAATTCATGTACAAGGGCGAAATAAACGTAAGCCAGGACCAAATAGGTCCCCTGTTGCGTGTGGCCGAAATGCTCAAGATTCGCGGTCTTGCTGACGTAAACGGCGAGCCGGAAGGAAGTACCGCTTCGAGTACACAAACCGCATCGTCTACGGAGACACCGGAAATAGCCGCGAAGAAAGCGCGACTATCGCGCGAATGGGAACTCAGCAATGTTGATACAGGTGGCGGCAGTGCCAACCGAACGCGTAAAAGACGGTGGCCTTCCGCTGACAACTGCAACATGAACGCTGGCAGTCCGCAAAGCGGCATAGGTGCAAGTGGTGGCAATACCACCCCAGACACACACCTCGAAGCTGCATCGCCTGTTGCTGTTGCACCGAACGCATCACAAATTCCGCATCCCCAAGCCCAAACTCCCAACACATTGCCCTCGTTCCCAATTCCTACACCCATTGAATCCATGGGTCTCTCTACGCTTGGGATGAGTCACGCCGACGACATGGAAATTAAACCTGGAATAGCCGAGATGATCCGCGAGGAAGAAAGGGTAAGTGACTACCAAAATACTTTACTCCTTTTTTCACAGTTCGTACTTGCTCGATCTGACCCAGTTCTTCAGAGACGCTCCAGCAAGACATCGATGTATCCACTTCCTCTTCCGTAGTCTTCGTCCGCGTAATACAGGTAGCTCGGAAGGAAATTGCGAGAATCTATCGCCCACTCCTTGCTCGTAACCTTCCGCGCACTTTCGCAGCCGTCGACAACCAAAACTTGTAAACAAACTCCTCGGCCTTCGCCCCGTTTGTTACCCCGGGAGGCACAAAGTGCGCATGGCGTCCAAATAAATTTCGTTATTAACATAAATAAACGAGAAAATTAAAACTAATGCGAGCCACCCCCAGTTCCAAACTGCCAAAGTCTTCTCGAGAATTTCGGGAAGGAACGAGGCTGCTCCACTGGCGGATTCGGGGTGGGTAACACCACAAAACAGGATGGATTGCTATAAGGACAACACAGGAAACCCCAAAGTTCCGGGGAGAGGCTGCGAGTCGAGAACTGATGTTGGCCGGGAGGCATCTTTCTCAGGTCTCAGGGACGCCTTGGAAGAAAGTGAAAGGCGGCATCGTCGTTCTGGTCGTCTTCGTCGTCGCCGTCTTCGTCTTCCCTCCAACCCCATCATCAGGGTAAGAGTTGGAATCCCGAAATATCTTTTCTTCCGCTGCAGACGTGTCGCTGAATTTTCGGGTGGGAGCGAGCAACACACAACACAAAATAGAAGTAAAAAAATTGATGGCTAGGAAAATTCAAGGAATTGCTATAAAAGAATGAATGAAGAACGAGGGGAGGAGGGTATATAGAAAGGCGGGGAGGGGGTGTTGGGGTGTATTGGTAGTATGTTGACTTTTGTACACTTCCTCCGAGCTGGAGAGCTGCTCTGAGACACTTGGTGAGCACATTTCAGGGCGTTGTGAAGGAATCATGCGGTGGCATAGTTGGTTGGGGATTTGAAGTTCACTTATGTGCAGGGTGCATGACATCGATCCAGGCATATTTCGGTTTGAAACGACCTTGAAATGTAGGTATGTCGACCTATGGCAAGTGAGCATTTGGGACAACAATTATATCAAGATTTGTGGATACTGTCGAGCTGGCGACGTGAAGGGTGCAGTCCATTTGATTCATACCACGTTTGGTAAATAAAAGGATATTTGAGATAGTTCCGTATATGAAATGCAGGAATATGTTTGAGTTTCCATCTAGGGCCTTAGACCAACCCAAGTTCATCCCCTAATGTTGCCAGCACGTTTCAGACCAACGACGTGAATAAAATAACTGTCAAGCCTTAAAAAGTATTCATAACATTTTAGAGCCTAGTTCAATTGTATTCTTCTTCTATGTAACACCGTCAGACCCTTTGTCCTCTCGAGAAAAAGTCTTCAACAATTTTTTCGCTCTACATCAGATACTCCGCAATACTATATATTTTTTCCGGGAATAAGTGGCTGCCTATCGCCCGGCTTCTAATTTTCTCATTTACCTCTAAACGTCTTGGTTATAAATCGTCCTGCAATCGAAGATGTGAAATAAAACTTCTTACTGCCCCGTACTTGCTGTCCGTGTTCATTCCTTACGTGGTTTTAATAAATTACAGTCTACTCTTCAGTTTTTCTCCTTTAATTTTCATTGTATTCAACACGCCCATTTGAATTGAAGCATCCTTAACTTCTGAGATACAAAATTTACCACACTTTGTTAAATTTTCTGTAGACTAATCTCGTAGCCCATGAAATTATTGTAACTCGATTCGATTGCTTGCACCTTTGCACAATTCAATAAAACAGATACTATACCTATTAGGATTCAACTTTTTAACATTAACCGTTCTTGATCTATAAACATATATTAATCTTTAAAAAAAACATAACGCAGTCACGATCGGCTGCAAGCCAATCGTATGATACTCTAGATGAAATACTGAACTCCGATTTATATTTTAGTTGGAAATATATCAAAAGAATGAGGAGTGCACAAGCAATTATTACATGACCTTTTACTTACAGGTAGAAATTGTTGTATAGTGGCTACTCGATTTTTTGATTTATAGTGAGTTCCATAAAGTAAGTTAGGATATTTTACAGAATTTTTGTATGGCAACTACATGAAAGACTTATGGGATATTTTTCATATTACTAGTTTCAACTGCGACTATTATAAAATTGATGTGTATAAAATTTCCAAGTCGTAACTTAAAGTGTTCTAAAGTTATTGTTCAATAATGGTGAACATGTTTATTAAGGACTTTTGTATGGCAGCTACTCGAAGGAATCAACGGATGGCGCTAATTAATGAACTCCGTTTTGGTTTTGGTATAAAACTAATTCCTGTAAAATTTTAAATTCCTGCTTTAATTCGTTCTGGAGTTATAGTGGATTCAGTAACAAGCATACATTTTTGAAGGACTTTTCTAGGCTGCTACACGAAGGACTCATTCGATTTGCATCATATTCGGAACTTTCGATTCAAACATTGTAAAACTTAAGTATGCAAAATTTCAAGTTGCTAACTTGAAGCATTCGAGCAATAATTGTGAAAACGTGTTTCAAGGACTCTTGTATGGGAGGTACCCGAAGGAGTGGAAGGATATCGCCCATTAACGAACTTAGCCTTACTTTTTCCATTTTACAAGTTGTGACAAAATTTCAACTTCCTAGGTCAACGCGTTCTTGAGTTATCGTGCTAACGGACGGACGGACGGACGGACGGACAGCAAACGGATTTGGGGGTTTTGGCCAAAAATAAACACAAAATAATATATAACTTTTTTTCGTCCGAGGTTCGGTTCTATGCGTTACAAACTTTTCGGGCTGGATTAAACTTATAATACTCTATATGTTCATCTAGAGTATAATAAGTCATTAGCACTAGGGACTAAATCATGTAAGGCAACTCGTAGTGATAATTAAAGGACCACTGTACTGCGAGACTGCCACTTTCACGAAGAAAAAATCTAATTTATCTTCTTCTTTTTTCCTGGTTGCACGTATGAACTATCATCAAAAATTTAGTATGTAGTAGTTTAATGATTATGCCTAGGAATATAGTGAAATTGTCTGAACCTATAGATCGATCTAGGATTACTGAAACTTGAGTAAAACGTTTTGTTGAGATGAACTCTATAATATTTGTCCAGCAACCCAGCGAACGGTTCTGTCGAATGAAACATCGACATATGAATATTTTTATTTTTCACATAAATTCTATTTTCCTTTTCCTGAAGACTTCAATACCCACTTCAGATGATATTCTTCGCTATCCTGTCCTTCTGGACGATTCCTCCTCCGCACCAGTTCAGTTATTTTTCACAAAAGACAACGCAGTGTCTGGAATTAAGTTCAGCTATTAATAATATCTTTACAGCGCGCAACAACATAATCCCTGGGATGTAAATGCAACTGATCTTCTGTCTGCCAGCTCCGAAGTGTCGGAATACAGAAGATGAGTGAATAATTTTTAATGATAACAAATAGCATTCTGCAGAGCACTTGCATCTAGAGATTTCCATAGAAACATGAATTGCAGTTCTCTTCCATCCGCGATGTACACTATAGCACGCTATTACAAAGCTGTTCTACAGCTCCCTGTAGCGCCATCTTCGATTTTCCCGTTCAGACTGGTTGCTGTAGTCCCGCGACTCGTTTTTTATCCATAAAAAAATAATGGATTTAATTTTCCAGGATGAGTGTGAATCTAAGGCGAACTAAGAAACGGATCACGGAAGTAGGTGGCTTGTTGGATTGGTACGAAAGAACTGCGCTGGAACGCTACTCTTTATCATTCTGTGTTACGGTAGCTTTAATCAACTCGGAGACGTTTGTCCTGATTCCACTATTTCAGTTTGAAGATGCGATTGGCAGGCACATTCCATTTTTTTTTTAATCTACTGTTAAAAACTGTTTCAGAAGGTCTGAGTTTTATGGGGTCTTTCAGCGTTTTAATCACTCTACACTCTATAACCCCAGTCTTCGGATCCCCACATCGTTCCTAATGAGTAGTCAAAAAGATTAGTCAAATTTCACATTTCTATCGAACAAGCATTTTTCTAGAAATATTTTCCCTGCTACTGCTTCCCATCAGGCTCAGTAAAATGAGAAAACCGGCCAGATCTTAAGCAAGAATTCCAGTTTGTTGATTAAATTGCGCTCGCGTTACGTTAACTCACGCTGATTTCTACCCGATCCGATATCTCATTTTATACATGCCGTCAAAATTAATTTTTATACATAAAAATATGTAAATAAAATAAGTAAATCTCGACGGGATGTCATAAAAATATGTTATTGGTATAAAAAACAACAACAAAAACAACACCGAAACTTCGAAACAAGTTTTAAAATTGTTCGGGGACCCTGAACTGGACTATAGAGTCCAGAATATGTGGCATATGTAGCGCTTTGTTGTAAAATTATACGTAGTTTTGATTCGAACGGTGATTGGTGGGCTTTAAATAAATTTGAAAAAGGTCGATGAGGTCGCAACAGAAAAAATTTAATATTTAAATAAAACGGGCCCACCTTTTTCATCCACATTCGTTTCATATGTATATCGGTAAAAATTTAGATTCGAAACCAAATAATCGACTCTTCTTTGTTTGTAAGCTTTTCTGATTATTGTTCTCTTCAGTAATCAACTCTTTGTATTCGCAAATATGTACTATTTCCGAAAAAGAAAAAAAAGTCTAAAATTGTAGGCAGTTAGTGGGGAAGTAGCGATGAACATTACTCTTAATTTTTGATTCTCCTCAAAGGGCTGAAAGAAGCATGTCCTCAAAAGAAAAAAAACATTGTGTTTTAGAAGAATCCCAAATCGAAGAAAAACAATGTCCCGAAAATTATTGAATCGATAGAATATAAAAAGTCAAGATCCACCTCAAGATAATGGCTCTCTTAAGATACGGAACTGTCGTAAAGATCGATTGCTTGATTACGGAAAGCATTGTCATTTTTTGTGTTCCTGTTGCTTAGGCGCTGTACACAATGCACACGACCGAACGAATTTTCCGCTACGAATTCTCGTTTATCTGTTTATTATCAAATTTTTTAGTTATTAGGAAATTGGTTAAAATCAGGCTCGTGCGCAGGATGGTATGAATTTCTGGCGATTTTCTTTAATAATATTCTTGAAAATGTTATAATTTACGATCATAACTAATTTTTCAATAATTAAAAAATTCACAATAGGTCGAAAATCGAATCGAAAAAATTCGGTCGGTCGTATGCAATGTGTACAGACAATGTGTAAGACCTGAATTTTCAGTGACTTGAAAATTATCTCTAGCAAAATTTATTCTTCCAAATACCATTGCAAGACAACAATTATGATAGGTTTAAGTGGTTGACACTCCTGATATCGACGCCATGTATGAAATTACGAGAAGTTGGGATATTGAAAGTTATGTGGGATTTATGGTGCATTTACACTCAACGTTTGTGGCGAGCCTCTATCCCCACCATAAAATCAACCAATCAGATGGTTCATGCAGCCACAAGAGTCTAACATTCTTCAACTATTTCGTACACTTCCATACACACATTCAATGAGCTGTTAGTACCATACAATTCGCAGCTGATCGTATTTCTGTCGTTTCGCAGTTATAGGCAAGTTGCGCCGCACAGACATGTTGAGTGTAAATTGCTTTTAACACAGCAAAGAACACTGCCAACAACAACAAGAATCGGTTTGCAATGGCCTAATAGGGGTAGAGGCTCGCCTCTCAAGGGTGAGTGTAAACGCGCCATTCCACCGAACACGTTGCGAGACGCAACCCACCATACTCCGATTGGAGTAGATTTACTCCTCTTCTGAGCTGTAAATCATCTACTCCGGAGTAAGCAAAATATACTCCTTCTTCTGCCGTTTGAAATTTTGGTACGAAACATATTCGTTTGTCATGTCAATACAGCCACCATTCTAATTCTTCACACAGGCGGTAACAGACAGGTCATTTTTCTGTTTGCATTATTTACCAAACAATATGAACTATAGTATAAAATTGTAAAAAAACCGTATTTTCTTTTAGATGTGCCTACTGCTACTCCCTTGTTGCTTAAATCTACTACTATTTTCTGATTGATTCTGCTACTCTTTTTTGTCGTCGGGTGGGATCGCAACTTGCGACGCAAAGGAAAAGTCCAACAGCGATCGACTTTTCGAACGAAAAACTAGTGATGTGATTGTGGGGCTTAAGTCGCGCCGAATGTGTTCTTTGTAAATCCACTCTTACTATCTATGTACCTTTTTTGGACATGAATGCGTTTTTCAGACATGAATGCGTCGAGCACGTAAACGTTATTGATAATAAAACGATAAATACCCTGCTAACGAAGAAAACTGGTTACCTGACAAATTTCAGATAGCATGCGTTCTCTCGCATTCGTTGTATTGGGCTTTCTGAAATTTGACAAACCTTTACTTATACATTTCTTTGTGCTTATTGACAAGTTTTTATCAGCCTCTATCATTTACATATTGCTGCTCATCCTGATGCTAAAAAAATAATTTGTATAAGTGTGCCGATGAGACGGCCATAAAGTATCGACTGTCGACATATGCAGCATTGTCTACTAGTGCCAAGAAAAGTCAAAAGCTTAGCGTTTAGAGAGTGTTGTACTTAACAAGTAGGAAGAAATAAAGATCATTTTTCGTACCACACTTAAAAAATGCCAATGATGTTGACAGCGTGATTAGAATATATGTAATTTCTTCGAAATGAAGCATGTTAATTAGTGTGTTGATGATAATAATAAAAACATGTTTGTCGCATTCGAAAGTACCGTATATGTTCATATTTGCCTTAAATATGTGGAAGCCGCTAAATCGGTATATTCCACACCTCAATAAAGTAACACAACAACTAAGTTCGGAAAAGAAACGATCTCTACGATCATTCTTCTACAATACTAAACCAACACTAATAAAAAATTAAAGATCCTTCAGTGATTTATCGGACTCATATCAAAGTAAGGCATCTTTTCTTTCTGCTGAACAATCCCTAACATTCAAAGTGTTTTATAGATTTTTTTTCCATACAACAAGTAAGTAGTTGGTTTCCCAAATACGGTTTCTTACCTATCATTGACCATTTATCCTCTTGACTTGGAGCTCGTCTTTAACACGGAATTGCTGCGTTTGGTTATTTAAGATGGCTTGTACGCAAAATGTCTTCTTCCGAAAATTTGTTTAATACTTCAAAGAAACATCCATAGCATAGCTGAAGGTATTGTTCACTCAATAAACGCATTGAGGTATGAACCTAAAATTTTATGTAATTTAGTTTATGTCAACAATTTTTTTGGATAAATATTAACATAACAAATATTACCAATTATATTCACCCAAAAAATAATAATGTTCATCGTAGAACGTTTTCACAAGTTTTTTTTCTCAAATATTATTTTATGTTGTCTATATGTGGAATCCTCCTCTGAAATTCTGGCTACGTCACTGGTATCACTGCTACTATATGATACAATATAAATGACTAATCTTCAACAAATTGGCTGAGAACTCGACGGCTAGAATCAGCTCCTAAAAGTTGAAACTTGGTTTCATTTCGCTGAGGTTACTCTAAAAAAATTATGCAAGGAGCTCCGGTTCTGTTTCTTTTAGTAAAAGATACAGTGATTTCCATGATTACGCCACCAATGTACACTTCATTTCTTCTCTTCGTCGATCAGTGTGATTTACTAACGTCATTAAAGATTAACTCCTATGTTCTAGCTGGTGCTATAAAAATGCAAGGGAATCGTATAGCTTGCCTGCTGCTAACTTCCTATTTGTTTTATATTATTATTTTTTGTTTTCATCAATAACTTTCAACCTTGGCTGTTGGAATACACATTTTAGATTTTCTACAATTATTTACATAAAAGCATTTGGTGGCGTAACTGAAATTATTATTTCAACTTAATTCTGTCAACACCTGGCCAAGCTGCTACCTAGTCCACAAATTTTCGAACAAAAAGGTGTTAAACTCATAGCGGAACACGGCAAAATACTTTTTTTTCCAGCATTTATCTTAAAAAGGTCATTGATCATACTTTGAAGATTGTTTCATAGAATTTTAATCCACAACAGTTCACAATGTTTCTTTGGTCTGAAGTTAAGCGTAGAACTCATAAAATGTCTATTCCCGAGACCCATTCTTCATATTCTTCTGCCGCGCCAAACATCTCAAGATCGTAAACTTCACACTAAATTTATCCACCAAATTAAACTAAAAATTTCCAGCAAGATCGTTCGTTTCGAGGAACTCCACAAATGGTCTTTTATTGTACATTAAACTTATTAAAGGGGCAGTACGTTGTCGTTGTTGAGAATAAAATGGGAATTCAGTAAATCTGTCTTCTAAGTTGATGGTTATTTAAGTAACGAGGGGTGTGGTACCTGGCAAATGGCAGTCCTCTGAATCAACGCTATGTTAACATTATTATTTTCCATACACCAGTCTTGAGCAGCCGTAGCGTATCCAACGTTTAATGACAATTACAATTCGAAATTGTTTTAGCGGTCCCAGCCCCAGCAGGGACTCATGGCAATTTTGACGTCACTCTACCGTAATTCAGTGACGGAACGATCATACATCAATCTTCAAGTCTGTTTAAAAATGCGATAAGATTTTCGGAGCGTGTGTTGTCCCAAGCGATAAAGCCCGTGTCCGACATATCCGAAGCGCCGCCGTACTGCATCTTAATGGCCAACAATGTTGCGCGAATCGCCGACCAGTGCACACATAGAGCTTAGCGGTTAGCGCGGAGATAACCCAAGGCAAAATCCAGTTGGCAAAATCGCCGTTTAGCTATTTAACGCCGAGGAAGCTCCCACACTCAATCGATCGGTGCCAACAGCTGTGCAATCTGATGTGTAGTGCTCGCGATCTTGGAGTGTGTACTTGAAGTGTCTTACAAATTTCGAGAGATGCGGCGACATGAAGCACGATCGCCACTCAATCGCGCGATCTTGATTCTTGATAGGTACCACGCCGTTTGTGACTTTCTTGAATTCTGACTTTTGATCTGAGATGTTGATCGCTCGTGGTGTTACTTCCGATTTAGATTTAGATAATTTGCGGGGGTGTGCTGTGTAGCGAACCAACCAATAAACTTGTATGACGTCGACGTGGAAGATGGAAAGGGTGCATGTCTCTTGTTATGAGACGGAGAAGAGCATTGATAAACAGGATTCATGTTTGACATTGACGGCACGTTCCGGAAGGTTGATTCATCTGAACTCGGCTGAAATGATGAATGAATAGTGGTGTTTTTCTGGTATGGCCTATGGCGCATAAATACTGGTTTTAGTCAAGGAAATATTACAATTTTTTTCGAGATTAATAAAGAATATAATCCCAATTAGTTTCAACTTTTAATTATTTCCCCCGGGTCTGTTTAATGTTTTTATGACCTCTCTTACTAACGTAATTTTCCCCTTTGTTTTCTGATTGACCCGTCGGTCAGTAAATTTTGTTACCCTTTCTTACCTGCTTTCATAGGTATAAATAATAGTTGTTTTGTAAGGATATTGTCAATCAGTTTGATAAAGGACTCAGTCGAGTCCGAAACGTCACACAAAATAAATTTAACAGTATTTACCGGAAAACCTTGTATTTTACAATTCGAAATGTACTGTGAAAACATTCATCAAAAACTTAAAATATCTCATGAAAAACTATCATTTTTTCAAAAACAGTAAAAAATTGTATTCTTTCCCTTTTTTTGTACTAGGCTTTTAAATACACTAAACAATAATTGTAAGCAATTTGACTGTTGTGAGTTAAGTGGAAGCTGAGATTCAGGTACCGAAACATAACGCGTTTCGCCATACAAAATGTATGGGAGCTAGAAATTTGCAACGAGCCCCTTAACTGCTTTTTCGGAAGTTCGCGTTAATAACTCTTCATTGCCATAGCACAGGTCGTATAATAGTTTTCTATATTCGCTGCTTATTGTTCCTGTGGACTTTCTTGGAAGTACCGAATAATAACGTTTTATTTGATCGTTTGATTTCGTCCGTTTCGTTGCCGTCTAGATTAGCCCGAAGATATATGAAATTTTCCACACTCTCTAAATTATACTCCTTGTTTACGTGATTATTTTTCTTTTACTTTCGTTTCTGCGTAATCCGACTTCTTTTGAGGCGGGGTCAAGAATCGCAAATACTTCCTTAGCACTAGGGAAGGATCTTGCGAGGATGCTTATATCGTCAGCGTATGTTACTAGTTGATGGACGTCTTGCTTTATAAGATCTATGTCTCGACCTACTGTACCTTTCTAATAATTTTATTTTATTTCTCTTCCTTTTTTAAAGAAAGCCGACCATTGCCAATAAGGCCATGCGCATGCCCTGTCAGTATTAAGGATTATAATAGGTTTCTTCCGTTGCTGTAAGACTACACCTGTAAAATAAGATACTGGTAGCGCCGGTGGTTCTACTTTCTGTTCCTGTTTTCAGTCCATAAATGTTTAGACAGCGCGGATGATAAGCTCAACTCTTGGTGGAATCCATAACTGCACTGAACTAAGAAAGACTCTAATTTGATTTTTGATAATTTTTCGTAGAATGTTACACAGAACTACTGATTCAATATTTTATTTGCACAAAGCACAAATTTATTATTTTTTATAATTAATTTTTTTTGTTCTCTTTTTACATTTTGTTTTCGGATAGCTGATAAGAAACTCTACATGCTCGTACCCTGGGCTGATTCTTCTACTGCTGAGCATATCGAGATATCGCAAATATTTGATTTGTCGATAATTTTGAGAAATACAACAAAAAATAATTATTATTCGGTTATCATGTGTATAATATTTAATTTCTGTTTTCGGGCTTAGTAATGAATTTTTGAGTGGTGCTGGTGTCGGGTGGAGGAGGACGGTATCTCGGGGAGTGGATGTGGGAAGGGGGTATGGGGCGATGGAGGTGAAGATGGCGAGCCGTGGCTGGGGCTTATTATCGTTATGCCGCTCGCGTTGTTATTTTCCATGAGCTTCAGGTATTATTATTATACCGTAGTCAGACGACGGCATTTTATTATGGGGGTAGCGCGGGATAGGGACTTGGAAACACGCTGGAGATATGAGAATTTTGATTTCCGGAGTCGTTTGTTCGGTACAATGCCGACTTTACTGTAGGATCTTGTGTTTATGTTACATTTATTTGCGCATATAATTCTCTACCTTTGTGGAAAGCATTAAAGTATTGACTGAACACCTTTCCGCGATAACATACGGTCTTATACATGTAATACCTATATGAAATGTTGTTTTTTATTTTAAAGATTACTGGCAGTTTGCTATGATACCAAATACGTACATGGTTTCATGCGAGTTACATCGAATACATTTCTTTGTTAGTAGTCCTGAATCTTGTTTCCGCTAGGTAAACAAGCTTGTGTTACTCTTTTTTGGGGACTTTCCTGGTCGAACTGATTTAAGGCTCCATGTGCACGTTAAATGCTATTTTGATGATTTATGACTGTTTTCTTACCAGTACCAGTTCACGTTAATGGCAACAAACAACAAAATAAAATTACACCGCTTTATTAGCTGGTATGTAAACTAGGTCAACAATAGAGAAAAAATTCAAAACTATTTTTGGGAAAAATGGTATTATAACTACAACCCTTGAAAATTTTTTAAAATTCGTAAATTCGAGATTTTTAAACGCATATTACCTATTTCTTGAATAATTAACATGTCATTTTGATTAATATAATGTTAGAAAAATTTTTAAAGAAGGTCTTCTATAAATCAAATTTTAAAAAATTTTCATTTTTGTTAATAATATATGAAGTCAAACTGAAGCAATTTTTCACGATTGTCATGGCAAGAATTACATAAGAAGACCGCATTACATTGAAAAGTATCATAGATTGTATAATTAATTGGTATTTCTAGAAAATAAATCAATGAAAAAATTATTGATTCTTAATAGTTAAAACATATAACATAGTTAAAACATATAACACTATTTTCGTCTGTGAAATCAAAATTAGTTCGCTGATAGACAGCGAACGATGCAGGCGTATTGTCCACTCCAAATTACACGAACGAAAAAAGTTTTAATCGATTAAAATCCCCTCAAGAAAAAAAATATCAAACAGGGACAAAAAATGGTCGTGCCGGACGCATGGGGTCTTAAGTCTTTTGTTTTATCACGAATGTATTTGATGAATGACCCAACTGTCCTAAATTAATTGGATCAACGAAAAGAGCTGAGGTAAGGAAATTAGATCGAATGGTAGCCAAACTGGATGCGCGCATCTGGATCAATCGACTTAAATTGTGTGATACGTGAAGACTACAACCTTTTATGAATTTGATCTCTACAGCTCGAATCTAAGACTTCGCCAACCTTTAAGTAGCAATTTACTTTCGATTGAGACTTCTTCGTTCGACGTAGCAAGAGAATTGATATTTTCTGGGTCTTATAATTGATATTGGTTTACTGTGAAATTTTACATTTCATTATTTTATATCAGATTTCTCAGTCTGACTCTTCCTTTATTGGTCCCAAGATTCGCTGTAGTATTGTTCGTTGAAATGAATGCACTGATTCAGAACCTACGGTGCAAAATAAATTATTTGGTAGGTATCTCTGATTTCCTCGTTACATGGCTTGTAATTTTTTTTTTAATCCTACAGTACGAGTAGTGTTAGATGGTGTTCTCCTCACCCCATTTTTATTAAAGGTGGCCTCCCTCAAGGCTGCATCCTTTCTGCTTCTCTTTCACCTTTCTTAATCTTTATTAATGATATCATCTAATCTCATACATTTCCATTCTAATCCATAGCTAAGTAAATATATTCAACGATGGTAGCATCAAAATACTTGAAGTTAACTTATCCGAATATTGTAAAAACCCTATAGTACCCACGCTTATTTAAAGCCTACAAAAATCTTGTGCACGTCGAAGTTAAAAGTCCAGAATTTATCTGTCACCTAATCGAATTTCTGCAAGACCAACGGAATATTCGCATTTCAGTTCACCTGTCATCATATTCCCAACCGTCCACGGCGTATTAGATTTCACAAGCGCGAGCTGAAAACACTTCAGAGTCGGATTCGGTAATTGGTCCATATTTCATGTAAATTGCCCCCGAAATCCGATCAGGCAAAGAGGAGCGAAACTCAAGGCGGCAATCAACATCAATCGGAACTCACCTTTGAACAACTAGTGGAAATTAGCCTCGATTAGCTTTTATCTAATTTTATTGACAGAATTTACAGCGCCAGATTGTCATCGTTTATGGCCAGCCGTGAACAACCGCGTCGCGTCTTGTTCAACTTCAGTTGGGGTAAACCTGCCTTAAGGCCTATAAAATCCGAAAACATTTTTTTTCTTAACATCCATGACATGGCCATCCAGCACCATCAAAAAAGAACAAATAAAATACAACTCTTAGGAAATTTATTTCTCTTTCTGTGTTCAGTGGTGTCTGTTTTGTCTTCGTATGTCTTTTACTTCTTCACCGACATTATTTCTATATAAAAAAGCAAATTTATAATTTTAATAGCTTCATCAGGCATAATCGGATTTATTCAGTTTTCCAGTGTTGTTTCCATCGATACTTGGCTGGCATCTGATCGTTGTTGGTTGGCTCTTATGTACGAGGAACACATGTTGGCTGTTTCCATAATTTTTTTCCTTTCTTAAATGATCGTTGCTCTTGCTTCGATCATTTTCTGGTTTTTTTGGTCTTCTTAATTTGTCTTAAGATTTCTTTATATAAATACCAAAAGATGAGTTAAGACTGTTCACAAAAAAAACATCCTGTGCGTCGGAATGAGGAAGAAGAATTGAAAAGATCTGAAATGGAAATGAAGAAAAAAGGTTGTTAGCCCCTCATGCACTGCCATCTCATCCATCTATTCATTGAGCCATCCATCCAAATACGAACTATTCATCTGCGCCTTGTTCTTGCATCGGGCGGAAAAAAATTACATTATGAACGGTCTAACTTCGCCCTCGTTCCCTTGCCCTCGGTCGTGGCCATACTTGATTCGAAAATTACTTCTCGTCGACGCGCGATCGCTAACGAAAACACAGCCATCGAACACGCTCGTAGACATCGGGGACGAAAGCGCGATAGGTAGAGTCTCAGCCAACCAACATCCATTTCAATTTTCTTATTAAAACTAAAAATAAAATTTTTCAAATAAATAAACACAAGATGATGCCAGAGCACTCAAAGAACTGAAAATTGAATGTAAACAATGTACAAGTCGAGACTCAAGGGATATGAGGGATGATGCACTATAGGTTCTGGTGATGTGTGGTGCAGCTATGCCCGAGTGAGTGTATCGCTCAACAGCGGCTTTATAATATGTACGTGCGGTGCCGGCATCCCGAAAGGCAGCTGTTTCGGCCCGATGTTGTTAGCGTCTCTGCAGACTTTCTACCTTCCGTGCACTGTTTGAGTACCGAACAAATGTTTAGGTTACGCAAAGTGTTTACGGTCTACTATATGCACTCTTTCTTTGCTACGAGGTCATAACCTGCGCTTTGAGGCACACGTCCTTCGTCCGTACTTTGTGGAATCGGGCACTTCATTTTTCAGATTCGGTTTTCTATCAGTTATTTGACTTGGAAGCTTGACGAACTTTAAATAAGACAATTTCAAGTAGGTGTGAAATTCCTAATTTCAGAATGGAATTTAAAAGAACAAGAAGTGAATTGATTTTAATTTCTTTTCACCAATTATCATTTTTCAATTAAAAGTCTAACAAGAGGAACGAAAAATGAACCCAAATGAAAATACCTACATTTATACATATGTACAGAATGTACAGTAACCAAATGTGCTTCAGAGCCAGCTCTTTTAACCGTGTAGTAAGGAGTTCTTCTTATTCTACTCGAGTGTACCTACATACATATATTAAGTTTGGTAATTTTGTTTTAAAGGCGCGTATGTCTGTGACCAAACTTCTTCAGTTTTTTGTATTATTACTTGTCATCCTATCCCGTATGATCTAATTATTCAAACTTCATGTTTTGGAAATCAAAACAGCCTATTGTTCTCTATTACCATCGCTTGCAATCGTTTTTAACTCCAAATTAAAAATCCACGATTGTAAAACATTCGATGTTCATAGAGTGAAGCATATGTAGGTATGTATGTCAAAACTTTGCCAATGAAAAAAGAAGAATATCAACAAACTATTGTAAACTATGAAACGTGAAAAGTCCATTGGAAAAAAGAAACAGTAAAAACGCGCGCATTTTTCAATGTTTTGCCAAAATATTATAAAACGCTCGCATTTTTCAATGTTTTGTCAAAATATTATTTTTTTTTTAATTCTTCCGTCCATTTATTTTTCTTGGTACCTACTGTTCGACTTTGGTATAATACGGAGCCAATAAAAAATTTCTCTGTATTCGAACTTTGGCTTTTTTTGTACGTTGATGACGGCGTCTCCTCGTAACCCAACACCAAAATATGTGTCATACTGCGAAAATGCTGCTAGTTCCTTAGTAGCACTATTTCGTTTGTTGTGAGCGCTTAAAAACCATCAGCGTCTCACAGTGATACTGGCACTCCCTTTAGAACCTTGAGTTGCATAGTGCACAATTGTGTCTACAAGCAACTAAGCCCGCGAATATTGGCCAGTCGCTATTCCTGCTCCAATCTTGACTTAATTTTTGTTGAACTAATCTTGACTATGACAGATCGAGTGCATGACAGAGTAATTGATAATTGCTATACCGCCGAGTACCTCTCGGTTAAACCGCTCGTAAAATTTTGCCTGTTCTGCTCAGTAAACGCCCGGCGAACAATTGGACGAGTGCCAACATTTTCGTCCACTGAATTGACTTCGATTCGGACAGTGCTCCGAGAGACAATTTTCTTCTGCACCCACAGGAATAAGACGGAGAAATATCGATCGTACTTCTCGTCCTTAAAGGGCACCATACACTATCATTTCTGCATGTCATGATTGAATTTTGATTTGCCATACACGTTCATGCCAACCAGTCTCGCTTCAAAACTCGAAGTGAAATGGTCGACGTATAGTGGCTTGTGCTCTCCTAATCGATAAAATTTTGGACGGTACGCAAAATCGTTTGAAAGCGCGTAGCTTCCAAACCCGTTGAGATATTGACATGAAATTTTTATGGTTGGTAGATTGGATGAATCCCAACGACTGGTTTCTTTTGGAGGTGTGTACGAAAGGGGGGAGAGGGGACGGTTTTTGGCGAAAAATTTTGGTTTCTAGATCTTAAGAACCACTTATGCTATGAGCTTGAAACTTGGAACTTTTGTAGTTGCAAAAATAAAATGGTTAATAAGGGTTGAGGGGTGTATAAGTGGGGGGAAAACAATGAGTCTGAAACGCATGAAAGCCGGGATTCAAACATTTTAAAATCCATATCTGCAATAACACGATCATGAAATTCAAAGAATTCTATAACCATAAAATCGCAAATTTCATTCAGAACAAAATTCCTAGAAGAAAACCAGAAATTGTGAGTAATTTAGCCCTATGAAGATTCACGCAACGCACATGGCAATAAGATATTTGTTTTCCGTTAGGATACGGAACAAAAATCAAGGAAAATATTTTTCTACCTTCAATGAGCCGAATTTTACGACTGTCCTTATATCTTTGTAGCCTGCTGATAAAGAGATTTGTTCTAAATCGGGTTAAAGTTTGAATATTATATTTAATATTTAATTTGAATAATACAAGGATATGGGTAATAAAACGAATTTGAGGAATAAAAAGTAAGGACACAACAAACACTATAAGCCGGACATCAAAGGATTTTTTGTCTCATACAATCTACCCGTACCTGACTAGGTACTGACATGGCGAGGTTTTATGACAAGTAAACCTTCGTAGCGATAGTGCAAAAATACGATCATAAAAATCAAAGCATTCTGTAACCATAAAAACGTACCTATGTACATATGTTTCATTCAAAATTAAAATTTCGTTTGCTTAATTGCCAGGAACAATTCTAAAAATTTTGCGTAATTTAGCGATCATATCAGTGCGCTAGCCCTATGAAAATTCACGCAACGCACCTGGTAAAAAGATATTTCTTTTCCGTCAGGATACGACACCAGAATCAAATCGCCTTCAATGAACCGTCATCCGCATTGGAAAAATGTAAAGATGGAATGACGATCACCATAGACCATCATGCATTTCGTCATGCGCGTTGGCTCCGCCCACAAAAATCAAAATTTTTTGATTTTCATCATGCCGCAGACGGTCGGCATGAAATGCCATCATGCAGCCCCATACACGAGAGATTTTCGAGAAAAATTCAAAGCTTCGTGCATGCATGACATGAAAAAATGATAGTGTATGGTGCCCTTAAAGTTTCCATTTCGTTACATCCATGCGATTCTCTCTTTTGTTCTTCGGAACGGCGTAGAGCAAAGTTTGTTTTGATTATAATAACAAAAGGTAAGGTTTTTAAATTACGGGTCATTCTCTCGGACAAGTCAGAATCAAGTTCCTTCAGTTTTTTTTAATATTAATTATAGCGACATAACTTTTAGTGTACGTGCCGACTAGGGCGCGTCCTTCGTAGAAGTCATAACTTAATTAGCACCAATTTTGTATTTGCCATTAACCCGAACGAACTCTCGAAACCAAGCAATTGCGAGATGTTGTCGCGCTACCCCTACGACTCTATCCGCTATATTATCTCATACCTAAGATTTCCCTCTTTCGATAATAAAATGCAAGCGGGCAAAGAGTTTTATAAATTTTATAGTACCTCCAACGCACACTAAAGGATGCTATTATCCTCGGGCATTGCGCGGCATTTGGTGATAGTAGACAGGATCCCGGTGGTCCAAGGGGCGGATTGTTATAATTTAATTTATTAAAAATGCAGTAGAAAGTTCATGCTCTCAGTTGAAGAGAATAAAAACTGAAGGAATGGGATCTAGCGTTGACAGAATAATAAAAACTGATTTTTTTTCGTACATTGAAAGCATTTTATTTTAAGACAAAAGACGTGAGCACGATTTTTATAGTCTGTCTCGAAAATGAGATCTAAACAGATTTATAAGTTCATCCACGACCAAAATTTTATAACACATTCCCACAAATGAAAAAAGGAGTCGCAATTGAAGCACGAAAAACGCACCTACATACATATAAGTGTGACTCGAGTGAAAACACCAACGATTTTCCTGCTAATCTCAGTGCGTATTATCATACATTTTTAAAAATATTGTATTCTTTTCCTGACAATGTACTTCGTGTGATAAAACGGATGAAAGATTCTTTTCAAATGGAAAACTTGTACGAACTGGGAGGCAATAAATAATATACATATTGGAAGAAGAGCTCAAATTCGAATTAAAAATCTGTCAACCTAAGAAGGAACATCCGATTAGAAAGCAGAAAAAGGGTGAATTTTAGAAATTATTATCTCAAAAACTATTTGCTCGATGTTACGTAGGCTGCCTTTTATGTTTCGGGATTTGGCAACCCTGGTGGTGCAATCTGGTAACTGACAGCTCTATCGTAAAGTTGAACATTTTTGAGGTTATACGTACTCAAAACGTTTTGACATACGAGCGCTATTTGTGTTGTTTGCAGTAAGTTAAAAGATTTATCTCAGCTCAAAAATGGAATTAAATCGTGAACATTTTCGTGCGATTATTATTTACAACATTCGACGTGGATTAACTCAGCAACAGTGTATAGATGAACTTAATTCAACTTTGGGCGATGAAGCTCCATCAAGGACCAGTATTTATCGATGAAATGATGAATTCAATCGTAGTCGTAGTTCACTTCAAGACGAATTTCGTGAAGGTCGTCCAAAATCAGTTGTTGTTCCGGAAACCATTGATGCTGTGCGCAAACTGATATTGGAAGATCGTCATTTGACCTATCGTGAGTTGAAATAACCTTAGGCATTAGTGGGACCAGCATACATTCAATATTGCATGATCATTTGATTGTCAAAAAAATTTGTTCGCGTTGGATCCCGCATAATTTGACAAAAGCTCAAAAAGATGCTCGTGTCAATTGGTCCAAAGAAATGCTCAAAAACATCGATTTGATGAGTCATCCACCGTATAGTCCTGACTTGGCACCGAATGACTTCTTTTTATTCCCGTACGTAAAAAACAAACTGAGAGGTCAACGTTTTTCGACACCTGAAGAAGCGGCTGCCGCATTCAGAATGCATGTTTTGGAGATACCTCAATCAGAGTGGCAAAAGTGCTTCGACAATTGATTCAAACGCATGCAAAAGTGTATAGATTTTCATGGGGAATATTTTGAAAAACCATAAAGTGGTTTTCTATGATTAATATTTGTTTTTCTTCTCTAATCCCGAAATATAAAAGGCAACCTACGTATCCAGGTTGGTTTTATTCGAAAGTAGGTACCTATGTATGGATATGTTGAGGTACGCTAATAATTTTTTTTATAAATATTTCTCAACCGGGGTGCGGGCCTTTTGTCATGGTCGGCGTATTCAATGTCCGTCACTTGCACGGCCTGCTGTTCCCAAGATTACATGCAGTCGGTTGATTCAAAACAAAAATTTCAAAAACATTCTGGAATTGTGAAGTATAATGCTCTTCGCTAGTACGGTATTTTGAAAAAAAAAAATGCTTATTACTGCAATTTAACAGACATGACATGGAATGTAAGAGGATCTTTATAGAAGTGCAGCAATTGAAATGACGTTTGTGTTGAAGCCCGTTAACGAACGTTGCCTTCTAAATTAACAGAGTACAAAAAAACTGCTTCTATGATTTATAGCGTGGGTTAAATTATTTTGGCCGTTAAAATAAATAGCAGTAGACAGGGGCTTGTACCAAAAACAAAAATATTTTTGAAGTTGAATTTGTCGAAAGGAAACATGATCCAAGAAAAACTTTGGGACAAAATTCACTAAAACTAAATAATTATTTTCTCTAACATATATGTATGTATAAAGTAGAAATGCTTAATAAGCACATCCGTTCCCTTTTCTAATTGCTAATACAAATAGAAATTTACCACTTAGAGAGAATATGTACAAATTTGATCGTACACCAAAACAGGAAGCTGGATAACGCAGTAAATTGATAGAAACGATCAAAAGCGTTTCCCTTTCAGTGTTTCGACCTTGATTCTTGCAGAAATGAGTACAGAACTAATCGTCTGATATAAATTATTTTATTTCTATTTAATACAATTAGTGGGTATTTACATATTGAAATATACGAGTACATATTACGCTCCAATAATCTATAGCTCGTACAAATGGAAACCAACTGCAAATATCTCCGACTCAACTTAACCTACCTACGAGTACGAGTACGTAGCATTTTATAATTATTAATTTAAGCACACACATTCTATATGCATTTGTAATCCGACATATCTACAATTTTAATAATAAATTTCTGCAAATAAAACAAAAACCCCATTGAAAGTTTACATTGAAAACCTCATGGATAATGCGAGTAACAACGTGACTTTGTATTCGTTCGCGTTCGTATTCGGTTGAAAATAACTTTGAAAACAGATGTTCAGCGTTTTATTCGAACAAAGCAATATTTATTGCGTCTAATTAAACTTATATTTCTGCTTGTAATTCAGTTAATTGTTGTTCGGTGTGTACGAATGTGTGTGGAATCGAAACGATTCAGGCCCCGGGATAGGAACACACCCGACCGACCAATTACGCTCTGTATTGCCGCTGCTGCCATTTCATTTCTATTATTATTTTATATTTTTCTAAAACGCAGCATTAAAAAAGATTTCAATGTCAAATAAATTAAATTAATTTAATGAAATATTTCGCTAGTTATGATGTGATCTGGTTGATTCAGAATTCCGAGTCGAGTGAAGTGAGGAGTAGCTTCTTATTGCTCATCATCTGGCTGCCGTCTGCTTGCTGGTTGCTGCTAGCCTGGCCTGGCTGACATGATTCGCGTTCCGAGCTCGACTTAGCGGCAAGCGCACGCTTGTTCATATGTGCCTCGATACATCAGTTCACAACAATTCATATTTCACATATGAAAGCATGTGAGCTCGAGCTAAAGCCACTATCTGCCGACATACTGATAAGCACTAAATTTTACAACCACTAATCAAAACAAAACCAACTCTAGCTGGAAAATAAATAAATAAATTTAAATTCAAACTAATGAACCGTACATTGTTGCAAACAGTTCACAATCTAATTAGCTCTAATTTTAATTGAATTTTTCCTATAGGTTTTTTTTTGTAGGAGATTAACTCAATGAAATTACATAGCAAACGCCATATGGAGTTATAGGAGGTACTAGTATGAGCATCGCTGGATAGATTTAGAACGTGGAGTCTGGTTAGAAATTAAAACCTGTCCTCTATTTCTATTAATTTGGAAATATAAAAATATCGGTAATATGTAGGTGTATTTTGAAATAAGAAATATAAATATAATGTAACTTAAAAGGCCGTACGAAGGCAAGACTTAAGAACCTTTGAGACCGAAATCGATTTCGAAGCCCCTGCATACGTGATTTATTATCGAAACAGCAGTAGCTAATGACCGGCAAAAAGTACCCTACCGATCTATCTACCTTACGTATTTTCCCTCTCCCTTTAGCCCCTTGCGCCAACAATCATCTTTTCTGTGCGAGTAAGCTGATGGCAAAAATGAAATTTAAATTGAATTTAATGTAAACGAGATGCTAACATGGATTTTTAGTATCGCGCAAAGAAAAAAAATTTAAAACGTGGAAGCCGGATAAGAGGGAATGGGAACGGATAATGACTTTTCAAACACCTTGTATGTGTGTTATTTTGAATAAAAAATGAAGAAAGAAATAAAATTTCGTGTAAATATGAAAGCAAATACATAATAGAGAAGGTGTGAAGCAACTTGAGGCTGCATAGTCTGCACAACACAGAAACCACAATCCACAAGAGCTCGTCCACACCGGAAACAAATCGTATGACTTTGACGCACCTCATTATTTATTTATTTTATTAAACGAAGCTAGGACTGAAATCGACGCAGACGCGCGCGGTTTATGAATCAAGACGAATGGAGACTGTGCATTCTAGAGTCTCAGACCCGATTCAAACTGTCGCGCCATTGATGATGATTTGTATTTTTACGTCTCGCGTTACAAAGTGCGGCAGAGAGAAGTGAAATAACGATGTTCTCTTCGCTTAAAATATTGGTGCGTACACCGCACTATGAGTATGTTATTTATATTTACTAAGCAAATATTATAAAAAATATTTACAGATATTTTTATACTCTAGATGAAATCTGTAAGTAACTATTATAACTTTAATTCAGCCCTCAGACAAATTTTTTTTTATGAATTATTTTATAAACTCATTTCAAAAACTTCAATCGGGCAGCAAGCGGCTCATCCGTTTGATCGAATGCACTGTAAATCCTACGAGTACAAATTATTTTAATTTTATAACTTAAAAATTGTTCTTTATGAAAAAACACTATATGAAATCAATATTGTTTTATTTAATATACTGTGCAAGTGTATATTAACTTTTGTGTAGCTGCCATACAAAGATCCTCTAAAAATGCTCAAAGAAAGCGTTTAGTCAAGAAGGCAAATTAGTTTAAGGTCAAAATGAAGTTCGAGCTTGTCAGCGATGTTCGTAAGTTACAAAATGTCCTAACAATACAAACGTTGCCGATATTTACCGATATCTTCAGAGCACCGCATACTAGAAATTTGAATTTTTGTCTTACAATAATCTCAATCCTGCAAACATTCTTGAAAATATGTATGTGCATTCAAAGTGCTTAAACATGTGTCCACGCGCGTCAAGCTATAGCTTTGAAATTTTAAGACGTTTTTAATGGTTACTGTTAAAGGGATAACTATTCTGAAAAAGAAGCGAGCCTTGAGTCCTACCTGTAGCCCCCTCATATTGTCAGTGCTTGGGCTTGTTTCTTCATTGCTTAATATGCATAATATATACTATATACGTATAATCGGAATCGTGTATTCGCTAACACACTTAGATACTTGTATAAATTTACACCTCAAGTTTCACTGAAAATAAAATTTTTAATTTACACTGAAATCAAAATAAATAGTTTAGAATCCGGGTGAGTACAGTGGAATAAAGAAAAGCAAATAATTATAGTATTTCCACCTATAGTTGATACGGCTGTACTGTGTAAAGAAAACAGCAAATATGAAAACCTTTTTAGTCTCATATTCAAATAAGGTTTTTAAAAGTAATCGGTCCGCCGATGTCTACTTACTGACGCTATCTTTGTTTGTTCTTTCACATTCGTTTTTTTTTGTTTTATATCAAACATGATAATCTATATGATGAGTTTTGTCTCCACTTCTACGAAATAATAAAAAAGAACTTTAAATTCATGAAAAACCAACGTAAGTAAAGCGGAGAGTACAACGTTTCGCCATGTTGCTTGTTTTGAAACATATTCAATAATATATTACACACAACCCGGAGTGGAAAGTTTGAAAATAATATAAAAAAAGAAAACTTGTTATTACAACTCTTTTTTTCCTATGATATGAAAAATAAATGCAGTAGCAACATTGCAATCTATGTGTAAGTATGTGTACACACATGTCCTACAAGAGCTGCTAAACTTTTCATAGCAAACTGCACGGTATATCTTTATATCTAGGATTACAAGGAAAAGTTGTACAGGTTTCCACGACTAGCTCACTCCTCTCATGAACCTTCGCCTTCCGTTTCGTCCCGTTCACCACCTTCCACGAATAATATTTAATATTTACAGATTAAATATTAAATGAGAGTTACTAGAAAAATATGCTCGTACATATAAGGATCATGTTATTCCTTATTTAGGATGTCATTAAAATTTTTGAATGGACGTGGATCGGATTGGTTGTCGCTTGGACCGTGGAGTGTATTTTGTTTGCTTTGTGTAATCTGAATGTACCTTATCGCCATCACCTTAACACCTGCCTTTCCACTCCACCTGTTCTTTGACTTCTTCATCCCTTTCGACAAGCCTTTTGGCACATTTTTACATAACTTTTCAAGTCAGCATAAAGTCATTTTGTAAATTTTTATTTAAAAGGAAAAAACGAACTCTTTCAAAGTAAAAGAAAATGCAAGGAAATTTGCTTCTTTTCCAGTAAAAAAGCGATGGTATTCTATTCGGGGTCTCGTTTATTTTGAATTGTTAATCTTCCGTTTGCTTATCTGTCATTTACTCGGAATACTCGTATAGGAACTGCAGATAGTGTCAACTCTCTGTGTTATACTATTCCTTTTGGAGTATAAAAATAAGACGGGTATTATAAAAATAAAACCCAAATGTAAATATTTATTTTAGTTTTGAATAACACTTGGTGGGATGTCGTTTATTTATAATTTATACAGGAGAATACAAATTCAGGAATATGGTGGGTGCCCCAAAATAGACAGCCAGTTCTTTAGTTGACCCCTTCTATGATCGTTCTTGGTGGGACTGTTGGAATTAAGCAAGCACCATAAAGGAACAGTGAGGAATTAGCGTCCATACAACATTTTATAGCAAGGGTCAAAGCTATGGTTTATAAAGTAAAGTCATGTCATGAATAACAACAAAGGAAAGAAAAGGGAACTAGTTCAAAAGGTCTCGCATAGAAACGAACATAGAGGTCAGTCGCCTTGAAGACGCAAAAATAGTAGTAGCTAGCTTATCCTCATCCAAGTTTCTACTCTTGCATTAATCTATATGCAATCTCAAAAATAAAAAAATCTGGCAATGGTCTGGGCGCAACTTTATTATTTTTCCGGCAGAAGTTCGGATCGCGTTCAATTCTAAGATGCGGTGTAGGTTACTATGTGACTGAAAAACTAACAAAAAGTTCGAAAGCGGTTAAAGTCGAGTACCATGATTGGGTCATACTCCGGGATGCGGTCTAGGGGTTGAAAAAGGAAAAAAATTACAAATAGGTGATTATTAAACCAGTCCGTGGAAATGAAATGATATTCGATATCTGATCAGACCTGAGAGATATGGAAGAATTTATGAAAAAGTATACAATCACTTTACACCCCCTTAGGGGTCAATTTCCAAAAAATCTTGGAAACACTTTCTAGGTATTCATATGAAGAATCCGTAGAATAAAAGTGAATTCAATATTTTTGAAGACCTAGAAGATATGACGAAAATCGTGAAAATATATATGCATTCTATTTTGAATGAACATTTTTTTGCCCCCACTTCCGAAGACCAATGAATATTCGAATTTTTTTTTAATCCAAATAACTTTTTTAGTTGATTTACATATACACACCGAGTTTCAACTTTCTAGCATAAACCGTTCCATAGTTAGGGAAAACACCCCCACCCCCGTACCATACTACCACCCCCCCACCCCCGTACCATATTACCCTTATAAAAAATTATATTTTTTCAACATGCCACTATTATTGCTTTATCTAAATACCAAGTTTTAGTTTTTTTTCAATTTATGTTCTTAAGATATAAACATCGGAACCTTTTCCTTTTCACCCTCCCCCACTCCCAGATGTCGACACACTAAAAAATGACGATATTGCAAATGGCGATTTTACAATAATGGGCAATAATAAACATCGGAACCTTCTCCTTTTCATCCTCACCCTCTACACGCACATGCTAGGGTTCTATTGGGCCTACGTCTGGTAAAAAATTTGAGCATCTATCTTATACTGTTCTTGAGATATGAAACGTGTTTTTTTTTGAAAATTTCTATCCCCCCCACTTCCATGTTCCACCATCTCTTTCAAAAATTTTACTTTGAGTAATCTTTATTTGTCGACCTTTCTTCTCAAACCGAATTTCATTTGTCTATAGCAATTAGTTCGTGAGGTATCGTAATCTAAAGTTTTTCACCCCCTACCTCCGTACGCCACTACCCCCACTCAAAAATTTCTTTTCAATTATTTTTTATTCAATTATTTTAATAAGTTCGTAAGTAAACAAAGTATAATTGGTGCATTGTAAATATAATTTTTTTTGTCAATGAAATAGTTTATTTCACGATATGGTTTAAGATTTCAGAGTAGCAAATCTTTCTAAAATTTCAGGTCGGTCACACTTTATTGTTACAAAATAATAAAGTAAATTCAATAAGAGAAATGCCATTATAGAGACCAAAAGTCGATTTGGGCTGTAGAAGCGGAAACATAAGAATAATAAATAGAAATATACCTTGATCAAAAAGTTTGAGAAAATTAAATATACAAGTTTATTCATCTAAATCTATATTGTCCTTTCAAAGTAATCCCCATCGACTGAAATCAGGTGAATTCGGTGGCTGTTAGATGGTATTTGTTGCTTTTTTCGTCAAAAAATTACGAATAATGATAGCACTGTGCGACGGTGCGTTATCATGGTTCAAAATCCACGCGTTTTCTGCCCACAATTCTGGTCTCTTTCGGCGAATTGCTTCACGCAATCATAACGCCCAAATAATACTCTTTGTTTACTGTCTGGCCTTCTGGCAAAAATTCATGATGCACTACATCGTTGTAATACATGAAAACCGTGAGCATTGCCTTCTTTTTTGGCTCAAAACGACGTGAACCGCTCGTGCCATTGGTAAACGACCGTTTTCTTTAGAGAATCGTTGCCGAAACACTTTTCCCATATTTCCAACGTTCGCGCACCATTAAATCGTTTTTTTACGCAAAATTTAATACAAGTTCGTTGTTGCAAATTTAAATTCATTTCTAAAATTGTAAAAAATCACCAGATAGATGTTCTCTTGGCTACGTAACTTTTGCAAATGTCATGACGCTAAGATTTAGAGGGAATGTACCAACTTAAGCCTAGTACGGACCTCGATGAAAATTTTCATTTTCATACCAAATGCATGTAAAAAAATTTGCCAACAGTCTGGGCGCAACTTTATTATTTTTCCGGCAGAAGTTCGGAACGAGTTTTATTCGGGGATGCGGCATATGTTACTATGTGACTGAAAACCTAACAAAAAGTTCGGGAAGCGGTTAGAATAGAGTGTAACATATGAATTATATAATAATCAATGACGCAACAGCCCAAATCGGGCCTAGGCCTTGAAGTAATGCTAGAGTTATTTCATTGCGAGACCAACGGAACACTAGGAGGTGAAGTGGTCAACTACACGCTGGTCCGTGATTATTACCCCGATTTTAACTCAGGTACTCATTTACAGCTGAGTGAACTGGTAGTCCGCCACCCAATCCCATTTTCGAAAATTACTTGTCGCCAAGCAGATTCGAACCTGGTACCAGGTGCACCGAAGGCAAGTGCTCTAGCCACTAAGCCACCTAGACTACATGAATTATAGAATTGGGTCATATTCCGGGATGCGGTCTAGAGGTTGAAAAAGAAAATACTTAAAAATAGGTGATTATTAAACAAGCCCGTGGAAGTGAAAAGGTATTTGATATCTGATCAGACCTGAGAGATATGGTGGAACTTATGAAAAAGTATACAACCGCTTTACACTCCCTTAGGGGTCGAATTTCAAAAAATCTTGAAAACATTTTCTAGGAATTTATATGAAGAATCCGTAGAATAAAAATGAATTCAATATTTGGAAAGACCTAGTAAATATGACGAAAATCGTGAAAATATATGCATTTTATTTTTACTGATAATTTTTTCCCCCCCCCCCTTCCGAAGACCAATGAATATTCGAATTTTTTTTTATTAGATTTACTTTTCTAGTTGATTTACAAATACGTACCGAGTTTCAACTTTCTAGCATAAGCCGTTCAAAAGTTAGGAAAAACACCCCCCACCCCCGAACCATACTACCCCTAAAAAAAAATTATTTTTCCACCATGCCACTACAATAGCTCTATCTAAACATCAAGTTTCAGCTTTCTATCATTATAAGTTCTTAAGATATAAACATTGGAACTTTTTCCTTCTCACCCCTCCCCACTCTCAACCTCTCCGCCCCGAACTCCACTTTATTTTTTTCCTACTAGGGTTCTATTAGGCCTACTTCTGGTAAAAATTTGAAGCATCTATCTTACACTGTTATTGAGATATGAAACGTGTAATTTTTGAAAAATTCTTATCCCCTCCACTTCTATGCTCCCCTACCTCCCTCAAAAATTTTACTTTGGACAACCTTTTTTTATTAAGGTTTATACTCAAACCAAATTTTGTTTTTGTGGTGCGATGGGTTTGTTAGATATCGTAATCTAAAGTTTCTCACCCCCCCCCCCACCCCCGTCCGCCTTTACCCCACCAAAAAATCTTGTTTCAATCTACTCTCCTAGTATAACTACAGATATTTGTCAAGTTTTAATTACTTGCCATTAACGGTTTAGGAGATATGGATTTTAGAATGTGGTGATTTCCACTTTTTTGCGTTTCGGACGCAATATTTCCCCCTCCACTCCCACACCCCTTCACCCATATCAGCAATTTTTTTTGCAAATGGGTCCACTATCAAAGCTCTATAGAAATTCCAAGTTTCAGCCTCCTACCATAAGCGGTTGCTGAGATCTAGAAACCAAAATTTTTCGTCTAAAACGCTTCCCCCACCTTCCCCCTCACACCCTCATCCCTCAAAAAAATCTGACTTCAAGGGGTCTATCATGTCTATTCATAAAAAAAAAATTAATTTAATAGCTCATAGGGTTTGGGAACTATAATTCCTCAAATGAGTATGCGTACGGCGTACGGCGCACAAACGGACTGAAAATTTGTATTGCTTTTTTGGTGTTTATTAGTAATAAAACGTGTAAAAAAAAAATTTCAGGGTAGCAAATTTTTTTATTTTAAAAAGTCGATAACAATACTTTATTATTAAAATAATAAAGTAAAAAACGGATGAAAATTTTCATCGCTTGATTTTTGCGTTGGGTTTCAGTTTGCGATACGAAGTTCGAATGAAAATTTTCATTCGTTTTGACAGTTCAGGTATTCACCACCAGATTGCGCTGAAACCATGGAGACCACTTTTTCGCGATCATTTATATGTGCCGCTATTTAATTTTTCATTGCGGGGATGAACATTTTGACATCTTATGTCATTCGCTTGAATTTATTTGTCAGTTTCTTTTTTCAAAACGACTAAAGAGTGTGTTTTGTCGGAGGTGGATATTTTTGAAGTCGGAAGAGGATATCTTCAGTTGTGCTTTTATTTTAAAATTTCTCTTGTAGTTTCAATTTAATTTTTATGTTAAAAAAGGGCCCATATTAATGTTCATGATACTACATTTTCAAAAAACCGTCACTTTGACAATTGTAAAAGTCACACAAAAGATCAGCTGTTTACTTCTCCACATTATTCTACACAACGATTTTTTCATTGTGGAGATGGAAGAGATAGGTATATAGTAAATTTGCGAATGAAAATTTTCATCGAGGTCCGTACTAGGCTTTAAATTATTAGCGGAAATCCAAAGAAAACTCATTTTCTTAGTGTTGATGAATATACATATTGTAAATATTCGGGATGTAGGTAGAAGATAAAGAAGTGCGACGATATTATGATAATAACAACCGTAAAAAATTCTACATTAAATTAATTTGAAGAAACATTCGCCGGCGTCTACCCTTTCAAGATTGTAATAAGCATGCGGTTGGTAGATACATTCTGCCAATGACTTGCAAAATTTTAATTAAGAAGCGATTAATTGTAGCATAACGAACTTGAATTTTTACATAACACGCGCATCGAGCAGTTCTGCTTTCGCGGATTGTTATGATTGGCCGGAACTTTTTGCTTATTTCGCTCTCGCTATCCCAGGAAGATTTATTTTGCTTCACATGTGGAATACGTCCTACTTCTCATCCGCGAACTTGGTGCATAGATCATCCTCTTTGTGCTCAGGGATAACATTGAATGAAAGTCAAGACTAACGTAATTATCTCAATATTATGTTCCCTTGATTGTGTTCCATGCAAAGATAAACAGAAAATTCCACAGTGCAGCCACACGCGCTCACACAACACCACCCAAAGTCAAAATTCCTTTTCCTCGACTGGCACCAGGCTGGAGTATGAGCAAAAAAAGAGGAATTCATCACCTAAAAGACCCAACCCGAAGCTGAGGACACGGCGCTTTATTATAATTTTCTTCAAAATAATGTTATTATACTGTCTGAAAGTGTCGAGAAGAGGACTGGTACGGGCGGAGCGAGGCGAGGAGGTATTATACATTTGGGATTGCTTCTATCTGCAATGGAGCTAAGAGGTATCAGAACTACTCATAATACACAAGACTTGACTTTGCGAACAGAAAGACCTACATAGAATGAGAATCGCTTCAGTACGGTGTCTATCTGCTTTGTGTTCGTCTTAAATTAATAATAAAATAAAAACTATGTTAAAAGGAAAAAGAACGGAACGAAGAAAAGAAAACGTTTTCTATGACATGTTCTGCCTGGGAGTGGGGATGGGAGGCCAGGGCATTAGCCAAGTGGTCCCAAGGAGGAGAGAAACTCCATGTCACACATGTACATATGTAAAATTATACGTCGGTGCCAACAATGAAATGACATACGAGTCGGCTTAGGTCCCTCTTCGATTCCTCGGCCCTGCGCGTGGTTTTCTTTAATAGTTGGTGCGTTTTACATACTTGCACGGGCTGCGGCTGAGATGTGTGAATCTTGTAGTTGGGCTGCATCGTATGTCGAGTACAACGACAACTACGAGAGGAGTTCCTGATGGCCTAAGTATCTCTGAATATGCGATGATGATGCTTCATCAACTTAAATACGGAAATTGATGTGTTGTAAGTTGTAACGTTATTTAAAGAAAATAATAACTGGTTGCTGTAACAATAGAATAAAAGTTCCGATTTGGGGTCAAGAAAATTCTACGCGTTTGTAATCTTAGATCTCTGACCGATTAAGTTTTAACGTTTTTTGTCTAAAATTTTCTGGTCTCAATGGTACTTTACGTGCTCTATTTTTATACTGTTGCGTATGTTACACACTTGGTGCATGAAAAGCAGCATTATCGGGAACTGTCAAGAGTAACACTAGCTCAAAGTTTCAAGATTTACCTTGCAATACGACATCTCCTTGAAACATGGGTTATCTATGATTATTAGTAGTATTGTTACTTGCTCTGAATTTTTTTTTTACTGGAAATTTCATATTACATAACCTAAAATTTTCATTTATTTCCGGAATTTCTAGTACCTTTTTACGAAATTATTCTTGAAATTGATTTCACTCTCATATATTTTCAGTTCGTCACTGTCGTACTTTTAAATTATATGTGAAAATAATAAGAAAAATAATATATGAAATAGTATGTGTATAAAGGTATGTATTATGAAATGAATAGATCATGAAATATCTCTTTCTGATCTTATCTAACACAGCGTTCTACCTGGCTTTCGCTGTTAAGGTTTTTCAACTGTCATTTGCTGAAAATGGTAACAGCTAATGAAGCAATCGATCCCAAATGGAAAAAAGTTATGGTTGTCTTCAAAAACTCCTCTGATACAGAAAAAAGTCTAAAAAATTCCTAATTTACTATTCTATGTAGGTATTTGATTGTGTTTGCAGAGAAAATAGTCAAAATATTTGCCATAGTAGTAAAAATAATTTAAATATTGCACACATATTATCATACAAACTTAATTTTCGTTAAAAAAACTCGCTCATATTGTATAATCGTCAAATATTTGTTGTTAAATTTTTTTTATTTTTAATTTATATACTAGTAGAGGAATCACCTTCAAGGCGTAACGGGGCTTAAGATTTTGCACCAATGTATCAAATTGGTTGTCATTGTTATACTTTTATTATCGCCTACAAAGTGATTTCCCATATTTCACGATAATCAAACCCCAATGCGGTGAAACTTTCATTAATACCTAACCATCTATCTCTCAGGACGGAGATGTCATAATGGTCTTACCTTTTTCAAGCAAATGCCTTAAGAGATTCTTCGAAATTAAACCACCAAGAGTTGAAAAAGTGTTTCTAATATTTTCACGAATTTCTCAATATATGTATTTTAGATCCGACGAGATATGAAATTCGTTTCTACAGACATAAAAACGCCTAAGATTTAACTTCGGTATTTCTATAAGACTAGCACTATCGATTTGGTTTTTCCTTCTAAAGGCTATTTACGAACTCGTCTAAAAACTGTTTACGGGATATTTTGATAACATCTGGAGGGAAATCACTCGATCAACGCTTTGGAGGGAGGAGGTGGTTTCGAATTATGAGATTTGACCGGCTGACTAGTAGCTTGCTCACCCTTTGTTTCGGCTGGTAGTATAATGTATGTATGTACATACTGCAAATGCATCACCGCGAGCGTAGCCGCAGGACGCGGTAATAAAAAATTATACGTTGTAATGTACTATTTTTGATTTCCATTGAAATTATTTTTCAACTCGTACTGTATATCGATTGATTTGTATCCTCGTAAAATCAGTAGCATCTCTAGCAAAGCGGAACGTAAGAAATTTCGTTCCAGCTTCAGACATCTCTCATCCTTCAGTGAAAATAAATATTATGTTATTCCGAAAACTTGAAGATAAGTCGTTTCTCTGCCGGCACCAGCGATGATGACAAAAACAACACAAGAACTCGGTTCGAACGAAACCCGAGTTATTGCAGAGATACCGTATGTCTAGAGGATACACGTAACATATAAATAAATAAGTATAAAATATAAATATAATCTGGATGTAGGTACCAAAGGCAAAAAGCTACAGCCCCGTCCACACGCCGGAGCACCGCTGCCGCTCCTCTGTCATATTCAATGAAAATAATAAATTATAAATAATTCCCAACATTTCTTAGTATTAAACCATATAATTTTATTATGGGGGAACGACGGTGTGTGCGCTCGGTATGTAGAGTGGAGTGTAGGTAACATGCATGTAAGGTGCGCGGTGTGCGCGCCTTTTCTCTTTCTAACCGAGAATAATTTATACCACATATGATCCACATTCATATAAACCGTTTCGAGAAGCAGGAGATGGAGCCACGTGTGCTTCTGCTAGTGCTGCTGCTGCTGCCTTTGCCTTCCTTCTATGATATGAATTACTTTTATAGACGTGCCATGTTAATGTAACTTGAAATTTATGCATATATACAACGTGGATAACGAGTGACTCCACATAGGTATTATACATTTTTATACGCAACATACAAAGTATCTACACAATTTATAATATCTATACTATATCTATCCATTCCATACATTAAAGATATGTTTGTCCCGCATGCTTGCTTCCGCCCTTCACCTCCTCGCCCTAACATCTATACAATATTGACGGTAATTGTACTGAATGTAATACCCCGCCAGTATAGATATTATGTTTTCTTTTTGTATTACTTTTTATTGTTGCCGTCCTAATGGGAAATGAAAGACGCGACCGTCGAGCAAGATACCAAAATAATAAAAGTAATAAAAAAAAAAATACAGAAAGAAAAAAGAAATGAATCAAAAATAAAATTAAAATAACAGAAAAATAAAATTGGAAAAAGAAAGACTATAACAAGAGAGCAATAAAAGATAAATGTATGACCCAAATAGCGTTCGTTACATATAAAATAATATATGAAATATGGCTCCGTCTCGGGCTCGGGTCGTACATAGAACGAGTAAGCTGGCTGCTCTTATGGAACTTGGATTACGATACGAGCAGTAGTTTAGTAGTATCTCAGGGTTGTAATGTGTGAAGAGCGCGGACACAGAGACTTGGGAATGTCATTAATAATGGAAGCATTATGTCGTGGAAACAGAACGCAAATCAATTAACCAGTAAACCTTTTGGAGTTTCCTTACGTCGCGCGACGTCGACGAGAAAGGAAGTTTTAACCCTTTCCTTTTAGCCCGCCCAGATTCCGAACAAGTCATGTCGATTATTGTAATAACGGAGTACATATGTTTAATTGTACGCTTCTAATTTATTGGGAAAAGAACATGCTTGTTATTTCTGTGCTATATGTCATCTGTTGCAAACAAATTTAACTGGAATTGAATTACAAATAGATAAAGGTGGTACTTTATTTTGCAAGTGATACTGCAACGATGTCTTCAACCTTAAATCTAATACCTACATGTTAAGTCGCAGTCCATACATAATAATTATGGTGTGACTTAATGACTTCAATGTCTATTTTCATATTCTTTTAATTACTAAGAACAATCCCATCAAAATTAGAAAAAGACTCATTAATATAAAGATTTTTTTGCTTGTTTTTGATTCCAGTTGGAAAGACAAACAAAAAAAATTTAAAATTCCATTCTCACTCATTATTATTATAATATAACATCATATTCTTACATTATATTCATTTATAACCGATAATTTTTTCCTCTTTTAATCCTAAATTGTTGTTTTTCTTGTGATCTAAAGCCTCCAAAAATTGAATGTCGATTTTTTTTATGAGTATTCTGGTTTTTCCAATATAAAATATTGAAAAATAAACTAAAGTGGGCTTCTAGTAAAAGACGGTTTCAGCCTTTGTCGCGATATTCTTCATCATTCTTACATTTTTTTTGCACAGAACATATTAACATATTAGTAAAATATTTTTCTTTTCTCATTTCAGGTGAGTGGTTGAGAACAATTAAAAAAATCGTAAGTAGGAAATAAGAAAACATGATTGCCATTATTCCAACTGGCGGGTAAATGTCACTTTTGGTGGTTAATTTATTGGAATATATTTAGATGGTAAACTTTAATATTTATCTGACTGATGAATGTCTCAGCCTCTGTATTTAACCCATTACATAATTAAAAATATCCTTATTGTAACTGACTTAAATAATTCTAACATTGGTTATGTACGAGTAGCACTACAGAAAAGTCACTTCTGGAGCTCAGGGTCTCAAAAACTAATTACTAATGCCTAATAATTTTTAGGCCAGTATCGCTACAGGTTCACTACGTTGGTTTTGTTTTTTCGATATCTTTGTTGGTGCTTCTGCAAGAGCCGGGACTAAGGTAGCGCCTTAGTTAATGTGTCACTCGAGTAACGTAATTACTATGAGGCCTGTAATGATATCTAATTGCTATGTAACTGCTTTTAGTGTGTGCAGCTAATTGCGAATTTACGTAGAGAACGTCGTAGGGAGCTTCCAGTCAGTCCGTTGGTCTGTCCGTTCGTTCTTGTCGAGGGCAAACGCTTCTGAAACTACACCACACCCCGATGGCTAGCTACTCGTATCTCTAAACATCTGAAGTTTTGCGTTGGTAAATATCGAGGTGGTCCTTGCGATGAGGAGCTGTGGAGGAGATTGGAGGCGCCGTTGGTACTCTACAATTGCACAGTTTCGCATAATATTGCGATGCGTGTATCGAAACTGTTCTGCAGTCGCTACTGGCACCCCATCTACCTCCATCACAGGCAAATCTTCGCAACTTCCTCCTCTAAGCGAAAACAAGAGCCAAGCTCTGTTGCGTTCAGTGCAGAGAGTTCGGGTAATTTGTTTTAATTGAAATTCTAGTACGGCCGAGTCGGAGTAATCGAGTTTCAGAATTTTCTCTGCTTACATCCACCGACATACACAGGAAACGGATCGTAGGTGTATATTGGCAGCGAAACGATATATCAGTAGTTAGATACATTTGCAAGGTCCCTGTCATTTTGCTTATCCTGGCCCATCATAGAACCCCTTCGCCTGGAACTTGAACAAACTTTCTACTATACAGAAAATTGTTGCAAAACACGGGCCAGCTCCTGTTCGGGATATAAACAGAATATGAAACGAGAAATATACTCATATGTGTTTCATATATGAAAGGGGTAGAACGTGGTGGAGGTTAGGGGTGACGAGAAAGATTCGTATCCGAGGAAAAGGTCTCCGGTGTGCGATGCTGGGTCCAACAGAATATCTGGATGCTGTTCGGTTCGAAGGTCTGAACTATTCCACGCTTGGACGAAAGCAAACAACGTTATGCGAATGCAACATTCTCTAGCCGATAGGCCTATGCCTTCTAGCGAAAGCCGAGAGATTTATAAATTCAAAATGACCAGAGTTTGTCCATTTTAATATAGAAGCTAGCAAACATCATGCAAAACAGCTCCTCCGTTCCAAACCTCTGATGGAATTACTATACTATCACCATACATTGTGTGGCTATCTACTACTGCACAGTATAGGAACTATGACTATATAGTAGATACACTTGTGAGATATAAAGCTGCCAATGAAATCAATAAGTACGTCCTCTGTCAGGCATAAAACCTAAAAAAACCAAAACGGTGATAATTAATATTTTACCGTGCGATAGAATTTCCAGTCCTTACACTTAATTGAAGTGACCGTGGTACTGCATAAAAGAGGTTCTGAACCTGTCACGAGACAAATTGAATTCTTAACCGTTCCCGCTAACAACATATTCAAGTTTCACCACTAAGGGCCGGTTTCACAGTTGAAATTTGATCTGAAGTTTAGTTAAACTTAAACTTAAGAATAAACTACACTTTAAACTTGACTCGATTTCACGGTAAAGAAATATCCTATGATTAACTAATCTGAAATTCGTAATCATTGTGAACTAATTCAAATGAATTAAACTTTTTTACATTGGTATACTCTGCCTTTTCTGTCATTTTATTTCGTAGAAATATTTAAAATTTGAATTATTGACAAGTCAAAAAAAATAATCCAAGTTACAGTGCACGAAATTAACTTAAAGGCACTACGTTTTTTATGGTTTTACGAAAATAGGAATTTTTATCTTGTCGAAATTGTTAATAATTAAAAAGTATATATTATTAAAAATAAGATATGAAAAGAAAAACATTTAATTATCACATTTTAGAAACGGTTTTTCTCAAAACTAATAAAATAAGATACGAAATAAACTTAAAGGCACTTTCATCACTATAAGAAAATTACAATATAGTGCTTTTATTAATACTTTTTAGGTCCGCCTTTCGAGTGAATAACCTCGAACACCCTATTAGGCATTGAATCCACTAAGTTTTTCAATTCTGTTAGCTCTATTTCGGACCACACTTCGCAAATTTTGGATTTTAACGCATTAACGGTTTGGAATTGTATTCCATTCTTATAAAACCCTATGAACTAGAATGCCCCACAAATTCTTAATAGGATTGAGATCTGGGCTTCTAGCTGGCCAATCCAAAACGGGTATATATACTGCCTGGACCCAATCTTTTTCAACGTGAGCGGTATGCACGGCAGCTGCTGGAAAATGAAGTTTGCTCCCCCCCCCCCCCCCCATAACCGTCCAGAGCCCATTCTAACATCTCACGATAATGAGCAGCATTCATTTTTGTTGGAACCCATGCAATGTGCGATTATCTGCTGTACCCACACCATGACACTGCCACCACCAAAATTCGTACTCCACCTTACTTCTTTATCTCGACGTAAATCTACTGACAACCGTCCGGGCCGTCGAGATTAAATTTTTTTTCATCACTGAAGATCACCCTGTGCCATTCAGTGATGAAAAAAAATTCGGTTGTCAGTAGATTTACGTCGAGATAAAGAAATAAGGTGGAGTATGAATTTGTGAAATTCTACCGTTTAGCTTAATCCTATCATTAGAACAAACTTGTGTTTTACAACATCTGTGAAACGCATTATTCGTTTGATCCTATGTTTAACAAAAATTTTGGTTTAAACTAAGACTGTGAAGCCGGCCGGGTGCGATTCAAACCAGTGCTGAATGGATTGCTGAGAAAATATCCCATTCTTTTATCTAGTTCCTACACGGAAAAAATTATTTTTTTATATACGTGGCATTGCTTAATTTGTTTTTATGATACGTTATAGGAAATTAAACCATTTTCAAAGTTGGAAACAATCCTATAATTTTGCCAAATTTTCTTGCTTTGGTTCTTGAATATTTATTTCAAAATCCTTCTGTCGACCAAGCAATTGACATGGCTAACCTACTGGAGTTGTCGTAGAAATTCGTCGCAGAGATTGTATATAAATGTCAATCTGAATTCGCCTATCCGTTCCTTCTCTTATTGGGTCGTAAGATCCTTCGTATGATTCTTAGTTCAAAATAGGTACATACAGCCCTCCTATTGATCGTTTGTTTGTAATTATCTTGAGAACTGCTGTGCTCTTGATAAACCACTAAAATTTGTTCTTTTTAATATCATAAACAAGTAAAAGTTTCACCCAAAAGTAGTTTATAATGTAGTTTACGTAATTAGGGATAGTAGATACTACTATCGCATGTTCAATTTTTATGTCAGATTCTTTTCTTTGGTACACTATCTTTTGTTTCTTGCTCATTGATCGTTAACTCTACTTCCTTATTGGTTAATTGCTGTTACTAAGCTGTATTATAGTATTTATGTCGTCATTACTTTTTGGGTGAAATTATGGAATTTACTATATTGGAGTGTTTACGTAAATGTTGCAAGGTTAATTCCCAGTGTTAGTCGGGTTTAAAACTGTAGGTGGTTAGCCTTTAATACACTGTAGTGTACAATCCAGTCAGCTTAGGGATAGGAGGTCAGAAATCGGGCCGGGTATAGTAGTGTACTAGTTGGTTTTAATAATTTTGAGTGCTGTTTTGGCTATGATGTGATCTACCAGAACAGCAATGTTGCCTATAACAAATCAACTAATGTCTGGTATCTCTGATGGAGTTAGTGAATCTGATAAGAATGTAAACAGAACTCATCTGCTCAGTGTTAAATCCTTTAGTATTTATTTAGTATTAAACATTCCGCACTGTCCACTATTTACCTTAAAAATTTCAAAGCCAATAGCAACAGAAAAATTCTTATAAATAATTTATGCGTAGAGTGGGAATTGAACCCACGACATCGCGCTTACAAGCCTAGTACGCTACCACTGGACTACACCCGGTCTTAAATCTCAAGACGTTAGTTACAATCTTTTAAAGACAACCAGAGAAAGTTTCGTTGTAGTGAAGAAATAGTAATTAAGTTTGACTGTATTGCTTTAAATCAGTTTGTCTAGTATACATCACAGTTTTTCTATCGATGAATATGTAATTTTTTAAATATCCAATTATCTAAAATAGACTGGCCTTTTTTTTATTTCAGCTTTGTGCGTTTGTATAATATGTTTCTATATAATTTTTTTCCTTATGTTCCTTGTAAATATTATATAATAAGTGGAATTTGAAGGAAATATTTGTACAATTGGCTTCAGTCAATTCCTAAATATACGAGTAATACGATTAATTACTATTTCTTCACTACAACGAAACTTTCTCTGGTTGAATTGTCTTTAAAAGATTGTAAATAACGTCTTGAGATTTATTCGATTAAATTTATTTCGAATAGTTTAGTATCGTCATATTTAGAACATGCAATCTTCAGTGGGTGATATTCCCACCGAGTAAATCATCAATCAAACAGCTTGAAAAAACGATCAGCGCGGGCAAATACAAATAAAAAACAAGAAACACTAATCGAAAAAAACTTGTTCATTTTATCGAGCAGAAAGCCGAAAGTCCAAGGCGGCTGTGTAGTTTGTATCTAGTTGAAAATATGAAGCATGTTCGCATTTGTCATTAAATGACAGAAATCACTTAAAAGCTTGAAATGTCTGTTTTGATTACATGCGAACATGCGGATATCACATGCAGTATTTAAGTTAATGATCACAAATGTGCCGTTCAATAAATAAACACGTCTGCAGTCAATCCAGCTTATCTTAAAGGTCCCATAGACGCTTATGCATGAATGTCATTCATGCTTGTCGCGATACGTTTTGGCTCCGCCTACAAAAATCAAAAGTTTTTGATTTCTATGGTGGCAGACCCACACATTCAAGTTTCTGATCCATACAGTCATGGAAGAATGACAACATGCATGAGCGTCTATAGGCCCTTTTAATCGCAAGGTCCTGCCACTCAAGCAGACTTGCTTCGTATTCAAACAGAAAGTAAGATCATACTAAATCTCTCCTGATCCTCCAACCATGCGACTAATTCAATATTTGATCCTTCAAGTTGATTGATGATCGACTTCTAACAGCGTTAAAACTCAAGTCTCATAGTCGATGAATTTTCTGCAGTCGTTTGAGTAGTCAATTGATCCTTCCACTCGGTTCGATTTGTTGACCATCATACAACCTACTGTACCATATATCACTACTATGAGTAGAGATAAGTTGGAGCTTCCATACGAACTTCAACTCAATTTGTGCTTTCATGATTACCAGTTTGGATCCAGCCCGAGTTTAACTCGCCATGGGAACATAGTGCTATATGTATATTATATGCCTATCATTTCAAATTTTTGGGTCATTCCATTAAGAATCGTCAAAGCTGTGACCTTACCATCGTCGATTATTTTGCAAATTTATGTACTTAGAATTAGTGATAAAAAATATATAAATTTTTTGTTTCCATCTAATTTTTTTTGTTAGTGAACGAATAACGGACAAAAATGTTATTCTTGAAAAAAAAAAAAAAAAAAAAAAAAAAATTCAAGTACAATTTAAATTTGTATTTTTTTTACAATGCGACAACCTCTCTCTTTGTCCTATTTCATTATTCTAGGATAAAAATTACCCAAAAAATGAATTTTTAAAGAGAACTCGGAACACGATTTTGGCGAAAACTTTTAAATACTATAACCAACAAAAAAAACGAGATAGAAAGAAATTTTTTTAAGTATATTTCTGCAAAAGTTGATATGTCAGTTTTTTTTAATAAAAAAAATTTTGTTTACTTAAGGTGGCTCATATGAGTAGAAAGCTGAAAAATTAGGTGAATTTTAGAAATTATTATCTCAAAAACTATTTGCTCGATTTTATTCAGATTGGTTTTATTCGAAAGTATATATGTATGTTGAGGTACGCTAATAATTTTTTTTATAAATATATATCGACCAGGGGTGCTGCTGTCAGGGTCGGCACAAACAATGTCCGTCGCTCGCACGCTCGGCGGTTCCCACGATTACATGCAGGGGGTTGATCCAAAATAAAAATTTCAAAATGATTCTGAAAATGAACGCTACGTAGGGGTTTTTGGAAAAAAAATTTTTTTACAAAATGGCGGCCGATTGAACTTTGTTTTCAGTTTTTAACCTCAATTATCGACCTTTCTTGCTTGATAAAAAGAAAAGTAAATAAGATAAAAAAAAAATCCTACGCAGCGAAGGGAAGAACCTATTCAAGAATAATGTGTGAAATTTTGGAAGTAATCGGTTCAGCCGTTTTCCGAAGATTTTGGGAACCGCCATTGAAAAGTATGTTTCGAGATAATCACGTTTGAATGACGTGCTATATAGAGAATTCACGAAGGGCCCATCCCGGTTAATTGCCCATAGCTTCCACAATTATTGGAATTTCATTACGAAATTTACAGACAACATTCTTAAGACTACAAACTTTAAGATGCGAAAATTTTTTTTTTTTTAAAATACAAAAACTTTCTACTCATATGAGCCCCCTTAATATGTCTTTTAAGACTTTCTGAACATGTTAGCAAAATATAATATGTCTGCGATAAGTGGAAGGTTGTTAAACGGCTATCTAAAAAGCTGGTATGTCCTAAAATATTTAATTTGTGGTACGCCAGAACAAGATATGTCCCATATCAACGCTTGCTGAACAGAACGATACTTGGCAGAAGTTGATATGATCAGGTTTTGCCACACTCGCACTGAGTGTTTGTAGGTTGGATAAACACTGCTTAATGAAACATGGTATAGTAGGACTTGATATGTCGGATAGAGTAGCGTGAACATACATAAACATATACATAAAATGCACTTTAAAAAGATCCGAACTCTATTATACCTCTTTAATTTCAATTTTAAGATATTATAGTATCTGAAAAGGAAATAGCACAGTCCCACATGAGCTAGCACGTATGTTAAATGAGTTTTCAAACCTTTGATTTGGCTTCCTGTAAAATCATGAAATTTGGACATATCAACTTTTGCCAAAACGGTGCAAATTTTTTGTCCATTAATTCTTCAAGTATTTAAATTTTGAAAAGAATCGGCGATGGTAAGGTACAAAATTTTGTCATTTTTGGCGATTCTTAACCCGCGATTCGACCCTTGTTTGACATTTAAGAAGCGAGATGTGGTATTCGTTTTTTACTAATGAATGTCATTCCGTAATTGCTATTTCTTCCTGGGTGTTGTGCATATCTAATGAAGCGTTATTCATTGGTATTGTAAAATTTAATATTCAGCAATAATTGGAGACATAATCACGGGATCAATGAGATTTCAACCTATGCAATGGGTTATATTGAAATTTGGAAGACAAGAGCATGTTTTAGTATCATCCTGTTACTTATTAACAGTTTCCTTACCTGTATCGGCTTCTTCTATTCTCTTTTCAAAGAGGAGTTCTTGGCTATTATAAACGCATATACATATTTGACTTTGACAAAATCAATGTCACAAAAATTTGATGACGATGTGTAGGTACTATTTGCCACATTTTGATCTTTATCACAGACAGATATTCGGAATCAAAATGACTGATTCCGTTTGGATATTCTGATCGGTGAAGTAATGAGTTTGTGATGAGTCTTGGAAAAAAATGTGAGACAAAATTTCGATTCTTTTACGCTCTATGCATTAGTTAAAACGTCGTACATGTCCAATTTACGTTTATTAATTTAATTCTATACCAGACCACCATTAATCTTCAATTAAACATGAAGAGTCGCCAATTACCACGAAGAATTAAATTAAGCTGCATTATCATGGAAAAAAGACACGAAACAAGTAACAAGCAAATGTCAGTATGCACTGCCTATCTAACATCTAGCTGCTAGCACGAGTCCAAACTAACTCCACATACGAAAATTAACGTTGTTCGCCGAACACGCGTCACAAATGGCATTAGAGAGTAATAGAAAACTTTGCCAGAGTTGCCAGCATGATTTAATAAAATCAATTTAGAACATTTCCCTTACATCTCTACAAACAACAAAATTAAATTTGTTTGCTTAATTATTTAATAATTCATTCGGTAAATTTATCGAAATGGTTGGTACCCATCAGTAGGATGCCAGGGGTGAGAATGGGATGAGTGAATTGAAGTCGTACGCTTGATGTGGTAAAGTCGGGATCCACCATCCGAGAACATGACAGTGATGCGTGGTGTTGTTCTGTGTGAAGTGGTGAGGTGGGTGAAGATTCTAGTAGCCATCGCAATCATCATACTATCTCGTACGAGTTTTGAATTTGTACTACATTGCTACAAAGTTACATTTGTGTTGTATATGCTCTGGCTGGGCATGTGTTTGTCGTAGATCTTCCCGCTAGGCACTACGTTTAACAGAAGGCGAAATTAGCAACAAATGCCGTTCGTCAGTATAAACAAAGAAGTACAGAAGTAGTCCTAGTCAGCTACTAGACGTGACACAGTGCTGTACGCGACTTATTTCGCGTTGTCGTGGGTATGTGCGTGCAGCGCTCAACAACGCTACTGCGTTATTGTCATTTTGAACTTTTATTGAGAGTTGGTTTCTCAGAGCTGAAACGGCACTACCGGACAGCCTCAACCTCATCCTTTAGCATTTTGCGATTTATCATATTCCATTATGTATACACAGATAGAAAAGCAAAATGCTCTCATAGAAGCCCACACAATAGAGATGATATTATTCCCTCGTTCGTCCCACGCGTCGATTCGACCTTAGTGCGCTTCTCTTGTTCATTTGCATATCAGAAATTTTGAGGGCTTGTACCTCTCGGTGGAGACACAGAGCTTTTCCATAATCCTTGGTTTCCCTTGGAACTGCTCCTCACCGAAGCGAAGGGCGGCCAACCCTAGTCACATAGAAAATTGGGAGCCAAATAGACGACATGATGAGAACGGCAATGGGCAAAAGGATGCGGGAAACCTGTACTTTGTTCGCCGCTACCCCGCTTGTCCCATACCACCTTTGATTCCATGGCAATGTTTCTGCTTCTGGATATATGATGGCCACCCACCGAAAGGCTTTGATCGAATTCAACCGCCAGTAACGAGATTAAGTTACGACACGTACAAGCTTCAACCTCCTTCCTCCCAGTCCTGTATATTTGGGCACTTGTATTACAGATGCAGCATTTGAACGGCACATAGAATTGTGCATCCAAATCAAGGCCTTCCACACACTCAAGAAATCCAGCACAATTTAGGACTTTATCTATATACATTGTATGTGCTAGTACAGATTGGTTGATTGTGTTTTTATTAAAAATTCCTTTTTCGAATCTAACTCAGAAAAGAGAAGCACTACCTCAGCTACGTAGCTCTGAATGACTAGCTAGTATCCATTTGAGTATAGAACTTTTTCAGTACTTACAGTCCAATATGCGTACCTACTTCTAATTAAATACGAAAACAATCTTACCAACTATTTACGAACTGACTTTGAACTGCTATCAAGCTGGTGTGTTTCAATTCTTCATCATTTCTTCGAACAGAAGAACCTGATGTTGTACACATGTTGTTTCGGTGTGGAAATAAATTTTTTTTTACAGGGAACAACAATAAACGCTGGAAGAATGAATACATCACACCAATGCACATGGTTATGCATTGTGTTTGTGATTCGTCAGTGCTTCTTCCTCTGCGGGCCTTTAAATGGAAAAAGTTTGGAAGAGTTTCATTCTTCTTTGACCACACTGCAAATAACACAATTTAACTGTCTCTATACCTCTCGTATAAAAAATTAAAATGGCCCACCTTTGCATTGTTTTAGTTTTCTACGAACTTTGAACTTACCCGCCTGTATCGACATTGAAAAACTTCAATGAAGTAAAAGGATTCAAATCTTTGTGATCATTTATTAGAACAGTTGAAAAAAGGAAAATTTTTTTTCGTCGTTCACACCCAAATTTTTTATTTTAAGGGGGCTCATATGAGTAGAAAATTTTTGTATTTTCAAAATTTTTTCTTCGCTTATCTTAAAGTTTATAGTCTTAAGAATGTTGTCTGTAAATTTCATATTGAAATTCCAATAATTGTGGAAGTTATGGATAATTAACCGGGATGGGCCCTTCGTGAATTCTCTATACAGGGTGTTTGGCACTCCGTGTGCCACCTTGTAAGGGGTTATTCCTCGATATATTAGGAGAAAAAAATCGTTCTACAGGGTGAGTCTATTTTCAATATTAGTGGAAATACAGGGTGGTTAAGAAAAGTGTTTTTGACCGGTACCCTCATGCACTTAATACGTTATATATTCAAAACGAATAATCATAAGGCCAAGCGTTAAAGTTCGTTTTTTAGGCGATCGAATTACCTTTCACTTGGTGTAACACCATAAATTGTAACTGCACCCAATCTTGAAATATTTAGTCGAAAGATTTTGCTTCGTCAATTCTAAAAGTTCAGTGATCAATGTAGCTTTTCTCAGAAAAACCCATTATAAAAATGTCATTTTAATTTTATTTTTTTATTAACCCTATTATTACCTACAAAAGCTGCATACATATGTATGAGCTACGAATAACATTTTGGAAGTAATAGGTAAAAATACATACATTAAATGTTTAAAAAATCAGTGTCTTAAAGTGAACCAAGTTTAAAAAACTGTTTAAATTGTCGGTAGTACTGAAGTATTTTTATGTCCATTTATTATTATTTGAAGTATGGAAGAAATCAATGAGATGTATGTGAGTTTCAACATAAATGATGCTAGATGTGGTAGGTAACACGGGGTGCGGTACTTTGCCTTTTTTAATAGGGTACCTTAAAAAATTAAAAGCTGTAAAAGCAAAACTACTTTAATATTTTTATCAGTTTTACTTACGTTTTCAAAAGAAGAAGGTATCAGTAGAATTTAAAAAATAATTTAAAAATGCCTGAGTACTCCCCTTCGCTACGTAGGATTTTTTTTTATCTTATTTACTTTATTTTTTATCAAGCAAGAAAGGTCGATAATTGAGGTTAAAAACTGAACATAAAGTTCAATCGGCCGCCATTTTGTGAAATTTTTTTTTTTCCAAAAACATGTATTTAGTAGTATAGTGCGAGTATTCAGGGCATATAAGTAATTATTTTCAGAGATGATTTCAATTACAGCCAATTCATCGGAATAGGCTTTGAAGAAATTTAGGAAGGAAGGCATAAATATACACACGAAATGCGACCTCAATAATTTGCAGAAATTTTTTTAGTGTAAATGTAGTAATTTTGGTACTTTTATGCGATTTCCATCATGACACACTGTTCATGATTCACTACACCTAGGCATAACGATGAAACTTCACCCCATTTTTTAAGAGACAAATCCTTCATATTTGACAATGCTGTCGTGGATTGTACTGAATGGCAATGTAATCCAGGAGAGGAACACTACTGATTACGGTATGCGGATCAATGATTGCTACACATTGGTATGTTGTTTACGGTTGTTAGCTTCCAGCACTATTATGTGAAATATTGGATTAGCGCATTGTCAACAAAATGGTCGGCAGCCACACTTTTTACGCACTTGCCGTCATTGCACACACACTGGAATTGTTGTTATCAATTAACGTGACCATGTGAATTAAATCCAAATATACTAGACGCTATTTTTATACATTGGATACAAACTTGTACATTGGATACAAACTTACAAAATTAGGTTTTTTTAATGGGTTGATGAAAAGAGTTTATATACCTCCCCCAGCGCAAGTTCGCTTCTATTTGTATCCCCATCGAAAGAAAGCTTCCGTTTAATATTCCTTTCAATGGAATAAGTCGCACGGTACATCAAGAAAGTCGAAGCGTAGAGGAATGCTGTGGAGCGTTTTTTCCCCATTTTCCCGCCGAGAGTTTCAAGCGATGAGGTGCAGATAGTCCGTGTCTACTGATTATCATCGGATGGACTTGGGGAGCAGTTTAGCATAGATCCCATGGCTGGAGCTCCTTAGGGTGTTAACAAACCGGCTTAACTTTTGTCGTAGCTCTTTTTTGTATCAAGCGTACCTTCGTCCTTTTCAATGTCGATTGGTGCCAAATGCTCATCGTGCGACAAACTAAGTTTACGGTTTCTATTGTTCTGTCCTTGCTTCCAGATTGTCGGTTGTATTCAGTATGTGTGGTTGAGTGTTTTCACGGAGCAGCTCATGAATGAACGCTTTTACGGAAAAGTCGTCCTTTTCCTTCGGTCCTCCTTATCAACTGAACGAATTCATTCAGAATTTCGTATACAGTGCGGTAGCATTCGAAGAAGAAGAAGAGGTAGTGAGTCTTGTTTCATTCCCTATCCGTTCGGAGTAAATCTCTCAGCAATACTTCGGGATCAGGGTTACAGCAATAGTAGAACATGTGGAAAATTGTAGGCAAGGCCGACCATACCGTATGGCATTACAGGGTACACAAATATGGCTTGTCTATATCGGGATGTTATGTGAAAGGAGCTACAAGCTTCAAGGAATACAGATTGTATAGGAGTTTAGCGTTTTGTGATTTTTATTAAGGGTCTTATCTAAATCTTGACCATTGGTCAGATCATAAGCCCAACGGCCAAAATTTGAATAGTATGTATTTTTTATTTTAGAATCGAACAGTCCTTTAGTAACGGCGTTATAAATTTTGTATGCTGTGCTAAGACTGTAACTTAGCGTGTGTTATAAAATCTGACTGAGTATTCTATGCTACACAAGCAACCGCAAAGTCCATACGTCTAACATAGTGTACAATTGTAAAACGTGATTAATTAAATACATAAGTACACTGTATTGAGAAGGCAATTATGACATCTGGTAATTTTGAATTTGTTATTTTACTGTAAAAGCTCCGTACTCGCCACCGTGCTGGGCATATGATATCTTTCACATCCTCTTTAGGAACCCCATCAAAGGACATTCACCACAGCAACTAAATTCTGGTTTGAAATTAGAATCTCTCGATATACCTACCCTCGGATGGAGGATACGAGCTATTCAGATGGCACCCTATAAATTTAGTCATGGTACGGCACGGCAGTGCAGAAATCGGAGAAAATGGCGATAATTAGGTATATACTAGGTACGCTAAGGTCCGTAAGGGTGAATGGTGGATCCACATAGGTAGTAGCAGCATAATCAATTTCTCGGAATCGGACTAGCTGTACCGTCAACTTCAGTACTTTGTTGCGAAAGGGAGAGATTTTAATAATTTTGCAATAGGTATGTAAGGATAGTTCTGATGGAGACATACATATATAGAGGTGTAGACGATTCGTGTATGGGCTCCTCCTGTAGTCTGAACAATACTTTCGGCTTCGATGCGACTTGAAATGTTTTATGCATGCGGTTCTGTTTCAAGTTCGGTATAGGTACTGATTTCTACATAAATTTTGCCTGTATATGTAATAGGCTACTCCTTTAATGAGTGTTTCGGCGGAGCAATGTAGGGGTAGATAGTCAATTTCAAATTGATACACTCAGGCTTCAATAACTAGGTCTAAGAAAAATTTACAATTCTATAATTTTCTGCAAAAGTGTCTTTAATGCCTGTTACTGTCTCAGTTCCAAACACAATTCGTCAGCATTGTTCTGTTGATATTACGATCGCACTATGGAGGTATAGCGATTATCTTCGCATTAATAAGCTGGGCGCCACTTAGGTCATAGTGCAAGTGTTCAAGTGCACAAAAATGAAAGTACGCGGAAAATGTGAAGCTTTTTACTTTCGTAGCAGTAGACGGAACACAGCTGGTAGGCTGTTCTTGTTTTCTGTTTGAAGATAGGAAGGTAACTGCCAACTGTTTCAACTCTGGTCTACTCCCGCTACTCGGCTAATACTTCCATCAGAGTATCCTGCTGCTAGTCCCGGCCCGACGGCAGGTACTATACAATTTTGCCTGAAAGCCCACTTCATGTGCACATTATGCTCGGCAGAAGCACTCGAAAGGAAAATAGTAGACGTGCAGTTTCCAATTCATTCGAGGAAATTGTGTGGAAATTTTCGTGCGGAATGGTAGATGCGGTGGAAAATGCGGTGGCGCTCGTGATGGAAGTGAAGTTCTATGTTTGTTACAATTAAAATTGCTGACGTGAAAAATATTCAGGACTAGTGTCATTGAAACAAGGCGTAGTTTTAGTTAATAATATCAAGATTGCCTTGTTCACATATACCTATATGTACCTATGTTTGTTTTCCTACTTGCATTAAGTGACATCAGATCGCCAACAAGAACGTCCTCCATTTAAATTCGATATCTAAGTGGCAAATGTTCAATCCTTACACTCCTAATGCCGGTTTTCCACCAAACGGACAAAACAAAAACTCGTGTCGAAAAAAACATTTCTTTGAGATTTCATTATAGACTTATTTTTTTTGACACGAGTTTTTGTTTTGTCCGTTTGGTGGAAAACCGGCATAAGATATAAAACGCGTAACCTATCGAATGTAACTTTGAAGCAGGCATATATGTACTTTGTACTATATGCCGCTTCTGAAATTGAAAGAAGAATGTAATGAACCGTCAGAATCTTAAAAGTAACGTTCAGCATCACTTACTAAAGTTAGTATGTATTACATTGTTATATTTGACTAGAAAAGTTAAGTTATTTTTTTTTTACACAATAGAGCAAACGGAATTACATATATGGCAATGAAGAACTTGATGATAACACTAATAGTCATAGTCATAGTCAAAATGCTTAGAGCACTATCTCCCAGTCAATCGTGACATCCATCATACATCCAAATGGACTGTCTAATTGGGTATACAAGGGCGATTCCTTAAGTTCAGTCAGGTTTTATAAAAAAAATATATTTGATTCTTGTTTAGGATTTTATAAAGAAAAGTAACATACAGAACGTATGTTATTTTTCGTTTATTTCTGTCGTCAGTTTTCTACGTTCTTCATGTTTTCCAGTCAAAATTCGCAAAAACCTTTTCATTTTGGAATCCGAAAGTTGCAGAAAAGATTTTTTTTCTTTCGCCTACAGTTCGTCTTTCAGAAGAAAGAGTTTCCAAAAACAAGGAGAAAATATCTTTCGCTTTTCAGACTTTATTTTTCAAAAGATACATACATATGTCGATGTTATGGAAAGTCAAATTTATTCCTTTTTACTTTCTAAACGTTTTGTTAATCTCGAAATAATTTATATTCATTTTACTTTTGGAAAACTATAAATTTTTCAAAACAAAAATAAAAATTCAATTAGACAGCTATATAACTTTTAAATAGATAGATATATCCTAGGTCAAGGCGTTCTTGAGTTACCGTGCTAATGGACATACAGCCCGTCGGTATGCAAGCGGATTTGGTGGTTTTGTCCTAAAACAAACTTTAACGTTTATGCTTTACAATATCTTGGGCTTGATTAAACTTATAATATTCTAATATTTCTTCTAGAGTATAAAAATACAGTTAATTATATAGGTATGTATCATGTACAGGAGATAATTTACAAAACCCATTAATTCACAAAGATCTACCCGAATAGAAATTTTATCCGGCCAGGCTGATCTGGTTTGGACTTGGGCCGGATAAAATTTCTACTTGAGTATCTTGAAACTAAACCTTACTATATCTTACAAACTATAATATAAGTAAAATTAAAAAAAAGGTAAAATACTATAAGCTGTGGGCTACAGAATGTATTAGAAATATGATATATTGCTACCTATCAAATTTTTTCATACAAAATCAATAAGTACGAGTTGCATATGAAAAATCAGAAAAAGAATTTCGAAGTCCAGAGAAGTCGGAACATTTCATTTTGTAAAACATTTTATTAATTTTTTGAACATCAATAAAATTAGCTTTTTTTGGAAACATACTAAAGACTAAATTTGCTTTCAAATTTGCGTCGATAGAAATAAATACATAATATGAAAAAGCAGAACATGGCGCTGAAACGAGATGACTTCAGACAATGTATCCTGCAGGCCCAGGCCCAGTTGAGGCTATCGCGCCATTGATAATCACTGTTCCAATCCAGACAAATTATATTCTTATCACACAAAAGTTATAGGTAAAGATCAGATTAAGGAAGGGCGAGTTCACCGCGGTAACACAGAAAATTGGCATTATAAAATGGAAAGATTAAAAGCGATCCTTTGAAGAAAAAACTGGACGTTGCAGCCCAATCAGACCCGTCAGCGTCTTAAAAAGCCATCAATCTTTGGCAAGCGTTTATACGCGACGCGGTTGTCTTTCGCTCAACACTCACGTCGAATTTCAGCGTGGGGCCATCTACACCGACCGTCGTCACCGCTCTGGTATCTTGTCTGGTCTGGCCAGGCCAGGCCTCTGGCATCGGCTGTGGGGCTGGTTGGCTCGTGTCCGATGTCGTCGCTTGATTTGATTAATTCGATGTCAAACGGGGTCCCGGGCCTCTAATGCTATTGCTTGGCAAAGTCTGGCGGCGGCGGTGGCGGATTGAATCAAGTCGAAGTCCAACTAAAGCTGGGGGCCAGCAGCACAAGCACAATGTGATCAAAATAGGAAACACTCAAAAAAGCAAGAGAAAGGAATACGAACATCAGTCAGCCCCGAAAGGCCGCGGAACGTTAACGGAAATGTGTCTTGGCGCTAAGACGGTTTTTGTTCTTACTTTACATTTTTCGCCTTTTCCTTCTTAACAAAAACGAAATTAATTTCGCAAACTTTTCTGTTCCATCTTTTTTTTTCTGGATGCCTTTTCCGCATTGGCTGCTTGCTGTATTGGCTGATATTGGTAGAAGCGTGTAGCGCGGACTGTCTTCTATATGAAATACGACGGATGGTGTTGGGAAGTGTGTGTTTTTCTATTCATCGTCCGTTCATTTTCCGTTCAAAAGCAGCCAACGACAAGACCAATCGAATTAGATTTTCCGATATTGAATTTTCTTTTTAATTGCCTTTTCTCGTTTTTCTTCTCGAGTTCGATTCTGTTCAGTTTTCGTGGCGCCGACATATAACTTAATTGAAGGGAAACACAAACATGGGGCGGCACGAACGGCGAAAAGAGAGCAATGCAGCGGATTGCCTTTCAACGGCACAACAGAATGACGACATTAGAGCAGTATCTTAGATTTATGGAAATTCGAGATGTGGTACTATATGCACCCGCCCCTCCACCACCCTCGCGTCGTCCCGCCAATTATTATCCATCCGACACTAAAATATCGAAAAATATAAATTCGGACAACATTCGACGTGTAATGAAATAAATTACACAAATTCGGACTGTCCATGCTCCCGGATTGACTTTCTTGTGAGCCCCACACTCTCCTGCTCCAGGACGACTGCCATGTGCCGTCTGCCAGCCCGCTATCAAAATGGTTCGACCCGACTCCCGTATACAAATTTCGGTCCGTAAACGAAAATTAAACGAAATGTAATTTTAATTGATTTATTGGAGGCATGTTATAGTCGCTTTTAAGCGCTTTTAATATCGACAATGCAATCACTTAATTAATCAAAGGAAAACTTAATTAACCCCGACGGTAGCTGAAGTGTTGTATGCGATCTGTTAGTTGCTGGCTGCCAGGGCGGAATAGAGAGATTCCTATTGCCGCCTGCTCCTGGACCCGGACACATACATTTATAGTTGGAGCACAGTTTCTCGAACCTTTTCAGGTGGGACGCACTATTCTGAACAGCTCTGCTGTGTTTTAGCCGGAGTGGGTCTAGGAACTGTAGCTAAAAGGGCAGATTTACTGGAATGTGTAGTTCGCCCATGTTCTCCCTAGGTAAGGTCTTCCAGATCCGATGGTAGAGTAGACGCCAGCAGCTAACCGCAAACGAACTTACCGTAACGCAATATTCTCATCGTAAAGCATTTATAAAATTAGCCTTCCACCAAAAGGATAGCGGCACTCGTATGACGTACACGCACTTAAGGTTTGCTTCCCCTTCCGGTAGAGCAACAGATCATAAGGCAAAGTTTGAAGATTGCACTTTGATGGTCGCTAACTAAATCAAGTTCTATATTGTCGGGGAATAATTTTCAATTATAGATTAATTTCTAATGTGTAGTACCTCCAGTGATAGGCCAATACAAAGGCAATCGCAGAATCGAGTAAATCCATAATTACTCTAGTGTTAAAATAGTAAAAAGAGTGAAACTAAATTACATATTTACAACAGTACTATTTGTATTATATGTTGACAAATTAATATAAATCTTTGGTCTCCTAGCCAACTTCTGACATCGATTTCGATTGGTGCACTAAAAAAATAAAATAAAGCAAACTATTGATAATAAAATCGTTGTCGCCAGGTGGTCAATGTAGGGGTATTTATACTTTAATACCCAATACCACGGGTATTAAAGTATAAATACCCCTACATTTATTCATGGAATCATTTCAGTTTTAGATTTCATTTCATTGTGATCGCACAGAAAAAAAATGGATTTGAGTCAAAAACGGGTATTTTTACTTTACGAGTTTAAACGTCGCCACATCTCAACGGAGGCAACCGAAAACATTAACAGGTCTTTTGGAACTGATACGGCAAACAAACGAACCACACAGCGATGGTTCGACAAATTCCAATCAGGAAATATGACTCTTCCAAGTGAGACACGTGGTAACCAGGATCTTCGATCAGCAAGGACAAGCTTAAAGTGGAATCTGGCTCACGCCAAACTGTAACCCTGCATCCACATTGAAAATTTATCTGGCAACGACAATAGGTGCGTTTTTTTCAACTGGATCAAGATCAAATTGAAAAAAACGCTGTGGGATGATCCACAAAAAATCAATTTAAACGGTTGGCATTCCTGCTAGAAGTGTCATGTATTATGTGTCAGCTGTTGTCTGTCAAATATTTATTGATATATTCTTGGTAGATACAATAGTGAACATAATAGATATAAACGAAATATAAGCAGTAAGTACTTAAAATTACTATGTATTGAACCGATACTGTGCAGATATATGCGAATATTCTTTAATAAATACGGAAAATATTTATTGACGTTTGACAAATGTCAATTATCAGCGTCATTACAGTTGAGTTGCAGGGCGACAACTGTGAAAATGCGAAAATTTTGTTGAATTCAGAAGCAGCTTTAATGATCCCATTTTGATTTTGGATCATCTCAATTGTTGTTGTTTTCAATGTAAAACGAATGATCTTGATCGTGATCCAGGTGAAAAAAACACACCTAATGGGCATTTCTATGCCAGGTAATTTTCATTTAAGCGAGTGAATTTGAAGTGTCATAGCTTCGAAAACTAATGATTACTTCAATAGTTCTTTCTGTAGTCCAATTGTTTTCACTCATTTGGCGATCAAACCAAAAAACCTGTTGACAAGCGTTAGATTTATGTCAAACCATTCGTTTTCTGGCAATATTATCCTCAAAATTGACATGGCAATGCTGAGGCCATTATTGCCACACGCATTTGATGCGTCTACACTGTCAATTTCCAATTAATGGTTGGATTGCTGATGAGACTCCTGAACACATGGCGAAACCAGGCCTTCATTCGAAGAAGATAATGGTGCCTGTTTGGAAGTCTGCAGCTGGGGTTTTTTTCTATCCCTGTTTGAAGCGTGGTGAAATCATTAATGCAGAGAAGTATGGTACCGAAGTTGATGAAATGCATCAGAAATTGCGCGTTCAACGGGCTAAGCACGGCCTCATGTTTTAAGAACAACGGTCCAAAAATTAAAAGAGTTGCAGTATGAGACTCTTCCTCATCCACCATACTCACCAAATCTTTCGCCAACCGACTACCACTTTTTTAAAGTTTTGGATCATTTTTGGCCGAAAAACAATTCGATAATGAATCGAGATTTGAAGTGTATTGCATGTGCTTGTGCCTATTTTCATTAATAAAATTAATTTTTCTAAAAGTTACAGTTGTTTCAAATTGCATTACCAAAAACGACATTACATCTGCAACAACCGACTACCACTTTTTTAAACTTTTGGATCATTTTTGGCCGAAAAACAATTCGATAATGAATCTAGATTTGCTATCAAAAGTGCCTTCGAGAACTTTCTTCGCTCTAGACACTTGGAATTCTACGAAACTGGCATAAATGCACTTGTATCTCGTTGGGAAAAGTGTATTGCATGTGCTTGTGCCTATTTTGATTAATGAAATTAATTTTTCTAAAAGTTATAGTTGTTTCAAATTGCATTAGCAAAAACGACATTACATCTGCAACAACCTCATATCTATAAAAATATTACCTATAAATTTTTTTCCTGTTTTAATTATAGTATCTCGTTAACTTGAACAGCTATCGTAAAACTAGTCATGATTTGCTAAGACACCAACCAAATACATTGATTAACAGGTGTTTCCACCGCCCCAAAAAATATTTATAATATTATAAAATATAAAATTTATAATAATATAAACATTAGTACTTATATTTAGAAAAATATTTGTATATCATTTCTGTTCCGTTGGTGCTCAAGGTTTCAAGAATAATCTTACCGTGTCAGTGAATAGTGATTTTGGGTCAATTTTCTTCATCATATCGCCTATAAAAAAAAGGAAAAATTCAATTGGAAATATAAAGTTCTTTTCATTCATACCATCATGAGGTAATCTAGTTTTTTATTCTAAATAGCAAATAGTCAACTGTGGCATAAAGCACTAAAAATATTTGAACATCAGAATGTCTTGATTCCAGTCTTCGTACCACTCTACAAACATTAACAGTTTTTTCGTATAGGTTAATGTTTTTTTGCATAAATATAATGTAAACTTCTTAATGCAAATACTTACAGGGTAGATGAATTTCGGTTCGAACATCAATTTTTGCTTGCCTTTCAAATGTGTGAACATTTTGTACTCCTGGGGTGTATGCGAAAAATGTATTTCTTACACATTTTTTTGTTGCAAATTAATAAGTAAGGTATCCACGAAATAAAGTACAAAAAATGACTATCAATTAATGTAACTATAACAGTAAAAACGTGGTAGCATATGAATAGAGATATCGTTACTAAGTGTCGTGGTATAGTGCAAAGACCTACTTAAGCGGCACTATTTCCCAACATTTCTTTCATGTTTTTTTATATCATTATGTTTGTTGTTAAGAGTAATCATTTTGCATTTATATTCGCCCTCGATTTGAAAATTATTACTGTGCTAGGCTCAGCTTAACAGAGTACAGTGTGCAGTTTAGTCTAACACCACTAGATGTATGCCAAAGCATAAACAAAATATATAGTGGCAGCGCAACAGTAGCCTTGGGTACTGCAGACCGAATACATGCAACAAGCCTGCTATTTCATACCTCTTTTGTAACGAACCATTTAAATTCCTATGCACATACCAATAATGCTGCAATTAAATCCATTAATTATTATAAATATATAATTTAATCGGTTGAAAGGTACTCGGATCCGTAGAGAGCGGGAGCAAAAAAGAGTTGAATAAGCTTTTAATTACCTCGAAATAAAAACTTATTTTACTGTGGTAATTCTCACGCGTTGATGATGAAATGATTCCGAGTACCTACTAAGTTTGTAATTTTATTTGTAAACATTTACAGTAAATGGGGGAATTGATTGTACATGAAAAAATCCCATATATTTTTCTTGAAAATTTAGTCCAATGTAGAGATCATGAAAAATATTTTAGTCCTACAAAATTTGGGTGGGCCTAGAAGACCCAACTGAGCTGTGGGGCCGATTATTAAACCTGAGGAAAGTTATGAAAAAAGTTGATGTTCCATTATGTACTTTGTATGTCCTCATGCCCTTGGATGTATAATTTTTAAGTAACCCTTTTAGAATATCGTACTGTGTTACTAACTTTCTTTCTATAGCGATTAATCGGCTGTCCAAATATATTTTACCCTCACTGTAGGAATGTCGTTAACTCGGACAATTATTATTACTCTTGCATTAAGCTATAGAAGCAATAGTGAGAGTTGTGAGAAAGCGATTACGCTTTAATGAAAATACACAACATCAAAAGCAAAAGAGGAAATAAACAAAAAAAAAGCTATATTTTAAAGCATACAAAACATTAAAACTAGAACTATAAAAAACAACAAAACATGGAAGACGGACAGAGAGCAAGCAATTCAATCTCGAGATTAGACGAAACGATAGAAACGAATAAAAACCTTGTTTTTATGATTTCTCCATTTCAAATACAAACGAATAAAAAAATACAGAAAATACATCATACAATTTTTACATTTCCATCTACTCGTGTTTTTTTTAAATATTTTATTTAGGCTCAGTAATAATCGTTCAGGCAATGGAAAATTACAAAGAAGACGGCAGAGGCCCCCATAATAGTTGAACTCTCTCAAGTTTTTAATGACGAATGAATGCCTTAAAATTTCTGTAATTACAGCAGCCGGCAGCACCATCGGCAGAGCAACAGTAACAGCAACAAAAAATGCCACACTCATCATCAACAGCATGATCCATTCAGGCATCAAAACGACGACAGGGCCTGAACGATTTCCTTGCGGTATCCCACATTTGGACGAAAAGGGGCCGAAAGAATATGTGAAGAAAAAAACACCAACCAGCACTACTCCCCTCGTTCCCGTTCCTTTCGTAGTAATTTACTTTTATATCATTGTAAATTGTGTAATAAATTCATGTTAATATAAAAAAATATAAAAAAGGTAAAATAACACAATAAATTCATATTATGACTATGGCGGGTAACATTCTTGTTTGGTATGACTGAAATGAATGGGTATTATATTAAGATGGGGTGCATGCGGGAGGGTGGGTGTTTCTTCATAAAGAAAATAAAAATAAGACGGATTTTGTGTTGCTGCGGTGTGTAGAGATGTTTTGAGTGAAGGAACTTGAGTGCATATGTACCCTGGTCCGGGACTGCTATAAGCGTTCCGAAACAATATTATGAGAAGCCGAGAAATTAAGTATACTATCGTCTGGACGAGGAGGAATATGTGCGAAGGTGTAATGGGGAAACCGGAAAATGTACAGCAATAAAACATTTAATAAAAATATACGCGAAGTATAGCGTTTCAGTTATGTCCCTTTTAGGACTGTTTGGTGTGCATTTTTTGTACTGTAGTCGATAGATATCACATATGTAAATATGATGACAAAAAACATTAAGATCTGCCAAGTTCTCAAAAATAGAAAAATATATAAATTTAAAATTTGATATTATATATTATTGGAAGTTCTCAAAAACAGCAATAATTATAATCAGTAGTCTGGGTGGCTTAGTGGCTAGAGCACAACATTCCATTGACAGCCTAGGTGATCGGCAAGACTGGATAGCTGAACGCCAGAAACTAAGGCTTGCTTAATTCTAGAAACAGTGGATAGCCCACAGCTTGCGTTAAGTTAAGAATAGACCAAATTTTGGAAATCATTACAGCAACTCACTTCTCGGTGGTTCGTCATATTTAATACAGAGCCTGTTTGCGGATTTTATCTCTGGCTTCCTCAATGAATGTCTGATCCATCGTAACTATTAGTTCTGAATATCAATATCTTGGTCTGTCCAGTCACCCTCGAAAGGTTGTCGGTAGAGCTTTTGTTTTGCAAGAATATCCGCAAGATGCGTCAAAGTGATTAGTTCACGAAAATCTACAAAATTCTGATAATTTGATCGGTCACCTAACATGTAGTACATTGACAAAATATTCGAACACACGAAATTTTATTCAAAGTATAATACAGTAAGGCAAGGAAAGTAACTGTTCCAATAGCAACCTTCCACTTCTAAACATTAGTTGAGGTCTTGGCTTAGCTTGGTTTTACGACAGACTACGATTTCCACGAGAAAGTAGACTTTAATCATATTTCATTGGATAGAAAAGATAAAACTTAAATTTTTCTGCTGTGAATATGACGTATAATTTTTACTGGGGGATTTTCACGCAAAGTTACATAAAATCATACTTTGTGGTCTGAATCATGAAGTAAAAATCAGCCTATTTGGTCGGACAAGTTCTGCTTGTTCTAAAATGCTACTAGCAACAGATGTAGACGAAGCTCAATGTTGGAAGATTTCCTTAAAAATATATTATAATATAATTGGGGTTAATTTAAAGTTGCGTAAGAATTTTTTTTAGTAATAGTCAGCCTATCGCTAACTCTTTAATGGGATCGATCCCTGCCAGTAAAAACTCTAACAGCAATCTCCGAGTGGAGTTCTTATAGCATACCTACATACATACATACTATATATATGAATTAGATTCCTGGAATGAAGAACTCTTATAGTTAATTTTTTTTTACGTTGTGATAATCGAATTTTCTTTCGAGGACAATATATTTTAATTACATTTATGTATTTTTCTGTAGCCGCAACTACCACGGCCACCACACACTAAGAAATTATAATAAAAATGAAAAGAATTTCAAACAGACGTTATTTTATCTTTCGGAAAAATCTTTGCAGCGCAGTAAGCACGAAATGACCAAGAATGTTATGTTTAATGTTAGTTAACTATTTAAAGAGGTGAATTAAAATTTTACGCCTTTTGATTTCGTCTTCATTGTAAGTATTTCTTTTAATATAACGGCCGCAAAAAGAAGAGAAAAGCAAGTCGTTCGTATGTGCGACATAAAATTGATTGTGAAATATACAATCAAACAATATTTCTGAATTCCCATAAATAAAATTATTTAATATTTAGACTAGCAGGAACAAAAACACGAGCGCAATTAATTCTATTATTAAAACAGATTCCGTCTTGTGCGGGGTAGTCTTCACAAAAGGCATTTTAATTGATCTTTCAGCAATTAATCATTTTTCCATTTCACATGTTTTAATTTTTTTTATTTTTATTAGAAAAAAAAAACACAACTCACCTTAGTTCCTTGGCCTTCGATTGTATTTTTTTGCTTCCTCGTTTTTGTGTCGAGGGCTCAACATTTCGATTTCAATGATTGCTAGTTCCGCCTCTCCGATAAAATCTTAGTTTCATCCAATTCAAAGAAATTAAAATCCTTCTGCACTGCCAGAGCTTGAGTTCTATACCTGCCGAATACATTGGGCCGGATTCTCAGGACGAGTACAGATACAGGTACAAAAACTAAAAAGCCCGAGAGGTGTGTCGAATCCAAGAACTAAGAAGACTAAAACGAAAAAAGGTCTTCAAGAATGGCATCGAGTATCGACTGTTATAGTGATGATACACTTGCCTTAGCACACCTCATGTGGAATTATGCAAGGTAACCCCAGGTAATATTTACCGGGCGGAGGAGCACATACAACCCACAAGCCATCACCGAGTATTATTTCGAGCTGTTCTTTGTGTCTTCCGTGCTCCAATGTTTCTTTCGAGATTCCCTTGGGGCTTTCGGATGCTTCGGATATCTGTACAGCATAGCGAGCGCTATACTCGCTTCTTTTCTCCTACTTGTCTTTTTTGACCGCGCGATATTATCGGCTATTGAGCTACTGAAGAAGCTACTTCAAGTCGTGAAGGTTATTCCCACCTGCAAGTATCGAGGTAAGGATGGGATATGTACGCGGTATATTTTTCCTATATGCAAATCTTGTTTGTAATCTGCATGCATCCGAACCGCCTGTTTTATGAGTGATTTTGTTTGCCATTTAACGCACGATCTGTAGTAATCTGTTTCTGATTGCGAAGATATCAGCTCGATTCGAACAATTCGACTATAGAATTTTTAGATTTGATGATTTCTATCCTGAAATTTCCACCAGAACATGGGACTTGATTATTTTATTTTTTCATTATTGCAATCGACCTAGAATTTAAAACAAAAAACCGTTTTTGCTGAAAATTTGTTTAAAATTCACGTTTTAGGGTTAGTAGACCGTAAACACAAAAATGAAATTGTTCGTTCGTTCGCCCGTACGCAAGGGAATGAGAGCCAGTGGGTAATGCGATCCACCTAAGTATTTCGTCCTGCTCATGGACACCAAAACATGGCTTACCGACCAGTAGCATAACTACATAGCTTTGAAGTTATCAATACCAAAATCATCGTAAAAGTAAATAAAGGGTTTTACAATAGGTGCGCTCTAACTTTTTTCCAATAGGAACGGCAAACGACGCCGTGTGCATTTAATAAGCCCGCCCGCACGACAATTAACCGTTTAATGCAAAAATTTGAATCAACTTTCTCGATTCATGATGTTCCAGTGCCAGTGAGACAAAGAAGTGCACGAAGTGAAGAAAATATAGCGGCCGCTAGCGCATCTGTTCAAGATGATCCAAATCACTCGCTCACACGCCGTTCTCAAGGATTGGGCCTGTCTGTGACGTCATTGTGGCGAATTTCGCGAAAATATCTTGGCTTACATCCATACAAGATCAAGTTGACACAAGAACTGAAGCCGCTCGACCATGTGAAACGTCGTAGATTCGTCAATTGGGCTCAGGAAAACTTTGAAAATGATCCTGAATTCCATCGAAAAATCATCTTCAGTGACGAGGCTCATTTTTGGCTCAATGGCTTTGTCAACAAGCAAAATATGCATTGTTGGGCAGGCAGAAATTCACATATACTCCATGAGTCACTATTGCATCCCCAAAAAATAACTGCTTGGTGCGGACTTCATGCCGGCGGCGTCATTGGGCCATATTTTTTTGTTGATGATGCTGACCGTAACGTTACTGTAAATGGAAATCGCTATCGCAGCATGATTACTGATTATTGAATCGTATGGACTTGAACCATATGTGGTTTCAACAGGACGGTGCCACAAGCCACACAGCACACATTACAACCGCTTTGTTGAAGTGCAAATTTGATGAGCGAATTTCCAGAAATGGACCAGTTGAATGGCCGCCAAGATCGTGCGATTTGATACCTTTGGACTATTTTCTTTGGGGCCATATTAAGTCATTCGTCTACACCAATAAGCCGAAGTGGTCGAAAATTGGGTTCAGCGATTGGACTTCTGTAAGCGTGCTCGTAGTGGTCATGCGAAGGAAGTTGAATTTCATACATAAATGTATACATATGTCTGAACAAAATAATAAAAAAAAAATTCGTTGAAATCTCAAACCATTTTTGTTTTAATTAAAAAAAAGTTGGAGTGCTGGATAAAGGACTCAGTAGAGTCCGGAACGTCACACAAAATAAATTTAACAGTATTCACCGGAAAACCTTGTATTTTCAATTCGAAATGTGCTACTGTGAAAACATTCATCAAAAATTCTTAGAGTTTTTTAGTTTTTAGTTTTAAAAGTCAACATTTGATTCACATTTCTCATTATTTTAGTTTTTTTTTTAATTTAAGTTTATTTTTTATTAAGTTTATGATAAACTAAAGTAACCGTTGAAATGAAAAGAGGTCCTCTTCCCCCACTTTTCATTAATCGATAAATGATGGCTCCTGTGTCTCCACATTTAATTTTTATGCGATATGTATTTTTACCTATTACTTCCAAAATGTTTATCGTAATGCAGCTTTTGTAGGTAATAATAAGGTTCATAAAAAAATTAAATAAAGATGACATTTTTATAATGGGATTTTCTGCATTTTCACTGCATTGATTACTGGATTGTTAAGGTGACGTAGGAAAAATTTGTGTTTTCCAGTTATCTCACGACAGTTACAATTTAGACTGTTACATCAAATGAAAGATAATTCGTTTCCCTAAAATATTTATAGCACTTTTCCTTATTTCCTTACTTTTCCTTTATTTGCTTTCAAGACATAACATTTTAAGTACCGGTCAAAACACTTTTCTTAATCACCCTGTATCTCCACTGGTATTGAAATTTGACCCGCCCTGTAGAATAATTTTTCTCTCCAAATATATTAAGGAAAAACCAAATACCCTGTAAGTGTATATTGTCCAAAAATTAGTAGATTCTATCTAAATTTTTTAAAAAAGTTTAATGTTTATTAAAATGGGCGATATGTAGAAACGAGCGAACATATCGCGTATCCAAGCTCTGTGGAACTGGGACCCACGTTTTAGGAGATACCGAGCTATAGGTAGTAGGAAGGACAGTACCTGCGAGCCCTCGAAATTCTTTTGCGGGGATCCATTGACTCTGTTCTACATAATATCAGTCTCCGTTGTGATCCCACTGCACCATTGCACGGCGCCTACAACTTATGGCTGTTTTTGGCTAATTTTTCAAGAACAAACGGAGCCCCCCAGTTGGACACGGTATCATTCTATCGAATATTTTTTCGGTGTGTTCTTGGTGCGTAGGAGAGGAGAGTTGGAAGAAATTGTGGAGAAGAAAGGGGATACCGAACTTAATTAGTTTTAGGAATGGGAAAGAAGATCAGAAATCGGGCGGGCTAAAAATTATACGATAAAGCTTTAAGCATTGACCATAATCCACTTTAATTACAGTTCCTAGAATTTTCTCATATTACGATTTTGGTACTATTTGATGTAAATATCGGTGTTTAATAATTGGATTAAAAAAACTTGTTAGCGACTGAGAATTGTTTGGAACAGTATCCTTGCGATCGGGGTACGGATTGTGAAACTTGCAAAGTAAGATTTGATGATTATTTAAAAAATATATAAATTTTAGCAGATGCTTACTATTTAGTGTTCATTCGGGGTAAAGTGAGCCCCGGGCGAATTTTACCCTATACCAATATAGTTTTTTTTGATAATGAAAAATAATATTTTAACATAGCTAGAACATACAAAAAATGCAAATGCAACAACAGTAGACTCAAGTTGCGATGAAAAGTGCAATAGCTTCTGTTGCTGGAGAAAATTTACTTAAAGAAGACCAGTAAATATTTTGGTGTTCTCAGGACTACTCCTCAAAGCAGAGCACGCTCTCAACACACTTAATTTGATTTCAATTTATTAAAATCATATTGCTTGTCTTAATTGATCCTTTGCCATATTCTTTTGCTCCAGTTTTGGATGAAATTATACTATACCCCTTCGAAGGGGCTCACTTTACCCCAGTAGTGGTGCAAAGTGGCACTTTGAAGTATGTATAGAAAGAAGAAGATAACTTTTTTATCAGCATCAATAATTTAATTTCACGAATACATGACTAAGCTATCGATTTTGCATGAAAAGGATTTTATAATAATTACTCATAGAATCTCGGTACAAACCTTAGGGGGCTCACGTTACCCCACCTTCCCCTACTATTGGCTGTGATACGATCTACCAGAACAGCAAAGTTGCCTATAGCAAATTAACTACTGTCTGGCAGTTTTGATGGATTTTTGTGTGAATCTAATAATAATGCAAATATAATTCATTTGCTCAGGTTTAAATCCTTTACAACATTGAACACTCCACACTGTTGCACTGTATGCATTGAGTGAGAATTGAACCCCGGTAGCAATGTTTTCAAGACCTAGTCCACTACCACTGGAATACACCCGGCTTCCGATAGGGTATATTTCTCAGCATTTCATCGCATATGGTGCAATTGAGAAGATTGTATATTTTTCTGTACGTAGAATGTGTATTCGTGGTCATAGACTGCTAATTCTTTGCTCAATCAATTCTTCAAACGTAGAGGTTAAGAATTAAAAGGAAGAAAAGTGGAAACCAAATTATGTTGAACATTTCACTGCATTCTCTACAGACTTTAATTGTTGCATAACTAGCTGACGCTTATTTCACGTGGTATACTTCTTCCCGAAGATGGTTTGAGAACATTATTTTGCATCTTATTTCCAAAAGTGGTTCACCATTTCGGGTTATTTTAACGATTGTTTTAATATTTCCTTGCTCAATTACCACTAAAAGTGTATCTAACTAAAAAAAATAGATACTTAAATTTTAATGGATTTGCAAGTATCTCTATAAATTAAATACCTCATTATAATTCTGTAGAAGAAGAAGGACCAAAAAAGTGAACTTAATTTCTGCTCTATTAATCAAACCCGGTTATATTATGAATTTCCGTTCACTACGGCCCAAGAATAACAAATCAACGTCTCAAAACTCAAATAATTTATACAAATAAAATACATGCTGTAATTTGCATATTTACGCACAATATAATACAATAATAGATATCTGTAATGTTTGTCAGTACGTGACATATTTTCTCTAATGTTTTAAATATAAATTCATCCATGACTGCTCATGCATTCCACCAGGCTGTCTGTGTCTTTCGATTCGACTTCTAACTTCTAAGACCAAATAAAATGTTCAAAAATGCAAAAAAAAAAGCATTTAGCTTGGTGGGGAGGTGGCAAGTTTTCCATCGTAGTTATTATGAGTATGAGGATATGTGCGGATTACGAAATATTCCTTCAAGAGAGGAAAGGTACTTTTACAGTAGATACTTTTTTACACTAAATGGAAAATTATTAGTAAATTGTAAAGAGATCGGCGCTGTTTGCAGTAACTCCATACTGGATATAATGGTGTATTACATGCTATTACAAACAATTAAATGCAAAACAGTTTCCTGTTAAATGTGTTTTGTATTATACGTTGTAGCTTGGCGTCGACTGACTACAAGTGGCCCGATATCTGCTTCGACTTAGCACTGCAGACTGCTAAGAGGAGCACTAGATTGGGTTCAGGTCACAGGTTTTGTCGAGTTTTTTTTTTTGCTTTTAAGTTAGGTTCCCTCCCGTGTTCCTGTGCATGTGTGCGAAGGACTGCTTGAAATATTTTTAATTATAATTTAGCAAAACCGATAATAATTCCAATGGCGGAGAGAAGATTATATACATACTATAAAAAAAATACTAATTAAAGTACATCATAGTAGCAAAAAAGAATCTGACTGACAAAACAGTGGGACGGCTTGTAATTTATTCTCATCTTGTGATTCATTGTGTTCCCAGAGCGTGCTGTCTTCTTTTGTCTTTTACAACAATTCGAATCTGTTGGGTATTGTCACATTTCGAGATATTTTCAAGTAAAAAAGATACATAAATTTCAGATAGGTTTATTAGATACCATCCTACCTACGGAATAACTCAAAATTTACAGGCATTTTTCTATTTACATAATTATTATGTACTCTACGATTTATGCATAATAATAATATGAAGACGGTGTAATTTATTTTCTTTTCATGAATAAGTAAACGAACAAAAAAAAAACACTCGTGAATGGCGCAAATTTTATTATAATATGTTTGGTGGATGAGGTGGAAACGAAAATTTAAATGAATAAAAAATGTATGGCATCATTGTCAACACGAGATGAAAAGATACCGAGCCCGATTCTAATTCTCGGAAAGTTTAATTTTTACAAGTCGATTGAACTAAGAGTGGATTGTATAATGTTTGTATAACTGTAACTTGTCAGTATGTAATTGTACGAGAAACGGAGTCAACGATACAATAATTCAATTGTGTATTTTTCACATAAATATGGTAGGTATGTGTTTATACATATTCAATTTTCGTGAATGTGGCAATTTTTTTTTTGCAAATTTTTAACAGTTTCTTACACACGAAATAACAGACCTTAAATCGTATGATCATATGGTATATCTACATGTGTTGATTCTGTTTTAAAGCAATAAAATCGGAATCCTAGCGAACGGATTTTTGCAAATCGGCAAGAGTCCGTACAGACGTTAATTTATCTGAAAAATATGCTCTCTCAAAAAATCTGTCTTGGCCGAAAAACCATAACAAATTACAAAACGCTAAAGGGAGCAGTTATAAAAATGCAAAATCTACTTTTTATACTCTAGATGAAATCATATAGAGTATTATAAGTTTGATCCAGCCGAAAATTATGTAACGCATAGAACCAAGCCTCGGACGAAAAAAAGTTATATATTATTTTTTGTTTATTTGTGGCCAAAAACCTCAAATCCGCTTGACGTTCGTCCGTTCGTCTGTCTGTCCGTGAACACGATAACACAAGAACGCCTTGACCTAGGATCTTGAAATTTTGAATCTAAGTGTTTGGTTGAATTTGTAAGGCTAAGTTCGTTAACAGGCAAAATCGTCCAACTCCTTCGGGTAGCTGCCATACAAAATGTACTTAAAACACGTGTTCAAGAATATTGGCCGATAACTTTATAAGGGTTTAAGCTACGACTTGGAAATTTTGTATGTCTTAATTTTCCAATATTTGGAGCTAAATGTATGATTATGAAGAAAATCCTATTAGTCCTGTGGCTGCCATACAAAAATCCTATTAAAACATCTTCATTCAATTGACAAAACTCACTATAACTCAATAGCTATGAATTCAGAATTTTGTACAAATTAGTTTTGAGTGAATACAAAGTTCGAGTTTACTAATCAGCGAAATCATTTTACTCCTTCTGGTACCTTTCATATAAAATGTCCTCAAAACATGTGTTCAAGAATATTGACCAATAACTTCGGAATGCCTAAAGCTACGACTTTGAAATCTTGTATACGTTGGTTTTTCAATAGCTGGAGCTAAGTCTATGATTATGAAAAAAGTCCTTTTAGCCTTTCGTATAGCCGCCATACAAATATCCTACCAAAATGTCTTCACATAACTTACGAAACTCACTATAACTCTAGTTATCTTTTAGATACGAATTCGAAATTGTGCACAAATTAGTTTCGAGTAAAAAAAAAGTTTGAGTTTACTAGGCAGATAAATCCTTTTGCTCCTTCTGGTACCTGCCATATAAAATCTCCTTAAAACATGTGTCCAAGAATATTGGCCGATAACTTCAGACAGGCTTAAGCTATGGTTTTAAAATTTTGTATGTGCTAATTTTGCAATAGTTGGAGCTAAATGTATGACTATGAAGAAAATCCTATTAGTCCTTCGAGTGGCTGCCATGCAAATGCCTTGTTAAAATATCTTCATTTAATTCACGAAACTCACTTTAACTCAAGAAATCGGTTAGCCACGAAGTTTAAATTTTGTACAAATAAGATTTAAGCAAAAATGAAGTTAGACTGCGTTTGTTAGTGAAATTTCTTGACTCCTTCGGGTAGCTTCCATACAAAAAAATCCTTGAAAAGACAGTGTTCTAGAAAATTTGTCGATGGCTTCACAACCATTTTAGCTGTTTGTTTAAAATTTTGTATACGTTTGTTTTCCAATAGTTGAAGTTAAATGTATATCTTTGAAAAAAAATCCTATTAGTCCTTCGCGTAACAGCCATACAAATATCCTTTCAAAATGTCTTCACTTAATTTATGGAACTCACTATAACTCAAGTAATCGTTTGGCTGTAAATTTAAAATTTTGTACAAATTAGTTTTGAGTGAAAACGGGTCAGCGAAACTCTTTCACTCCTTCTGGTACCTGCCATACAAAAAATCCTTAAGATACGTATTCAACAATATTTTCTCATAACTTTTGAACGCGTCAAACTACGAATTTGAAATTTTGTACACATTAATTTGTGGATGGTTCCAAGGAAAGGGATAAATATATAAGAAATCGAGTGAGTCCTTCCTGCACCTCACATGTGAATGTCCTTCAAAAATGACATTTTATTCCCGATGGCACACCCAGTTCAAGAAATGATTTTAAACATTGATTATATTGTCTTTAAGTTTCAAGTAGCAACTGAATGGAGGTCCTTAATAAAGGACATACAACATGTACATACGTAATTCTACTTTAGCCCCAACTACAATATAAATCGGAGTTCAGTATCATCTAGAGTATTATACTATTGGCTTGCAGCCGATCGTGACTGCAGTATGTTTTTTATTACGTTTTAAAAAATACAACTATTTTCAAAATTATAAGTTTTGTAAAAAAAATTCCTTCTGTATCTTACACTAGTAAACGAAAAAAATGTTTAGCCACACATAACTTCCAAAATGGAGGGACTTAAAGATAAATGTACGTACGTTCACATGTACATATGCACTATATTTTTTTATAGATTTAAAAATATTATTATTCTCCTTGATGGCATTTGACCGATTTTGGTGACATTTCGCCAAAAAATGATTTTATGCAAATTTGTTTTTTCGAAATTTTTTACGAAAATTATTTTCGAAAATTTTTCCGAATTTTTTTTTTTGTTTTTTAAACATTAGTAATAAAGTAAACCTATTATAATTTATTCGGACAGTTCTTATTCCGCCATTCCGCCAGTCCATTTACTCATGAACATATTTATTTTAATTTAAAATTCTCAGATGCATTTGTAAAATTTTAATTTTCATCTCGTTTTATCCATCGTCCGACCATAAGAAAATTAACAGAAGGGACTAAAGTACTGCACATTGAGATAAACACAAAAAAAAAATTTGCAGCAGCCAGAACGTGGCATCACATTTGAGAGCTGGCATATGAATGGTGCCAGAGACTCAGACAACACTACTGCGAGTGTTGCCAGTTCGTTAGATCTTTGCTGTTTTCTGTTGTAGTTTAACAGATAGAGTGTAGCGATGGCGAAAAGAGCACAGGGATTTCTCTCAAGTGATAAAAAAAAAGTTGAGAAATAGTTTGGTCATAAAAACTGAACCGTTTTATGATTTAATGTGTTTCATCGCCATGTTCTGAACAAAACACCGAGTGGAATGTAGAGGGGCAAAAGAAGCCACAGAGTATGTATACTCATGTTGCCCACCATACCATTGTTTATGTTTTCCAGTTGTATACTATCGTTTCGAGTACAGTGTTGGCTCGTCTCACTAAAGCTAGCAACATACTTTTAGGTAAAATGTTGCTGAGGAAAATTAAAAACTGAAAAGTGCAATTAAGATGCAGAACAAATTTATTGAAAAAGTTTTTTTTTCCTATTCTTTTGGTTTAATAAAAATGAAAATATAATACTCGTACAACGGGTGCAGGCAATTTTGTTAAATTTATGCGAGAGTTTGCATCACTAGAATTTATATTGCGAAAATATATTTTTGATTTGGCTCCGGTACCAATTACATACATTTCTGTCTGTCTCTCTTTTCTCAGAAGAATAAATACTTCTGAATTCAGCAAACCAAATACTGTTCCTACGAATGCGTCTTATTATTATTATATATATGATTAAGGAACGAATTTGTGAGCCATTACTAAAGTGATGCAAAATGTAATGGTTCTATCTAAAATATTCACGATTGTCCTTCATGTGCAGTTGTGATCAACGCTTTTGGAAACTATTCACGAACGTACCTGGTAGGACAAGTAATAATTACAGAATCGATTCCGTACTTTCAGATTCATCAACTCTTTTAAAATGGTAATGTCAATTGTTCCAGGCTTTTTACCAAATTGAAAATATACAAATTCAGGATAGTATTTTCTTTTTTATTTATTCGAATGAAGTTAACAAATCAATAACACTTCAATTTTAGCTTCCAAGTGCTACATAATCATTTCGAAAACCTAACGGCAAGTGGACAGGCAAAGCATAACTTCAAAAGTGCTTATTTAGCTAAACGATGTTGTGGCGAAAGGAAAAAAGCCGAGACAGAATAGTTGCACAGAACATGTCTCAGCGGAAAGAGGAATACACCCAGCAGTGCTTTGCTGATACTTGTTGACTTTTGACACTTGTGACCCTGTGTGAATACAATAGAATGCGAGAAACACACGAAGTAAATGCCCCCTCACGACTTCTATCTCGCCACTTTCTTTATGTTCACCCAACCCCACAGAGGGTTAAGAAATAGCTGCAATGAGAACAATCAAAGCATTAAAAAATCAGAAGTGATATTGCTACCCACCCTTTTATCGTTGCTCCTGTAGCTGTAGTTCTCAACACACCGAGATCAGGAGCACAAGGAGCAAGGAATTGTGGTGAGATATCCAGAAGAAAAAAAAACACTACAACTGAATTTAACCCACACAAAAGAGGGTACTCCTCGGAGTGGGCAAAGAGTTGTGTTGGGGTTCATCATTGTGGACGGAAAAAAATCGATTGCACGGCTTAAAAAAAATGGGAAATACAACATTTATTGGAAACCTCTGTGAAGCGATTTTCTCTGTGCAATTGTGTGTGTGTGTGTGTGTATGCGAAAAACGTAGGAAAATGAAAGTTGACAGCGCTGTAGAAGCAATGTCCTCTTTGCATCGGGATCTCTGGATGCTCGAGGATTCATCATAAAATCTTTCATGAAAACGCCTCCAATCCTCTCGTCCCAATACATCCGCTAAAATAGAGTAGGGTTCCTCGCATGGGGGCCCTGTAAATCGAGACAATTTTAATGTGTACATGGTGGTAGGTGTTTCGTGGTGGAGCGCTAAATCAGAACATTCCCTCGCGTTAGTAGTCAAACTGCGCTCCTAATATTATTTATCTCGAGCCACGAGCCTCCTCTTCCTTCATCCTCTTCGCCGTTAGTCCTTTCGATATAATATCGCAAAAGTAAAGCACGTTCAGGATTCAAATATGTCCAAAAAGAAGATATAGGTACGCAGAAACGATTCTATTCATCATTAGACCTGTTCCATCCCTTTCGGGTGAATTGGTGCTAAAAATGCTGTGCAAATAATTTTTTCAAACCTTCACTTCATCGCCCGCCCCATTCTTTATCACTAAGCAAGAACTAGGTAAAAAAACAAGCCGGCAGACCATCGTCAACCCTTGGAACGAAGGGGTGCAATAGACTGAGTGAAAAAGCGGTGTGAACGTGGGGGTTAGGGGGCATAACTCATAATTTAACCTGGAAAATGGGGTTGACGGAGGATATGGCTGGGCTTGGCAGGCTCAATTTAATCGCGTTCTGTAGATAAATTAATAAAAATTTGCCATTAGCGAAATGAGTTGAAAGAAAAAAAAAGAAACGAAACTAATGCAATAGAAAATATTGGTGTGTAGAAGCTATCATCTCAGTAAAGTCCAAAAGCATCGGATCAAATAGCTTGTAGACTTGGTGTTGAAAATAGAATCAGATCAGACTGCAAATTGAATTGTATCCTCATGTCGCAGTCTTGCATATTGAAATCGTCGTATTGATCTAGCATGACTGGATTAAAGACATTCATGCCGTAAACACTTCTTGACATTGTTCCTTGAACGAATATCATAATCGAATGAGGGACACGCAAGAAGTTTTTGACAAACTCAATCGCATCAGTTCGTTCGGAAAAGATTCATTGTAAGTCAAGACAAAGTCTAAAGATTAAAGTACAATAACGAAGAAAGGAGAAGTCAGTCGTCTTTTTTATAAGATATGGAAAGATCACATTTTTGAATAACTGTCAAATGTCTCGGAAAGATTATTATTTTGAAAAAATTTAAGCTCCGAACTGTGTAACCACTTCTATGAAGACTTTTTAATAATTTTATGAAAGTTAGGGGTGGTGAGGAGGAATTTTAATATATTACAAAATTCCTTCATCAAATTAATTCAGAAAGTATTCATAGACTATTGAATGAGAACTGCTCAAAGGACCAGAAGCATTATCCTCATTAATAAAAACGGTCTTGCAAGTTCATACGCTACAAGACGTAGACGTAGACAACGACACAGCAAAATATTTAAATTAAATAATTTTAAACTCTCTTAGCTACGCAGAAATAGTAGCCATTATAAATTTTGTCAAGGCGTGTGATTTTGAGGCAGTACTTCCAAATCATAATTCTGTAGCAGCTATCGATTTTATTAAAAACCCTTAAAATAAATAATAGCTGCAAACATTTTTACATGAAGATGAGAAAATGCTCCTTCAAAATGGCTGGTCAATGTTCGGATCAGTACCCTCATAAATATTTTCATTACTTTTAGACTAGGTGAAAAACGCGCTGATTGATTTCAACTACCTCGTATCCATTCTCTAGCTTCATTGGCGAGCTGCATCTGAACGATCCCTTAAAAAAGTAAATTAATTTAGCAGAAAGCTGTAAAGTTAAAGCTTCAGATAAAACTCTCAAAATAACTTGGACAGGAATGGGAAGAACGGCGAACAAAAAGACTTTGCGACTGCAAACTTAACTAGCAAATATCTGCCAATATTCGCCGGTATGCAATTGTGTTCCCGCTTTCAGGGTGGCTTACACCCTGCTCCATCGTTCGTTCTTCCATGGAACTCATCTCAACCGCCGTTGAACTGGAACAATCCGAAATCGAATCATAAGAAACCGAACAGAACCAAAGCGTTCGATCTGAACAGAAAAATAGGAACAGTATAACGGATGTGGCAGTCGAGTGAGTTGGGTGGTAGCATCCCCCACGAATTTGTATCGATTTTGTGGAGGTCTTGCTCATTCTCGACGTCGCTGCCGTGCTTTTTTTTATTTTAGATTTCGCATTCGCTACAACTTTTTTCGCTCAACTTTTCGCTTCATTTCGCACACTACACTTCACCTCTGTGCTCGCTTTCCTTCGGGTTTTTATTTGCACACATCGCGTCGAGTTCGAGGAGCGAGAAACAAACCTTCGCCCTTCGCGAACGTCCGCGAGCTTCAAGCTCAAGTCGAGGTGAGGTTATGTGTGAGGCTGGCAGAAGGGGCCATCGAACGGGCAATAGAGCGCCCGAATGCACCCCGAAAAAAATTCTGTTTTTTTGCACCTTGGATAGACCCAAGTCCTCCTACTGCCTGCCAGCATGCAATGGTATAGCGGCTGGCACTACTTCACGCCACCAGCACCTCCGTATCCCCTTACCTTATACACCGGAGTATATGGCACTTTATTCGGAATATAAATTTCTTACAGAATGTCCCGCGACAGTGTATTAGTGCGCTGTTTAATGTATCAAAGTAATAAAATTCTGCAATAAATATTTATGGCGTTTCGAGTGGAAACATTGTTGCTTGGTGCCTTTGCCATTGCCATTGCCATCGCGTTCCTTCTTGCACACTAACTTGGCTGCAACTGTGCGCTAGCCATATAAAAGCGCAGTGAAGGGTGCATTCGAGGAAGTCAATTTATAGAAATTGCAGAAACCGAACATGGGCAGGGCTCGAAAAAGCACTAGAAGAACATTACGGCCCTGGGTGGAGACTAGAGAGTGGTGATTCGAGTGTGGCCCGGATAACAAGAAACATTCAATAAATTTATTGTGATGATGAAAACCATTACGGAAATATCAGAACAAATTAATTTTATGCTTTTGTATAGAAGAAAAACAAAAAAAAAATTTCTATCTTCGGAAATCGATATAAAGTTAATGACTTGGTCAGAAGGTACGGTTGGTTGTTGCCAGGTCATTACCCAATTGTTCGCCAACACACTTGAGATATTCCCGTGATAAGGAGCACTGTAATTGTTGAAAACTGTGCAATTCGTGACTGCTTGTGAAGAGCTACAAAGCGTCCGATAGAGTATGGCATAATCTCCAAGGACGACACATGGTATTACATACTTCTTCTCATTCACCACCCCAACTAACATCGATTTCTTATTAATTTTTACAAGTAGCTATGTACAGAATTTTGGCAACTATAGAAGCAATTTTGTACATTGAACCTTCATATCAATTGGATCATAAAATTTAGTTTGAATAAAAACTCGTTTACAAGAAATTGCTTACGCTTAGTATCCCATCTCCCACAGGACAGACGTAAATCTTCCGTCAAATCTTACTTATGTATCCGTCACGTCTACCTCGTTCTTTGTACATAATATGAAAAATAATTGTGCTTCATGAATTTTGAATAGTTTCAAAACTTCTTCCAACATACCGATAATCAATACTTGTATGCGAAACTATGTGTTTCTTCTTAATAAAGTTTAACAACGTCAAATTTATTTTTCAACTATTGATAATAAAAACATCAGTCGTGAATGGATAATTCTGTCCTGAGTCCATCCACGCTCGGATATCATTAAAGCAAACCGAGCAGGTGATTGCTCGCAGACTCATGACTACTGACTAGGTACTAAAGAAATTGCAATAATTTGAAAACGATGACGATGAGTTGAGACTGATTACTATAGGCTTGGATTATTGCTTATTGCAAAAAGATATTCAAATTACGCGCGGGTTGATGAGATACTGCAACCGCCATTTTAAGTTGAAATAAAATTGGGCTCGTTTGAAAAGTCTCCCAACTAAACACAGCAGGAACATCAATCAGGTGTGTTCTAGCTTTGCTAGCGTTGAGTAAGAAACTAATTTAGCGTGTTTTTTTGCATTTAACGATTTTTTTTTCATTCATGGGATTAGACGGGTAAATTGTTTGTTAGTGTGGTTAAGTTGGTGGTATTTCTTAGATTTTAAAGATTTTTGTAATTATCAACATTGTCGGCTACCGGAAACACTTTTTGTGGTATATCCAGCTTTTATTTAATTCTGAGAAAATCAGATATATGAGTACATAGATAGGTAGAAATATGTTTCTTGATTTTTCGTAATTTAGCTTGAACAGATAGAGCCTTCGTTAGATTTATGTCAAAAAGAATTAAAATAGCCATTAAATGTTTTATAATCCTGTTACTACTACAACTAGAAAAACTTTTTAAGATAAATACAAATATCTTAGCTTTTTCTGATATGTGTACTGCACTGATTTTCAACTTTCTAACGTAAGGCGTTCTAGTGCCTACCTCAAGGATAGGATAGGACATCATAAGTAAGCAATTGAAATGAGCTCATTTATTTAAATTTGAAACAGGTAAATTGGTTATACTCAAAATATTCTAAAGATAGGATTAGCAATCGAGAACTTATACTAATTTATTCTAAGTAAGGCCTACCTATCTCGAATATTCTCGAATATTCCCCACATTTTTCATCAGGGAAAATACAAGAAGTCACCATGTACATTTGGATACCATGTTTTTTTACTAAATATTCACAGCGTTAAGAAGAGATCCAAAGATTCCGTGCAAAAACTAAAACTTCTGGCTTACCAAAAATTTGCATTCAGACTTGGTGCCTTTTCCTTGTAAGTCGAATTATATATTGTAATCTATGTATCTATCAAACAAAAAATTAAATTAAAAAAATTATGGTTGGCTTTCTCATATCTTTACAATTTTCAAAAAAACGATTATTTTTTACATATTTCGAAACCACTTTTTGGGCTAAAAACTGTCAAAAAAATAGTCGAAAATTGAACATTTACTTGAAAAACCTCACATCTATTAGGTTTTCTAATTTTTTTTTTATAATTTTATAGGTCCTTCCCATTCATCTGTCAGTATTCGAAACATTTTATTTTCTGTTTAAGATCAATAGAAAAATATGACAATTTTCGAGGTCTCGTAAAAGACGCCTAATGGAATACACTATAAAGCCGCCATTTTGTTTCGTAAGCCACAAGAAAAAAAAATATTTTAATAGCTGAAAGTTGTAATAATTTTATGTAAATTTTTTAAAATGATGCTATTATTAGAAACTCATAAAAATAACTCATTTTCGGACGTCTAAAGTGTTGGATAAAAACGATTGTATAAAATCTGATTAAAATAAAAAAGGGATTTTTTAACGTGGATCAACGACTACTACCAACAGCAAAATTTGTGTACTTACACAAATACATATATAAATATTTTCACACTCTGTGCGCAGCGAATTTAAAGTTCGATAGGTTTTATATATTTATATAGTTCTGTTTCAATTTTGATACTAAGATTAGAGTTTTCTAAAATTGTGGAATGTAATGCATTTTCACGTTGTAGGATTCATCAAGAAATTGACCGTCTATTTTACGTAAAGAAGAAATTTATCGTCGCTGTAATTCTATAACCCAAAAATTTTAGCTTTTTAAGATATGTACATGTAAACAAAACTGATTTCAAATGATATTTTTAAAAAATTAGAGTTTCATCAAGCGATTTTTAGGGCTACAATGCTTTAATAAACTTTGAACACATCAGCGCAGAAGGTCCTCGTTACATTTTCAACGCCTCTTCAGTAGGTATAATTGCCAAATATTATTGGCACCACTTTTCATGGCAATACCTGGTAGCTCTATTCTATCACTCAGTTGTTGGGTTAGTAAAAAAAATTGATTTATTAGTTTAGCCTACCTATCAGTAACTTTTTTAACCTACATATTCTACATAATCAGTTCTAATTTTGTAATGTAAATAAGAAATCTCACTCGATAAATAGACGGAAATGATTCATTTTGAGGGATTATCACAACAGATTTAAAATTCGATAAACTTGAAAAAACTTATCAAATATTTTCAATCGTAGGTACTCGTTCGTTATTACCGTCATAATTTACTAAAAAATAACGAAAGTGCTTGTAAAATAGCAGCATTTTTATTTAATTATTTTTTTCGAGTATAATCAGATACTTCAATGTGTTATTAATTAATTTTCATAAAATTGTATATAAATAGAAATAAAGTAATAAAATATATAAGAAAACAATTGCTTAAACTCTCGTATGTTACGAGTAACCAACGTACGCGTTTCTGTCAACTGTAATGGGAAACAATAACTAAAGCCTATTAATATTATGATCTTTATCTCAAATTAGTTTTATCTGTAAGCTTTTTATAATATTTTTTAGAGATAAGAAAAGAACAAATAAATTTGTATTACGTGTAACTAATAAACATATTTGTGTGGAGGCTTTGGTAGTTAACATTTCAATTTGTAAATGAAATATTAATATGAATTTGAATAAATTACACCGTTCTGAGAGCCTAAAAAATTAACTAACAAAAAATATTGTCCACGAAGGCTGTTTTTGTTTTCTAAGACTTGTTAATGAATATGAGAATCATATGTACTATTTCATCGTTGTATTGTGTATTAACACAATTAATTGATTCTGCCTGCATCAGTTTAAAAGGAATGGCATTGAATTCAATAAATTCGTAATAAGTTCTTCAGGGGCCTTATTACTGAATACGATACGATCAAACTCTATATTTCAGTATGCCGAATTTGGGAATTTACTATTGATTTTGATCGTATCGTATTCAGTATAAAATCAGATAAATAAAATTTCGATTTTTAATTATTCGTTGTGAAACATTTCTAAAATTGTGGAATGCAATGTATTTTCACGTTGTAGGGCTGATCAAGATATTGACCGTCTATTTTACGTGAAGAACAAATGCATAAGTATATCGTCGCTGTAGTTTTGTAACCCAAAAAATTCAGTTTTTTTTAGATATGTACACGGAAACAAAACTGATTTCAAATGATATTTTTGCCGATGTAATAATTAAAATTCAATCATTCTACTGAAGCACTATGTTGGCTCTCTCTTGAAGAACGTACCAAATCGTAATGTCAATTAACCGATTATAAAACTAGTATCTACAGGAACAAAAGTATTACAACTCACTCACAGGACTTCGGCAGTATAAGGAAATTTTGACAGAGTCTACTAAGATGGCGAGCTACCTTTAAGCAGTAACTAGCTTCTGTGAATAGGTACAATAAAACAACAGACATTTTTCAGGACACTCTTTATCCCATTATAACCACCACCTTCATGTCTCTAAAGGGCACCATACACTATCATTTCTGCATGTCATGCATGCATGTCATGATTGAATTTTGATTTGCCATACACGTTCATGCCAACCAGTCTCGCTTCAAAACTCGAAGTGAAATGGTCGACGTATAGTGGCTTGTGCTCTCCTAATCGATAAAATTTTGGACGGTACGCAAAATCGTTTGAAAGCGCGTAGCTTCCAAACCCGTTGAGATATTGACATGAAATTTTTATGGTTGGTAGATTGGATGAATCCCAACGACTGGTTTCTTTTGGAGGTGTGTATGAAAGGGGGGAGAGGGGACGGTTTTTGGCGAAAAATTTTGGTTTCTAGATCTTAAGAACCACTTATGCTATGAGCTTGAAACTTGGAACTTACGTAGTTTCAAAAATAAAATTGTTAATAAGGGTTGAGGGGTGTATAAGTGGGGGGAAAACAATGAGTCTGAAACGCATGAAAGCCGGGATTCAAACATTTTAAAATCCATATCTATGGAACAATTTATGTCAAAAGTTTGAAACTCTATTCTTGTCCTCACGTATACTTCAAGATTAGACTAGGGATAACATTTTTAAGGGGGGGTGGTGGGGTGTGAGGTTGTGGGTGGTGCATTGGGGGTGGTGAAATACTTTGGATTACACTATCTTCCGAACCAATTACACCAGAAGAGAAAATTTAGTTTCTGTATGTAGGATCACAAGAGGAGTCTACTGAAAGTACAATTTTAGAGGGGGCGAGAGGGTGAGCGCTATAGTGTTTGAGACAGCAATTTTTCAAAAAATGTAATTTTTATATCACTGAAACCGTTTTAGATATGATCTTGAAAACTTTACAGGAGTTGAGGTGAGGAGGCATTTTTGGGGGTGGTGGTGAAAGGGGGTAGAAAGGAAAATATTCTGATTTTTATTTCTCGAAAACAGTAATAGTAATGAATAGAAGGCTAACAATTTAGTATTATTATAGAGTTCAATAGGGGTAGCACGATACGGCGGTGAGGGGTGGTTTATATCTCAGAAGCGGTTTATGCCAGTAAGTTGAACACATATGTATGTAGATGCAATACTAGAGTAATTAAACCAAAAAAAGTTTAAATTTTGTTTATGTTCAGAGATCGAGTAAGAAAAATGTATGTATTTTCACGAACATCTTTAAAACTTTTACCTAGATATATCGAGCTTTTTTACTTTTGCGGGTTCTACATATGTATGTATGTATATATGCTCCTAAAAATATTCTTCTAAATTTTTCGATATATAACCCCTATAATGCGGTTGTGTACATATTCACGAATTCCTGTATATTTCTAAACCAGGAAGCTTTAATGAACGGTATTTTTTAGATTGTCAGTTGCATAGTAACCTACATCGCTTCAAAACACGCAACGCGTCCCGAACTTCTACCGAAAAAATAATAAAGTTGCGCCCAAACGGTTGGCCGATTTTTTTCTCTGCGTCGATCCACCCGTACCTGACTAGGTGCTGACATGGCGGGGTTTTTGGCAAGTAATAAGCAAGGCGCGAAACTTCGTAGTTCTAGTGCAATAACACGATCATGTAATTCAAAGAATTCTATAACCATAAAATCGCAAATTTCATTCAGAAATAAAATTCGATTTCTAAATTCCTAGAAGAAAACCAGAAATTGTGAGTAATTTAGCCGTATGAAGATTCATGCAACGCACATGGCAATAAGATATTTGTTTTCCGTTAGGATACGGAACAAAAATCAAAGAAAATCTTTTTCTGCCTTCAATGAGCCGAGTTTTACGACTGTCCTTATATCTTTGTAGCCTGGTGATAAAGAGATTCGTTCTAAATCGGGTTAAATTTTAAATATTATATTTAATATTTAATTTGAATAATACAAGGATATGGGTAATAAAACGAATTTGGGTAATAAAAAGTAAGGACACAACAAATACTGTAAGCCGGACATCAAAGGATTTTTTGTCTGACTAAATCTACCCGTACCTGACTAGGTACCGACATGGCGAGGTTTTATGACAAGTAAACCTTCGTAGCGCTAGTGCAAAAATACGATCATGAAAATCAAAGAATTCTGTAACCATAAAAACGTACCTATGTACATATGTTTCATTCAAAATTAAAATTTCGATTGCTTAATTGCCAGGAACAATTCTAAAAATTGTGCGTAATCTAGCGATCATATCAGTGCGCTAGCCCTATGAAAATTCACGCATCGCACCTGGTAAAAAGATATTTCTTTACCGTCAGGATACGACACCAGAATCAAATCGCCTTCAATGAACCGTCATCCGCATTCGAAAAATGTAAAGATGGAATGACGATCACCATAGACCATCATGCATTTCGTCATGCGCGTTGGCTCCGCCCACAAAAATCAAAATTTTTTGATTTTCATCATGCCGCAGACGGTCGGCATGAAATGCCATCATGCAGCCCCATACACGAGAGATTTTCGAGAAAAATTCAAAGCTTCGTGCATGCATGACATGCAAAAATGATAGTGTATGGTGCCCTTAACGTGTGAGATGCACGTCGTTTCTGTAAAATTACATATAAAGCGCTCTCAAATTGTTTTTGGTGGAGAGGCCAAATCCAGTAGATTCTTTCTTACCTCTTAAGACCGTGAGCGTGACACATTGGAAGCAGAAAGCAACGGCAGAAGCAGAGAAGAAAGTCCATGCTAACTGCCATCGAAGGTGAAAGCACGGAATAATATTTCCATGATAACTGTAAACAGTCACAAGTATTTTAGTCTCTCGTTTGCAGGGACGAAAATATTTTGATTCTGTTAATTTTTCTGAGCTTCCAGTTTGCATTACACTTCTGACAACATTCCCAATTCTTAAAAGATTATTGTTGGCAGCACTGAAGCAGCGGCAGAATTTTAGATTTTTGAACGCAGCACTGTTTTCGTCTCTGCTTCCTTCCGCTGCTTTCATTTACACAGGCGGTTTATGATCCTGTACGTTTCAAGAAAAAGCTGCCGCTGCTTTCTGCTTCTAATGTGTCACGCCCTTTAGTGTCGGACTTTGGACAGCTAATAACCCTACTTTTTTCGATGAGAACCTCGTCGACATCCGGTAATCCTCTGTTCTCTGACAATTTTAATCTACGTGAAATTGTAACCACAACTTGTTATTATGAGAGATTTGTTTTCATTCTACCATCCTACCAGAAATATGAATCATATTCTTAGACTTTTTCCGCTGTATTGTATTTGTCTTTCTTTGAGGTGTTAAGATAAATAAATGAGACATTGGCAGGCATTGCCGATAAAGGCAACTTCAGAGTCTCAACTTCTGCTAGATTCCGATGTGCGGTCGAGTGCGTCCTTTGAAACTATTCCAAAAGCCAGTTTATAAACAATATTAGTTGCATATTTTCGTCGTCTAATTCTAGTGAAACCGATTCGAAATTTCTTCCAGTTGATATGAGTTCTATTGGCATTCGGAAAGTAATTTATCCTACTCCAATTGAGATTCTCTCCTCTTGCCCAAACTCGAACTAGAAAAATCCAATCACAACAGAACATTCCCCTCGACTCGAATAAAGCCATCGATTCTGATTCAGTTCAAATCCGAAATGTAATTTTATTTTTATATTTGTAGGTAGGTATATGTGGATGGAAAAAGACCCTGCATTTGAACTGTGTAGAACCGTAACAACACACTCCCAGCGAGAGGAAAAAACATACATAACTCAGAAACAACAATCCATTTATTTCGTACAATAAACTTTTGTCGAAAAGTAAAATAATAAAAAATAAAATAAAAAATAGAAATGGATAAAAAAAACCACACCATGAAGGAACAAGAAAAAGAAATAATTTCTAACATTGGACGAGCGGAGCCCATAAAATCATTAAAGTAATTACACTTTATGACGGGTGTTTTGTAATAAAAAAACCCACCGCCATGAAAATTACTTTTTTATTTATATGTGGCCCAGGCTGGGCCGCCGAGTGTGGCTCAGGAGGGGTATACAAACATACGGGTTTCTCTTGTATTTGTGTGTTAATATTTTATATTTATATTTTTCCCATTTGTTTTCTTTTGAGCTTCTTGGTTTTTCGCTTCTTCTTAGAGCGTTAGCGAGGTGGCCCGGTGTGGCTGTGGCTGGTTCAGAGCCCGGCTTGCTCAAATAAAGCGCATATTTTAAAAACGAAAATGAGGAAATAGTAGACTGCCACAGTGCCAGTGCGCCAGCCAGCCTGCCGGATGGGATCAGATTGGTTGAAGAGGACGAGAAGCGGAGGGGTGGTCTTGATTGCTTCCCTGGAATCGGGTTCTTTGAATTTTATTCTCTTTAATTGCATACTCGGCCTCTACTGCTGCGTACTTGTATTTCCTTTTTTCATGGACATGAAAATTGTGTTTTCTGGCTAGTTTTTCTTGAGCTTCTAACTCGGAATTTCACAACCCTGTACAAGAGGATTATAATGATATGTATGTATATAATCGTTCGATATCTAGATACAGTATACAGATAGTCACCTTAATATTCGGACACTCATGGACGAAAACTTGAAACGTACAAAAAGGGATATGCATTGTTTGATTTTATTTGTGGTTTCGATTCCAACCTATTATTGGATACAATTATTATAGTTTAAGAAATAAAATAAAAATATTGAGTAAAATATAACAAAAATGTATTCATCCATAGCAAACATTACACAAATTTATAGCAATAAAAAAATCGTACACACGATTTGTAGAAAAAAGGGAATTCCCGAAATTCCTTGCTGACCACGCGGAGTTGTCTATTTACTATTAAATTAGTATAAACTTCGACATAAAGCTTTAAATGGCGTGTAAAGAAAAAAATACCACATTTTAATTTTCCGAATATTAAAATGGGCTCGTTTTTGTTAAATGTAGAGTCACTGTATAAGAACTAACACAAACATCCATTATCTTGAGTACGGACAATGTGTGTTTCATTTGAAACCAGTACATTTGAAATTTTTTTGCAGTTGTCCGATTTTTCATTTTTATCTCCACTAAAGTGGATAAACGCTGTATTTAGTTGACATTTCATGAGACATATGTATCTCGATTCCGTGAAACGTTAATCAAAATCCATCTGCTACACGTATACACACTAAAACTATGCCATTTAAGAAACCTGCGAACTTTGGAGTTCGCAGGGTTCAAGAGTACTAAAAAGGTACCAAAAGCGGTCATTGTCCGTACTCAAGATAGTGGATGTTTGTGTTAGTTCTTATACAGTGACTCTAGTTAAATGTAGGTAGTCAAAACTAGATAATATATTTTTGTTATGTCTTATCCAATATAATTATGCTTTTCTCGTTAATAAAAGTAGTTGCTCTCAGTTCTGAAAACCAGTAGGTATCTATTAATAAAAAATCTCTTATTATTTTCTCACCTGTTTTACCTTTTTTGGTAAATATCCGAAGCCTACCTACCTAGTCTACAACCTGTAAGTAGATGTACTTTACTAAGTAGTGGGACAGTTGGTTGAGATATTGATAGCAAACTAAATAAGTAATGGACTAGATTTATGAACTGACTTGGTATGAGTCAGTATGTATGGTAAAAGAGTCTAGTAATGAACAATTTTAATTGTGCAATATAGTGTTAGCTTAGACACTTTTTGAGTTGCATGCTCTACTTCGGTTTGTGTCTCTGATGTATGCATGACGATTGATTCATTATGATCTATGTTCTTTGCTTTGTCCCCACACTCAAAAGGTGACCAACTCTCTTCATTGTAAAATGCTGCTGGAACTTGCATTACGAAATTTTACGGTAAAAAGTTAAAACTTGGTTTATAGTTGAAGGGCTTCATGCTTAAATCACTTCTGTATTCACAAAAAACCCAATATTAAATAGGACAGCAGAGAAATTTGTGCGTGTATAGTATGCCAAACATTTTACATTATTCCCATTCCGCATACAATGTAAAACGCATGAAGATGGTATACTCAACACGGCACACTTACGTCCATTTGTTTCTTTTTCAATTAAAGTTGGTTCGCTTTCACGCGATTGCTTTATAAGGCAAATTTATAGGTAAGTGTAGATCATGGTTTGATTTTGAGCTGGTCCATAAATATAGAGAGACAAATGTATGCAAAATTCAGACGATTCATGCAAATGATTTGGTTCATTATTATGATGAACAAAGTTATCAAAAGAAATTACTCTGTTCATCAATATTATGAATTCGTTCGTTGGTTCTCTTTCATAATTTCTGTTATTGTGTGAGTGTGTGAAGAACAGCAAGAATTAATAAATAATTATGCAGATTGAACGGTTTGTAGTATAGCCTTTAGATGTTTAAAGAGGTTTCTTGCATTGCGTTTTGAAACTACCAGACCATATTTAATTTAAAAGAAAAAACTTTAACTGCGTCATAACGCGTAATTTAATTTATTTGGAATGTCCTTCGAGTGACAGTACAGTTTCGATGCGCAAAACCATCGATTTTAGGGGCTTATTCACCATTATAAATTTTAATATTATATCTCATCATTTTCTTAGATCACATTGAATATTTTGCCGCTGCCGCCAAAAATTTTATTTTAAAAAACGGGGGTGAAAAATTTGAATATTTTCCATTACCACGACTCCGACTTCGTATATACAGAGCTACTACAAATTTCTACCCTCTGCCTGGTAATTTCGTCATTTTTTTTAATATAAATATAAAAATTTGTTCCATCTGACGAGGCCGTTCATTAATCGTATACTCGCAGTGGCTTCGCGAAGAGAGTACTTTTTTACCCCCTCGTTAAATCGAAACAGCCCTGCCACGGTGCTCCTTCTGCCAAACAACTGGCAGCAATTGATGGGAGATTTCCGAACGAAAGAGGATATGCGGGGCGTGTAATGTAATTCTAAAACACAACGCATAGTTACACACAAACACCGTCAAAGAATGCCAAGGGTGGATTGAAATAACTCTCAAAAAAGAAGAAGAAATGAATAAAAAATAATAATATAGATGTGTATTTTAAAATTGTACGTTTCATGTGCGCGGGAGGGAGGGTTAGCGGGTGGACGCGTCGGTTGTAGTAGGCTAGTTGGATATATAATAAAATATATAATTTAAAGGAGGAACGTACCAACGGAAATACAGTTACGTAGGCAGTAACATGATTGGGTCATATTATTTTGTTGCTTTGATGTCGGTGTCGTCCGAAATAATATCGCGAATGCGAATAAGACGTGTTATTAAACGTAGCGCTACAAAAAAAGTCATTTCCCGTCTATTAAAAATTATGTTTTTTCGAACAACCGTGCCCCTCCGTCCCATCCCATTCACACTTGCACTCCATCTTATAATTTTCGAAAATAATGTGAACGATTCGAATAATTACAATAAGAAAATTAATGCTCGGGTAAAATTACCCATATAAAATTGATGTTTCTTCGTACACAAGCGAGTACCTATGTAAAGTTTGTGTTTCTTATTATTATTATTTATTTACCTTGGAATTTAAATTTCTACGCCATTATGGTTTCCAGGTTATTACTGAATATAATTGGAACGTAATAATAAAAAATTTGTGTATAACGAGAAAATACCGCTCTTGGAGGTTTTAAATGGTTTCGGCAAACAACATTTTTATTTTATAGATTCGAGTTTTTTTTCGTTAATTTGAGACTTTGTTAACGAATGGAATAAAATGATTTGAATGTTTCTACATAATTCTTAATTGGGTATGGTTTCACTGTATAAAAAGTTTACCACTTATTTGTTGAAAGTCTGACTCGATATGTTTTTTTAAAATTATTTGATTGTGTATTCATATAAAAGTAACAAATTGCTTCATTCGAATGTTCCAAATAGTTGTGCCTAAACGGAATATACCTATTATGTACGAATTCAACAGAGCCAAGCTGGAAGTTCCTGAGCAATTGTATTAACTAAAAAAATTAAAGAATTTTCTACCTTCAATCTTTGCCTTTTCGCATCTTAGAGATTCATTCCTGGGATCATTTTCCCTTGTGCAATGCGTGGGAGTGATACTTTTGTGGATAGGAGGCGAAAGGAGTGGCATACTAAAGTAAGTGTGTATAAAAAGAATATATTGTACAACACTGAACAAAAAATGTAGATAGGTATAGACTTTACACTAACGAAAAATTATCATATTATACCCGATGCAAGCATTCATCACTTTTAGTACTAGGTATGGGCATTACAAGAAATCATGGACATTTTTTGCTGTAGTTTCAAACATGTTTATTGTAACATTTCTTTTTCATAATATAAACAAAATATAAAATATGAAAATAAATCAATCGGATTTATGCAAAGAATGAACAAATTATTTAATGACAACAACAAAAATATATGTTTCAACTAGAATAACGCTTTGACTTGTGACATTTCATCTGCTTGTCAACTTCACATATGATGTTAAAGGCAAAGTGTGTTTGCTTAGTATCCTCAGTCGATAAAAACGGCCATCGTATTAACTTAATACCGATAATAGTTTAATACGTATAAACGAATGCTATATAAACAAGGCCAATGATTTACAGAGGTGAGGAGAACACAATATCTCGAACAGTCTATTCGCAGGACCTCTTTTAATTTAACGTCTGGATTTACATTGTAAGTTCAGCTGGTGGACACCTTTCAGAGATGCGATGTGCAAAAGTCTTACAAATTTGGAGAAAGGTTCATAATGCAATTTGGAACTTGGTTATTTTATCTTAGCTATTCGAATAAAACATTATAAAAATAAACATGTCGAGAAGTAGTTGAGTTTAGATGTAGGTATGAAAAATTTGGAAGACGAATTGATAAAACTCGTTTGGTTGAAAAACAGTAAAGTGGCATTCTGTTTAAAAATTTTTGATTCTAGTGAATGGCTCTGGAAAGTTGTTTCTTTATACTTCGATATTGAAGTTAGTGGAATTGAAGTAGAGGAAGAAGATAGATATATAACAGTAAGAAGAAGACATTTACCGAACACCAGGGACTGACTTCTTCGTGCAGGCTTGGCCACACATCACATAAAGTTTCAGTCAACTAGCAAACTAGTTAAGTAGTCTTAATATTTAAGATCTTTTACTGCGTCAATTATTGCGCTGGACGCTACGCATAATCGGTATAGTCGGTACAACTAAGGGTTGTGCGTTCGAATCCCTCAGGTCATCGATTACTTCCGAAATGCTCCCATACTAGAAAAGATCCATAAAACCATTACTGAACTGTGAACAGTCTGTTAAAATAAAACCAAATTATAAACCAACCGATTACTTTCCAACGTTTTAAACACGGATCAAATTGATTTACCTCCGGTAGACATTCCTATTCACATCTGAGTTAATCGTAATCAGTTGAGCATTTTATTTATTGCACGAATGTTTATGTATCTGAGGGAATGGGGTTGAAGTGGCGAAGGGATGGGATAAGCAGGCTCCGGATCGAAACGATTAAATTTTGTGAAAACGAAAGTGAATTCACACAACAACAAAAAATGAACGAAACAACCAAACGAAATCGCATAAATGACACAGAGCGTCCGGGAATGGCAGGAAAGCCCAATTTGAGGATAATTTTATCGTGTGAAAACTACCATCACAGCATGATGCCAACAGGGTACGGCGCTCGGGGTAAGAGCTAGAGTGTGAGATAGGAGTGATTGGGGACAGGGATGTGTGGCCGGCTATTCAGCCAACAGTTGGTTTAACCGCTCCTGCTGTAATACAGAATGAGGCACGTGAGCGATTTGTTGCACGTATAAAAACCTCCACCTCCACGATACAGTCCAATAACCAAAAAGCATAGGTACTCGCACTATGCACGAGTACCTACCAGCTATAGATGTTGCATGGTAGGTACATATACCAAGTATAACGAACACTCGACTATCACGAATCGCTCGTCTATAATACGCTTTCGCTGTTATGTATCATTTCAGCTCGGTCTTACCCTTATGTAGCTCTCGATTTGAGACTACAACGAGTCACGAACAGCATAAGAAGGAGTTCAAGGTCAAGACCAAAAATCAACTGCCACCCTATCGTTATCGTAGATGGTGTATTCCCTGTATAGTGCGGTGGAAACGATTGATGACATGCCAGGCGCATACCAAATATGTACGTCGACGAAATGTGGATATAGTGTCCCCTCGATTACGCCTAAATCATGTTTCTACCGAAAAGTCAATGTCTTGGTTGTGTTTCGACTCCGAGCACTCACCTCACCGAGCGCCTTTCGAGACATTGGCACCAGGGTGAAATCTTGTAAACCCGCAGCACCTGGAAGACGACCCATCGACCCAATCCGCGACTAAGTCCCCAGAAAGCTATGGTTCTCGAATGGAATGGAATGCACACTAGGAACCCGGCTTCTTATAGGTCGGATCGAGATGTCTGAAAGGTTGTGAACAACCTCCGCACCAAAACGACCCCAAGATGATGTAAAGAGGCAACACTTGGAGATGAAATGGGGCAAAATAGGATGATAGGGAAGTTACCTTCGCGGTGCTGTAGTCTTGTTGTTATCCCGGCAACGGGATGCAAATCTAATTTCAAGGAAAGTGGTTCTCGGTGAGCCAGTCAAGTGCTATAAAATGGTGACGATAAGCTGATGTCGGTTTTCCAGTTCATTTCCCTGCGACAGTTTACCTTTTGTCATCGGGTTTTCTATGGTGGTGCCATTGAGTCTGGTGCTGACGTTTTATTTAGTTAATTCGGCTAAGGACGATAAATCGCTTGAGTTTAATACATCACAGCCAAATTTCAAGCCATTGATCTATACCAATACCCGCTGCTAGTAATTCTGACGAATTCAAAATTTATAACCTTTTTAAGAATAATGGGTTGTATCTTGTTCATTACGCCAGAAGCAACCAAAGTGTGAAACTTTATGTTGTATCTGAAATCAGAGTAAAATTCGAAATTATAAGAATACCAATCTTCACTAGGTTTTAGCAGATTTTGCCATACTAACAGGTGAAAATTTTTATTTGTTTTTATTGTTTATCCAATGAAAATTTTTAAGTCTGCTTCAGTTCTTTCTGGGCAAACTTGTCTGACAGTTCCTGGTCATAAGCTGTAATAACTAGACGTTCATGTCTAAAAGCTTGTAATAGGAACAATTCCTGCGCGATGCCGAGGGATCTGTGTGTGTAGTAGGTGCAATACTTTCCATACGATCTCCATTTACATACTCAATTGATTTTAATTTTGGGACGAATATCATATGACGGCACTGTTAAAGATTTCTACACACAATATTGGGTAAAGAGCAAATATACGTAGAAGAATCATTAAAGCCGAGTTAACTCAACTTAGCTCCATTAAAGGCCTTTGAAGGTTATAAATCTTTTTACTGCTTGCAGCAACGCTTCCGATTTATAAATAACCGTCTTTTATATTTGTTTTAACGGGCTCTCGCTTATTTCGTGTTTGTTTGTGAAATATTAATTTTAATTTTTCCAATTAATAATTTGAGAAAAAAAATTAAAAAACAACATACTGCATTATAAATAAATAACCTGATGAAGAAAGAAATAATAATAAGCAAAAGCCTCGAAGAGAAAATTTCTTATTCATATTTTTAATGATTAAAAAATATTACCTAATTTTTCATTAATAAATTATATATACTTGAAGCTAACAAAGTTATTTATTTTCTTTTTTTTCTGTTTTTTCAGGTAAGTTCCGCATGCCTTAAGAGGTAACAGAGAAAATAGCCAACAAGTGAAAAAAGAGCATGGAAATTATATTAAATTATAATATCAGTGGCCAGTTTTTTACTTGCAGTTAAGACCTCAGTGCAGATGGGCGAATATTGTATACATTTGATTGCGCTTTGAATAGGTTTTTATGTAAATTACTGCTTCGAGGAGGGGAAAATACTTGCAATTTAATGCGATGTTGCGTACATGGTAAAATTATAAACAGCAACTTACTTACTTGTTGAGAATAAACGAGCTTTCACTAGAAGATTTGGTACTGGTAATTTTTTACCTAATTTTTCAACTATGGATATTATAATTCAAATTATTCTTCAGTGCAAGGAAAATTTTCTCTTCATTAAGGTTCCATTGAATTGTTCTCTTTCCAATTCGAAGTTTCTAGAATTAGGTTGTGGTCTCAGCGAGAATCAAACTTGTAACCTCATGTTTGTAATAAAAATAACGCTGCACTTCGCTTCTTCTGTCCGAAAACTCAAACTGAAGAGTAATTCCTCAACTGTTCCAATTTGCCGTGATATTCACAATTGCATCGTGATGAAAGTTATAGAATCAAAGGAATTACGTTTTTGGCTGTATATTTATAGTGATATCGCGTGTGATGTATCGATATATTAGTTCAAAATTGACAACTTAGCGCTGAGGAGTTTTTCTACTTCAGCTAAATAAACAAACAAACGCTATCAGCGCAACAGTGACCTAATCCACAAAACCATGAAAACCAAAAAAATGGTTTTTCTAGAATCTATACTTGGATTCTGTTGGCATTAGATTAATATAAAAAAATAGGTTTATAAACTGCGGACAAATGGCAGAAATTCTTATTATTGAGGAACATTTGTATAAAATGTTATGGAAAAAATATTGCATCTATCTCCAATAATTTTGCTGGTGGGTTAGGCCACTATTGCGCTGATAGCCTCTTAGATATGACCTTTGCGCTGATGTCCAGGACATTCCACCTGAACACAGTGGTTAGTGTTTTAATTATAAAATTATCTTTGTACTTACTTTGTTAAGACAAATAAATCTGTTTATGTAATAAGCAGATCGACATTGTAATGCAATAGAAGACCTGGAATCTACACTGGTATACAGTCATAATAATCGATTCCACTATTAATAAACTGGCCCTTTTGGTACTGTCATTGATTGCGATTTATGCTTCCTAAAATCAACATTGATCTGGGAAAAGTTTCTTCTCTCACAACATGTGTTTCTCATCATCGCATCAATCTTTAGCACTGCTTCGTCTGGTCTTGGCACTCTATCGCCGCTGCATAAAGCCAAAACAATTTAAGAACAAACAGCACACGGCGCCGAGCTGTTCGATTTGTTTAATCCGAAAAAGTCTTTCATAGTCCGTCGTCCCTTTATTTATGATTGATTTCTTTGAAATCGTCTTTTCATAGAGAGTATTTCAAAAATTGCCGCCAACCAAATGAAAGCTTATAATCTTCATAGGTACTTGTATAATGCACGTCGATAGTTAGTACACACGTAGTGTATTTTCGTCCATAGGGTTCAGAGCTATGCACCCAGTAGTGCCCTCTTCATATAGCATTTCTAAAGATCGTATGTGTGTTCTGGATGTCGAAGAAGGAACAGATTTTATAAGACTTACAAATCGGAAGCACTTACTTTAGTCTAACACCTACCGACATGCTCTATCTCGAAGCCGAAGGTTTTAATTGGGGCAAGTGTTCTCGTCGCATAACGTACTGAAGGGCCCTCCGTTTCGCTCTCATACAGTAGTTCATCATCATAACTTCACCAATTATTACCTTGTAAGGAGTAAAAGTGATGAGGGAATAGTTTAAAGTCAGAAAAATAATTCTTTGATGTCATCCTTTTTTCTTCTACTTATGATACTCGGATTCTGTCTACACACCATAAATATTTCTTTGAGAATATAATTTTGGTGTTGTGAATACATATGTTGTCTTACGCAAATCGTTAGATGTTAATATGTTTGACGAAATGTGCTAGTAAGTTTTATCTTCTTTTAAATATATTCTGAAGAGAATTAACGCAAATTTGTGCAGAATCTGCAACCTAAATGAAACTTTGAGTAACGATCTTATTAATTATGTAGTATATGTAAATGGAATTCGTGCGTTTAGGTTCAGCCATTTGTAATTTTTTTTTATTTTATATTTTAATAGTTTGTGTGGCTACCAGCTAGCCGCATATTGAATACCGATGAAAATAACGATTTGTGCCAGACTCCAAAACTGGAAATATATAAAATGGAAATACAGAAATGGCTTTTCAATAGTTCTACACACATGATACTTAGGTCGTTTCTCAATACTTTGCTTCGCTATATTGACGTTACAGCATAGCATTGATATTATAACAGTTTAGAAAAATCTTGGCTAAACCGTCAAAATTGCTCAGCTGATGCTTATTTGTCACTTCATAAATCAAAAACTAAACTAAATTCCATAGAAAAATTTGAATTTTTTTACGTTTGAAGTAAAGCTTGATGTGATTATACAGCAAACTATTCGAATGCGAAGTAGTTAATGCACAAACCAACAAGGAATCAAGACACTACTTTGCTAGGTCAGACGTAATAAACTGTTCTAACTAGACGTAGACGAAGCAAGGTATTTGGAAAAGACCTTAGTCTTTGTAAATTCGAACAAATTTGGAAGAAAGACTTACTTTTGCTATTGTACTCACCTACAGTCGTGTTCAAAACTATACTTAACAGGATCACAGAATCAATAGATTTTGTGCCTGGAATAAATTTTTGACAAGTAATTCGAATAGCAACAATAACACTTCTACTGAAATTTTCAGATTTCTTCAACACTAAGAAAAAAAAAATCTGCCAACAGTCTGGGCGCAACTTTATTATTTTTCCGGCAGAAGTTCGGAACGCGTTCAGTTCTGAGATGAGGCGTAGGTTACTATGTGACTAAGAACCTAACAAAAAGTTCGGGAAGTTGTTAGAATAGGGCGGAACATTTGAATAATATAATTGTGTCATATTCCGGTATGCAGTCTAGAAGTTGAAAAAGGAGAAAAATTGTAAATAGGTGTTTATTAAACAAGTCCGTGGAAGTTAAAAGATATTCGATATCTGATCAGACCTGAGAATTCATAAAAAAGTATATAATATCTTTACACTCCCTTAGGGGTCAATTTTCAAGAAGTTTTGAAAATCCTTTCTAGATATTCATAGGGAAAATCCATAGAATAAAAATGAATTCAATATGTTGGACTAATAGATATGACGATAATCATGGAAAAATATGCATTCTATTTTCAATGATCATCATTTTTGCCCCCCTTCTAAACGCCAATGGATATTCGATTTTTTTATTTCATCAAATTTGCTTTTCTAGTTGATTTACATATACACACCAGGTTTCAACTTTCTAGCATAAGCCGTTCTATAGTTAGGGAAAACACCCGCACCCCGTATCATACTACCCCTAAAAAAAATTATATTTTTCCAACATGCCGCTACTACAGCTCTACCTAAATACCAAGTTTAAGGTTTATATCATTTCAGGTTCTTAAGATATTAGCATCGGAACTTTTTCCTTTTCACCCTCCCCCACCCTCACCCTATACCTCCCTATTGGGGTTCAATAAGCGCTACGTCTGGTAAAAATTTAAGCATCTATCTTACACTGTTCTTAAGATATGAAATGTGCTTTAAAAATTCTTCTCCCCTCCACTTCTATGCTCCACCTCGCACTTAAACAATTTTACTTTGATAAGTTTTTATTTGTCGACCCTTATACCCAAACCGAGTTTTATTTGTGAAGAGCACTTGGTTCATGAGATATCGTAATCTAAATCTAACCCCCACCCCCATACGCAACTGCCCCACCCAAAAATTCTTTTTTAATCTGTTCTTCTAGTACAAGTACAAATATTTCTTAAGTTTGAATAGTGTGCCATTAACGGTTTAGGAGATATGGATTTTAGAATGTGTCTATCTCGGCTATTTTGGGTTTCGGGCGCATTATATTTCCCTCCACTCCCACACCCCTTGATCAATATTGACAATTTTTATGCAATTATCAGAGCTCTATAGAAATTCCTAGTTTCAGCTTCCTATCATAAGCGGTTGCTGAGATCTAGAAACCAAAATTTTCCGTCTAAAACGCTTCCCCCTCACAGCCCCACCCCTAAAATTTTGGTCACTTCAAGAAGCCTACCCCGTCTATTCGTAAAAAAAAATTCAATTTAATATCTCAAGCGTTTGGCAGCTACGAGCCTCCAAACGATTTTGCGTACGGCGGACAGACGGACTGAAAATTTGTATTGCTTTTTTCCTGTCTAATAGTTATGAAACGTGAAAATAAAAATTTTCAGGGTATCAAATTTTTTTTTTTTAAAAATCGATCACAATACTGTATTATTAAAATAATAAAGTAACACATGACTGCCATTACATTTAAAAGTCTGAGGTGATCGCCCTCAGTGATGATTACACTCGTATCGTGTGATAATTTAACACACAGTGGGATTATCTTACGATTATGCTATGATTAAGCTATGTCCTCCTTGTTGCCCTAAAATGCCCCAATGGACTTGACCTGAACGAAATTCAATCTGAGTGTTCGCATCCATCCCCAAAATGTACGACCCCCAAGGCCATCGGAAATTCCTAAAACGTTATCTTAAAATGGCTACTGCTTAACTGCATGTAATGGACATTATCAATTTCGTACAGTAATTTATAAAATCAATCACTTTCAAATGTCAATCTGCAAGCAGTGTCAGTTATTAACGCAATTAATCTGGTTATTACGGGATCGCATACATGTCAGGAAACGTCCCAGTAGTATCTCATATTACAGACCCCAACCCCATGCTACCCCGCACGATGGTCCCATTATAAACGGCCCCAAGTGGTGCATACAGCATATTCGCATTATATGTATGTACACCTCGCAGACGGACTCATAATTGTTGTTGCCGTTGTGCTCATCGTATGAGTTAATTTCTTGAAAAATATGCGAAATTGCATTTCATTTTCGATATTAATTTTTTTTTACACAATTACTCTGTTGCTGTTATCGTCAATGTAACACTTTACAGGTGTGCACGCTTGTATCCCGATTATAGCGTACATTGAATTGAAGCATTTTTCGTGTGTCACCACCAAATTGGATACACATCAGTCGGGGACGAGAAAAAACACTGTGGCAACTCGAAAACAGCGGAAAATGGATAAATGGTTTCGGAAGGTAAAAAACATTTTTCGGTTAAATGAAGCGATTGTAGAAAAATTTCTCGCAAACAAAGGTCGAAAGTAACAAATTATTGTTTTTTTTGGTCACGTGATTTTAGAGTGAGAATGTTGTGATAGATTTTGGTAGCTCAGACTAACTACAATTTTTATACTCTAGATGAACATATAGAGTATTGTAAGTTTAATCCAGCCCGAAAAGTTTGTAACGCATAGAACCGAGTCTCGGACGAAAAAAAATTATATATTATTTTGTGTTTATTTTTGGCCAAAACCCCCAAATCCGTTTGCTGTCCGTCCGTCCGTCCGTCCGTTAGCACGATAACTCAAGAACGCGTTGACCTTGGCAGTTGAAATTTTGTCACAACTTGTAAAATGGAAAAAGTAAGGCTAAGTTCGTTAATGGGCGATATCCTTCCACTCCTTCGAGTACCTCCCATGCAAGAGTCCTTAAAACACGTTTTCACAGTTATTGCTCGAATGCTTCAAGTTAGGAACTTGAAATTTTGCATACTTAAGGTTTACAATATTTGAATCAAAAGTTCCGAATATGATGCAAATCGAATGAGTCCTTCATGTATCAGCCTAGAAAGGTCCTTCTAAAATGTATGCTTGTTACTGAATCCACTATAACTCCAGAACGAGTTAAAGCAGGAATTCAAAATTTTACAGGAATTAGTTTTATACCAAAACCAAGACGGAGTTCAATAATTAGCGCCATCCGTTGACTCCTTCGGGTAGCTGTCATACAAAAGTCCTTAATAAACATGTTCACCAATATTGAACGATAACTTTAGAACGCTTTAAGTTACGACTTTGAAATCTTATACACATTAATTTTATAATAGTCGCAGCTGAAACTATTAATATGAAAAATATCCCATAAGTCCTTCATGTAGTTCCCATACAAAAATTCTGTTAAATGTCCTAACTTATTTTATGGAACTCACTATAAATCAAAAAATCTAGTAGCCACTATACAATAGTTTCTACCTGTAAGTAAAAGGTCATGTAATAATTGCTTGTGCACTCCTCATTCTTTTGATATATTTCCAACTAAAATATAAATCGGAGTTCAGTATTTCATCTAGAGTATCATAGGATTGGCTTACAGCCGATCGTGACTGCGTTATGTTCTAATCGACATTTGCGCAGTTAAACAGAGGAAGATTAACTTCGGGCTTCTTGTGTACATAAATTTGCTAAAGCAAATGTAGCTAGAATTTTCATCCAGTCTTCCACTTATCAACATCAAATGAGACTTAAAACTGAGCTCAAAACGGTGGGTTCAATAAATTGTTATTATTGGAGATGAATGTATCCATTATCGGCACGTTACAGCCGCTGTCGTCTCTCAATATCCGCTAACATTCTTTCCCGTTACCTTGTGTATTTTTATTTATTTAATAATTTTTTGAAACTACGTCCAGGTCCAAGCACCTAAAGTGAAGCCCATGATCAAATTAAAATATTTGTTTATGTTTGCTTCGATTTTTCATTAAATAATTTAAATTTTTGTTGATTTTTTTTTTTTTGTTGAGTTTATGATTTTATTAGTACTTTGATATAAGATATAAATCTTGTAGTACTATTTGTATATAAATAAACTTACTTTAAACTTACTTAAATAAAATTTTGTTTAGGTGTACCTATCTGTAATGTGGGGTCTAATACCAGTTCTTTCTGATGTGAAACTTATTCATTATTTCAAAACCTATACTATATTATATGTATAGATATTGTTATCGATTTTTTAAAAAATAATTTGCTACCTTGAAAATTTTGTTTTCCACGTTTCAATTCTGATAGACATCAAAAAGGGAAAACCATTTTCAGTCTGTCTGTGCGCCGCGCCGTCCGCCGCCGTACGCAAAACGTTTGATAGCGTTAACACGTTGAATGCCATGGGGGTCACCGGTGACCGGCACAGAAATTTTGACTCTTTAAGTAGCATTGTCAAATTTTTTGACAAAAAGTGTGACACACAACGTGTTAAGTAGAATTTTTTTGTTGGTAGACTGAGCAGACTTCTTCAAGTGGTCAAATATTTGAGAGGGAACAGTAGTGTATGGAGGTGGAGGGTGAAAAACTTTAGATTACGATATTTTACAAAACAATTGCACTAGAAAAATAAAATACGGTTTCAGTATAAAGGTTGATGAATAAAGTTTGATAAAAGTAAATTTTTTTAAGTGAGCTGTAGTGCATGGAGGGAATAAAAATTTTCAAAAAAATTACTTCTCATATCTCAAGAGCAGTGTACCATAGATGCTTAAATTTTTTTCCAAAAGTAGGCCTAATTGAAAGCTTGCAGGAAAAAAAAATTTCGGGATGTTGGTGTAGAAGGGGAGGGAGGGGAAAAACTACCGATTTTTATATCTCAAGAACCTATTTGGTTCTGTTTTCCCATTCTTAGGTAAATTTACGAAAATGTGCAATTTTACGAAATTTTAAGTAATAGAAATATTCTACAATTGAGCCGTTGATTTTAAAAGTGGAATAAGTCCCTTTCTCAAAAAAAAAAAAAAAAAAATTGGTTTGACATTGTAACGATGTTTTATACATGTTTTATAAAATGCAATTGTTTCATCACACTTTTAACGAATACATGTAAATTTCTCAATAGTTGGCACGAATATTTTTAAACATGTTAAAACACAAACCCTTAAGCATGTTGATTAAAAAACGAAATAGACTTATTCCACTTTCAATATAAACGACTCAATTATATGTCAATTTACTAAAATAATCGTGACAAAAATACGTAACATATTTTGTGTTTCGACATTATATTTATGCAAAAGTGCAATATCATATTTTATGTGAGCAACTACTCTTTGTTAATCATGTAAATTTGATTTTTTCCTATTAAAAATCTATTATGAGCACGATAAGAATATTGTTTTCGCAATTAAAAGCTACTAATATGGAGAAAAAAAAGTTCTAAAAGCCTAAGTTTTGCGTCATACATGAAAGTTTACTTACTCAGTTTACCAAAATACTGGAATACTTCAATTTTTTTCGAAAATAATAGCTTTGAACCTATTGGAATGATTGTCAAAAACAAATTTAAATTGAAAATATTTTGTTAAATATTGGAAGTGCGAGTTAATTCAGTTAGGACAAAAAATTCTCAAACATTTTGTTAATTCTATTTGATCAAAAATTTTAAAGAAAAACATACCAAAACTCAAAAATATTTATACCTAGCTACCTTTTGGAGTCTTTTCGATCACAGTAGTGTTATTTGAAAGAGAAAAAAATGTTTTAAAAGTTGAAATATTTTTAATAAGTTGAATAAACATAAACACGCTTTTAAAGTTAAGGCAACAACCAATCGAATTTTAATAAAATGGAATACCATACTTTAGCAGGAATTTTAAGTTAATTTTGATATAATTATAAATATTACCTGTATACGTTAAAGGTGCTATTTTCTGCTGATGGCGGTGTGCTGCCATGTCTTCTACACAAGTTTCAAGTTCATATTATTAAAACTCAAGTCATAAAATTTATTTTTTAGCCACAGTTGATTGTTGTGTCCCATATTTACCCCAAGGAGCACAATGAATTGAAATCATGGTTTGCTGCTAGCGGTCCCAATATGTAGTTTGTGAAGCTTATTTATAAAAACCCTTTCTGGTATAATTTTCCATCCCAATTTATGTAAACTGACTGAATTCATGAAACGCATTTGAATGCATTTGAAATTTCTATTAATAATTTCAGTCGCGTGTGAGTGTATGTACCCACTTTGTATCTCGTGTGCCGTGTCTTCCATGTGTCATACATTAGACTCTATACCGTAAAGACAGGTTCATGTGTACACATATCGTTAGTTTACTTCTTCAATCGTTTTAAGCTCTTCAGAGAGACTCATATTTAATACACAGAAGACATATTAAAAATTTAACTCTTTGAGTTTTCATTTTTTTGCTCCTAATAAAAATGTCGGTAGGCGACTGTATGAGAAACGGAATAGTGTCCTCGTCCTTTTCCTTTAAGACGACACACAGAGAAAACTTTCCCGCATACTGCACACACATTTCTCACATGTATGTCCTGTACCTATTCTCCTTTTTTAGATATGCACAAAAAAGCGGCCTATGTCAGATTAAAAACGCTTTCTACCTCCCCAAAGGAGATTGAAATAAAAATCATACAAAGTTCTTGCATTCTTAAGGTAAAAAGAAATATTTTAGGCTTTGCATTCTTAAATGCAAATAACTGATGCATCAGTCTCGTGGGACAGTCGCCAGGGGATTGCAGCAACGCGGGGGAGTCGAAATTGAAGAAGGATGGCTCCTACGCTATTCAGGGTTCCACAGTCGCATTCTAAGTATTCGAAGAAGATTTTCCAGGGACGGCGGAGGACGACTGTCAGCGAAACACACGTCTAAAAAAATGGACGAGGCGCGTTAGAAAGGAGTTCATATTCATCAGAGTCTTGTTATACATATATAAACTTCAAAGGGAATTAGATTCCCACTATACTCATGTCATAGTACTGTATCCTAGGCCGACTTCTCTATATAATGCCCTCCTTCCGTTTCGATGGATGATGCATTCCCGCTTGCAGCGCCTTTGTTTATGAAAAAGTCGCACAGAAATATACTTGAAAAGTTCATATATAATACGGTATATGCAGCAGCAGCAATGCATTATTATTCTGATTCTGAGATTGTGATTGCATACATGCATCTTAATTTGTAAATCAATACTGACAACAACTTCGGAATAAAGCAGCATGAATGCGTTTTCTAGAGTTTTAAAAAATTTCTAAAAAACAACAAAATATAAAGAAAAATTGTAAATTGTATAAATTTCGATGACAAACGGCTCCCTACTTGAATAACATCAAGATTGTGATTTAAATTTAAATTATTTTCTTTTCTAAAATAATAAGAAATTCGGAAGAAGATTACAGAAGGACCAAATAAAATCAATACCGTTCGGAGCTATGAGGGAAGTTAACCGTCAGCCATAAATTTAAAAGGGGATAGTTAGTACAGGAGCGAGAGAATATCTTAGTAATTCGCCAAGAAGTGAAGGGCTTTTAATTCATCTCGCAGAGGATACGTTCCCAAGCTTAAGTATTATAATAAAACGAAAAGGGGTAAGGAACAGAAGCATCATAGAAACGCCTCCCGGGGATCTAGGATGTGAAAAACCATCCTGATTCTACTGAATACTGACCTCTCAGATTGTTATGGCAAAAATTGTAATGCCTTATCATAAATTGAGTGCAATAAAATGACGACACCAACCTACCTGAAAAACTGGAAAAAACAAAATTTGCAACTTAAAATTTACTGATAAAACATTCGTTTCGTTCCACTAACCACTCCTCATAAGAGTCAAACTCTATTTATTATGAGATTACCGATGCAAAATTCGTACGAGGACGAGTCTGTCGCTTCTTCTCTTCCTCTCTCTCGTAGCGAGACTACATAGTACTGGGCTTAGGTAAATTCTTGATTGGCCATTATGCTTCCCAGGTAGGCACGAAGCCCATAAAAAAGTTCCGATAAAGTAAAATGTCTGCAATTTTAGTTAATTATTAATACGGGGTGCTCCGGTAGAATCGTACGTAATCGTAAACGAAATGCTAACGTAACGTAATGCAATGTAACACACAAAATCAAACTTCCCGCACTACTGTTATCGCTCTGGTCCCCTAACTCCCAGGCCCTGCTAGAGCATAAAAAGAGGTACCTTGCCCAGTGGGCCAATAGTAATTCAATGAAAATTTTCTTGCCATCCCACCTACCCACCCCTAGTACCACGTATAGTTTCCCGAATAATAGATGCAAATTTGCGGTAGACAATACACAACTTTTGTTTTTGGGGTGTGGGTTGGTGCAGCGAAGGCAACGAGCGGGCTTAGTGTTCCGAAATCGGGTTTCGTGTAGGTACCTAGATGATTTGTGAATTAAGTTAACTTAAAGCCTACTTACAAAAGAACCATTGCAAATGTCCTAGACGCTACACAGCCAGGTACGCAAGAAAGAACCATCTTAAAACTTGACATAACAATTGCAAAGTAGACGAATTTTTAACACGAAATATCGCGTTTAGCATTTTCAAATAATTTCTTTTGATTTTTCCTATTCGACATGTACAGGTAAGACGAAGCATTTAGTTTAGGGTAGGGTGTTAAATTTCTATAAATTCCATTTGGCAGCTTTTTTCAAGAAAAATATCTTTCTCGAAGCAAGAGGCACCTTCTTCAACACGCTATACCCACAGCGTTCTCAGTACATCAGACATAAAAGCGTTTTGCATGAAATTAACGTCCGGTTCGGGCCTTTAAGAAGGTACTTCCGGCTTGTATATAAAGCAATTTTCATTAAACGAGTAAAATTACGGCCTTCATGTACGAAATTATAGCATCAAGTATCCTAATATTTTGCCATTAAGCTTAAATAAAAAAATACATCACAAATCATATTCAGCCATTTTTGATAATGTTACTATTTTCAAATGGAATACATATTTCAGCATATTTCAGAGACATTTGATGTAAAAACTGAAAATTTCTCATGGGAGTGAGTATTCTCACTTAAAGGGCTTGTATAAAGTCTTAAGGAAAATGAAGGGCAGCGTAGGTTTGAGCAAATGAGTTCAACTAGCCCCTTTAGAGATCATAGATCTTGATCTCAGACCCAATTAAAAAGTCAAACCGCCTCGGGCAAAGCGAGAGGCTTACAACAGTTTCTATTTTAAGGCCCGTTCCTACGATCGTCAGTTAAATTCTAACCGGAACTTTAACAGCAAGTTTTGTATGAAAATATGGCAGGTAAAGTTACAGTTTGAACGTAACTGGCGATCGTAGGAACGGGCCTAAATAATTCTGTAACAGTAAGCATATTAGCTATGTTTGTATTTTCATCAAGTTCATAAATTCTGTCAGCACTGTCATTCAGTAGTTGATTCGTAATAGGCAATTTTGTTGTTTTGCTGGATAGTAACAAAATGGAATTATTATTAAAATAATAAAGTAAAAATGGAAATGGAAAAAAATACCTATCGGCTTGCCAAATTAAAAAAAAAAATGGAAAAAGAGGAGTTCGTAAATATGAATTTGCAATCAAAGTGGGAATTCCAATCGAAAAAGAACCGTCTTGGGAAGTCCGGAAGCATCCTTAGGGCTTTAACCGCTCAAAATTAAACATTTAATTGGAAAAAATATTAAACCTAATTGACATACCATAAGTACATAAAAGACATACCATCAATCTGACTTAAAATAACATTCCCGAACGTCGAGTAAATTTTTACATACACTACTTTTCTTTCCTATTTTCCTTATTACGCTCTTAAATTATTCGAAGAAAAGCCAATAAATAAAGCCTACTATGTATACGTTGGAAAAATAATGACTTCCTTCCTATTAATCGTACTGAATTTATTTGTCTTGTGATTAATGATAAGAAACACCTACAAGGTTACAAGATACAGTCGCACGAAAGTGAAATGAAACTTTAGAAAATGCTTTAATTTATTATTTTATTTTAGACCTGGTAAACAAGCTAAGTGATGTTATTTTATACTTTTTTTGATAACAATATCTAGTCATTATTCTGTCGGAATTTCTTAGGTAATATTGTTTGGGTATCTTTCCAGGTTTTAATATTTTATTTCAATTTACTAACTTCTTAAGGTATCCATCATCTATGAAAATTTTAATTTTTGCAAATATGCTTCTAACCTGTGGTAAATGTTTAATTGACCATCCAAATCCATATAAAATTTAGTATGTATATATAATTAAAATAAATTAATTTTAGGTAAAATCTAGTCTCATAAGGAATAAAGTTGGGGATTCCGCAACGAAGAGAAATAGCTCTTATATTTTTGCCAACGAAGTGCTCAGATTATTTTGAAGGTAAATTTGTTGGACTGTTGAAGATAGAGTTTAGCTAGACAGTACGATAAACTAAAGGAAAAATCTACATATGTACCTACCATAAGGTACAATGTTAAAATAGACAACAACAGCAGTTTCAAGTTGAAAGACACCTGCTGAAATTGGAACGTGAAAACACAATTTTTTTGCTTCCAATCATATAGAAAAGAGGTTCAGAAATGGATTCATATATATAGAATGAAAAAATATATCTAAAATATTTCTTGCCTTCTTTACGAGGAAAGCTTTAAATTCTGGATTTATGATTCTGATCTCCAAGTACATACATAACTTTTCAAAGCGACTGAAAACAGTGTTCGACGATGACAAGGAATGGAACAAATATTAATCTATGAATTACTTTAAGTTAACGTTGAAGCTGAGGTTTTCAAGTTTTATTAAATTGATTATAAGACATATTAGAGTTTTGACGTCTGTTGTTAAGCTATTCGGTGAAATTGATTAATTCAGTAAATGTGTTCGTTAAAAAAAAAGAAAAACTTCGAAAGAACTAAGGGCTATGTCTACAAACAATTAATTCATTTATTAATATATAAATTAGTGGTTCAGTGGAAGAGTTGTGAAAACAATGCTGCAACATGGACTCTAAACCTAGACGTAATTTCAAAAATGACTGTCAAAAAGAAATACATAATTTCTATTTTGTTATATTGTCAAACAATGTATTTATACTGAAAATATGGTGAATCAATAAATTTGGAACACAAAGGTAATTATGGTTATTGAGGTCAAACTGAAAAAACCGAAGCATCAAAAATTCAATGTTGCTTATGCAACTCTTCACTCAACCACTGAAATATAAAAACAAGAATAAATAATTGTCTATTGAGACATGCGGCGGTGTTTCCTACTCAAGTATAGTTAAGGCAATTTTAGAGTACTAACTTATTCTACTACAGTTTCCTTTTTTTTACTAATTCATAGATTCACTAATATAATTTATCGACTGGTTCGAGTTAATTGGCGGTAAGGCGAATGTAATATTTACAGACAGTTGGGTCTAGTATTTGCATATTTCTATAGTACTTATGTACTAAAACTAAACAAATTTAGGAATTTTTGTCCACTGTCGATTGTCTTTATGTCAGAATGGTATTTCATATCAATTATGAATAATCTTCATGTGACCCGAATTTACTCACTCTGCTCTAGTTTCCGTATGAATTTGAATGTTAAATCCAGTCGGTTTTCCTTGGTGTACAAGAGGCTTAAGAAATCTGTGATGATTTGAAAATTTAAAAGTTTTAAGAATAAAATTTACCGATTTTTTATTTATTTATCTAATGAACATCTATTAAACAGAAATTTCAACTACACAAAATAGTAGTAAGAAACAAGAAATTAAAAATTGAAAATACATTTTGTTGATAAACTGGAAAATAGGTTTTTCACTGCTTCGTCACTACTGAAGTTTTAAAAAACACTGAGCAGATTCAATCTGCTTTGACTTTGCACTAGTATAAATCAGGTTGTGTTCTCACTTCAACTGTATGTTATTAATCTCACAATTCTTAGGATACATGACATCGACACGTCCCTTAGATTCCTGTAAATCATTTTTTGAAAGATTGTTCGAGCAGTATCCCGATTTGGTGACATCAGCTAATCTTAAAATGGTTTGATAATACGCGGAACGCCGTTCATATGTATGTAGTTTGAAGTCGATTTGTATCTACAGTTTCCAAACTTATTTCACTTACCGCCTCCTAATTTTACTTTCTATTTCTTAATAATAATGTATTTTATTTTTATTCTCATCTGCCGCGCCTTATTTTGCTGTTGATACCAATTCTGCTTTCGCGGAGGCGGAGACGGAGAAGTCAACATATAAAAAATAAGTCTTAAATTTTACATTACTCTCTCAAGGTCATGAGGCCATCTTTAAAAAATAGTTTCTTTTTCCACTTCAATTTATTGACGAACTAATTTTCATGAGTGTTCCTAAATTTTGTCATAATTTTATTGTTCACAAATATCCTAAAATATAATTCGTTAACAATTCAGTTCGGTTCTTCCTCTGATTGCTTGCGAGAATACAAATTTAAATTATGCCGGAAATTTAAATCAAAATTGATGTAAAAATAAAATTATGTCTGTAGGTAGGTACCTGAATGTAGTGTACCGGTAATCTATAAATGTAACAAATTAGGTGCTGTACATCGTCTCCATATGTGTGTGCACCGAAGCTCGCCGTGTTCATTGACATTGCCACCGAAATTCTGTTGTCGCCGGACAAGAGTCGGATGTTATTAGAGTGAAATATTAATTATTCGACGTTTAGTTTTCTGAAATGATTGCGGCCTGGTAAGCCATGGGGGAGGAACTACCTTCACCACCCAGCCCAGTCATGGGTCCTAGTAGCACCTACACATATCACATATGTGTGCTCGTTTGTTTAGATGTTTTCGGCTGTGCTGCTTGTTGTTCCTATAGAGAGACACCACATCATCCATCTATTGCCGAAATACAGCAATGAGCGCATAAAATAACCTAACTGAATATAACACAGCATCCTACTAAATTTATTTATCACGGTTCGAGCGTGTAGTGGAAACTGCAAACGTTCCTCTGTGGTCTGATCCAGGATAGGAAGCGGAAAAGACAGTGTGGAATTGGCAGGGTGGAACGGCAGAACTCAGAACAGTGATTGGCAATTCTCGTAATATATTTTGCGTCTGATTGAGTTTCGCCGATAAAACAAGAGGATATTAGGTACGGTTTCTGCTACCTGGTGTATCCATGTGACACATTCCGTCTGTTTTCTGCCTAAATGAAAATCTCAACATGGCTCTTTTATTTGGAGCTCCTTGTCGTAGGTTAGGTATCAGTTTCGAATTTTGTTTGCGATTTGGTCCAACATAACATAACAAATGCATAGCTCATTTGGGCAACTGAATGCACTAGAGTACACGCTACACACATGAGTGTGCATAATTGTCGAGTTTCAAGTACAACAAAAACCAAAATACACTCTACGAGTCCTATCAATCCCGCAGCTTCCAGCAGCGGATTCTACAGGCAAGGTGAAGGGACGAGAGTCACAGCTGCCACTGTACGAGAGTGCATACGTGGCTGCGGGGGTGGTGAGGATGTGGTGGGCAAAAGTAAAGTCGAAACAAACATCAGCGTCAACGAGATGAAATCAACTACGTATTAGCTAAACATCCGTTTCCAGTTTAGCAGCATTACTTGAATTATGCAAAATGATCAATTCGACGTTGTCAATTTGTGAATTGCCAATTGATTGATTGAATTTGATTATTATTTATATCGATTCGAATGTATGCGAGTTTGTCTATTGTTTGCATATATTTCAAATACTTGTGTCCGCTTCCCTAGCCTCGCCTGACTCCTCAGCCTCTTTACTCGACACCCCATCCTAGAAGCCTTCTCTTCGATCGGTAACTGTAGCTACTAGATGTGAAGGTACCTACTTATACCTTGTTTTATATCCCAGACTAGACCCCGCACATTTCACTCATCATATAACACACATGGTCGTCAACGTCATCGCCAGTCGTCTTGTTGTTTGCTGTATCAATCGACTGCACTTTCCTAATTTACAAACAAACGCATTCCGTCATATGTTACGTTTGCGATTGTGTGAAGCTTTCGTTGGCATTGTATATGCTTCAGGAAGTCGCGTAATTCCATTCACAATTGATGGCTCAGTGATAAGGGCCACCATCCACCAAGTATCAAGCGATGATAGCAAATCTTGAATTGGATTCATGTTCTCCATATCCCCCACCCCCTTCACTATAATGTTACTATTGCCTTCTGTGTTCTGTCTGTAAAACTGATGAAAGCCACTCGAAAGAGAAAGCCTGAGATGTATCCATATGCCTATAATGCAACATAATAGGCAAGTTGGCAATATTTATGACATCGAACTTACATATACGATTTTAAAGATATGAGAAGTTGTAAGTCAACCGTGACATAGTACTCTACGGTGAAGATTTGCAAGCATAGCTGCAGTATCAGCTATTGATATGGTACAATGTATGTATACCTGAGTTCTCCACTCTTAGGAAATTTTTGATTTATATTTCTACATTGTTGATTTAAAAAAAAAATATTAACAAACATTTCTTCAGCCAAATGTTCAGAAAAGCCATTTTTATGGTAGCAAATGCGTCTACCGAACCACTGCAGTTTCCAGACCTGTATATACGACCGTACACAAAGTCTATTTTTACTGAAAAAATTTTGATAGGAATTTCCGTCAAAATTTTGTCTGCATTACATACAGTATACTAACTTTAAGGCCGGTTTACATGGTGACGGCTAACAATTTTTAATGAGATTGTGAGGAAGAAGGAAAATATCTTATGAGATACTGATCAGGAGTGAAATGCACAGATATTATATTCATCAAAAAATATTGACAGTATTTCTGTGAATTTCATGTATTGCAGTGAAAATTCGATAAGCTAGTTTCTTCACAATCACAGTAAAAAAATTTTGCAGCCGTCATGTAAACCCGCCTTAAAGGCCGGAATACATGGTAGCTGCAAACAATTTTCACTAAGACTGTGAGGGAGAAGGAAAATCTCTAATGAGAAACTGATCAGGAGTGCAACGAACAGATATTATCCAGCAAAAAATATTGACGATATTTGTGTGAATTTCATTTTTTTTTAAGCTAGCTCACTCACAATATTAGTTAAAATTGTTTGCAGTCGTCATGTATCCATGTATCCATCCTTAAGTGTTAAAATAAAACGTTCACTTTAATGCCTACAAAAATGTCTACACAGTAAACTATTTGATGGTCAGCGTTTTGTTTCTGTTTTTTTGCTTTTTAAGGACTAAATAAAAATGTTATACATGAAATTTTTTTTTGTAGCTTAAATAATAAAGAAATATGCCGCAGTAGAGCGTAGAGGTGAGAAACACTTTCTTTTCAAGCCTGCTTTCACACTGCAAACATATATGGTATTAATTGTTTCTGATCTTAATTACACTCGATTAATCTAGCAAAATTATGAACCACGTCAGCGCCAATAAGATGATAATAAGACGGGCAGGAAACAAAGCGTAGGACATAAGCGAAGAAGTATTTACATTAATAATAATGAATACTGCGAATCGACATTAGGTATAAAACAAAATAATATGTCGAATAATGCAAATGTAGCAAAAATATTTATTGTTACTGAATGCTGGCTGGATATAGTTTGCAATTAATCGTGTATTGCTTTGCCATGCAAATTTTACAGTCCTCTTCTTGCTGGCGATATGAACTCGTAAGTGTTGTAACTTTATGGCGAACTCTTTCACTTTGTAGTATTTTTCTGTTTTATACGATTTAACGTTGTTTTTTTTAAATGCTAGTATTTCTGTTCTTATATTTTTTCCTGTTGTATTTTTGAAAAATGTTATGCACTTTGAATAGCCTCTGGAGCACAAAAACTTACGAGGGAAATGGTTATGCATAAATGAAAACAAAGAGTGCTACTTTTAGTTTTTTCCTACTTCTATATGATGTTATGATGTAAAGTGGAGAATTGACGATTGTTTTTTGAAGTTGGTTTAGGAGCTCGAAAGAACTGAGTATGTGTTGGGTTCTTATGTGATGTCATATATGAATTTGAAGATATAGACAATAGTATAGTGCATTTCGTCCACCTACTTGTGACGAAATTTTACATTGAAGTGATAATTGCGATTGCTAAAGATCTTCTTTCTTTCGGAGTCTCCGTATAGCATTTCTTTGAATATGTAGTTATGATTTATGCTTAACAAGAACTGCGATAGTATAGAAGAAATTAAATTGGATGGTTGGAAGAGTGACTTCTCGATTTGCATACTGGCAGCCAAGTCGACTGACCAAGAACAGACGGAACTGGGCAAAACGGAACCGAGTGTACCTATTTCCATTTATAGCGTACTTTATGTTTAGGTCGTTTAACAAAACAAAAAAGGTAATGCATAGGACAGTATAAACAGTACACGGCACATTCACGTACTCGTACATACTATTATACTAGCCACATGCCTTCAACTTGCTACCTGTATGGCGTTGGGCTACACTGTGCACTCATTCCATTCATCTAGTCCGGCATTTTATATGAATATATTTCAATATATGATTATACACTCTCCAATATGCACATATAAATTCGCAATTCGAGGAACATTTCGATTCATTATGCACAACTAGATTTTCCTTATTCCGGAATCGGAAACAGTTTGGAGCTGGGTTAGTACTTTATTTGTGAGGTTGCCCTCAAATCTAACCATTCAACGTCCTATTTTATTTGAAAATTATTTCTAGTTATACACCTTTATAGTGAAGTACCTATTATAATATGCATTTCATAATTTATTAATGTTTTATATGCGATGGAAGGAAGGTTCTTTGGTAGCCATGACGCGAGTTGACCATCCAGAGGTCGTAAATTTGAATCCTACTTAGGACATGAAACAACAATTGTTCTAGAAACAACAAGAGAGTCTTGGAAGGGTTAACGCGGCTGTATCATTACTTAAAGGTGCAATCTGGCTGGTACTGCCGACCGTCGCGGACAGCAGTAACTGTCACCTTTGCACTCACAACCGTCAACTGCCGAGCAGTCGCAAACAGACAACACAACTTGTTTTGGCCTGAGCAATAGTCTACTGTCGGCAGTTTCTGCTAACCGCGACGGCTGGCAGTACCAGCCAGATTGTACCTTAAAGGAGATACACAGTGCTAGCATAAAACAAAAATCACTTTGTCTTTACCGCAAAAGAAATTAAGAAATAGTTACATAGATACCTACTGTTTCTTAATCTTTTTTTTTGCACGAAACTAGAACGCAAATACAAAACTTACTTCTTTTCAGTGCTTTTCTTCACCTGGTTAGGACCAAAGAAACTCTGCTTAAGATAGTGAAACGATCAAAGAATTGCTTTTTTGTTTTGTAGTTGGCCAAGTGTAAAATTACGTGGCGTCAAAGAACACCACTATCCATCCACACATGCAACCATTTATAACATATCGCGTAGAGAAGGTGAAAATGCAGATGCACTTTTGTATAGTTACAAACGTCCGCTTTCCGCTCGACACATCATGACAAACGTCCTTTGTTTTAAATGCAGCATAAAACATTTATGCTGAAGCATACTTATACTACCTACAAGTACATGCATATGTAGGCATGTAGACATCCATTTAATATACTTTGCTCTGTCGACACTCCACAACTTCCAGAGCGCAAAGAACAACAACAGCTCAGAAAATATAGAAGAAGAAAATAGGTTTGTTTCCAAGTACAGTGTCTATGCTAGATAATCACCAGATTATCTTCTACACAGTGGATAGTGTAATATAGCAATTTTTATATACTATGTACATTTGTTTAAATGCACCAACGTATGTCTCTATTTACATATTCAATGACTTCTGTATGTAGGTGACAAAAACTTGGCAAATAAGGCTATTACTAAGTTAAACTTTCTATAAGCAATGCTTTGAAATGTGTGTCCTATTTTGCACTATAACTGCGAGTTTAATATCGTAGGAATTGTGCTCTCGTTATTGTTGCTCCAGAAACCAATAAAATTGCTTTATTTAATTGTAGAGAATGGAAGTGAACAGTGCCTGCAGATAGTAGGAGAAGGCCCCCTTAAAATTTCAAGTTTGCAATAGCGCAATCTCTTAGCAAAAAAATTATTTGATAAAGCTTCAAGCATTGAATTACAGTTCCTCGAATTTTCTCATATTACGATTTTAGCACTATTTAATGTAAGTATCGGTGTTTAATAATTTGATTAAAAAAAATTTGTTAGCGACTGAGAATTGTTTGGAACAGTATCCTTGAGATCGGGGTACGGTTTGTGAAACTTGTAAGTAAGATTTGATTATTATTTAAAAAGTATATAAATTTAAGCAGATGCTTACTATTTAGTGTTAATTCGGGGTAAAGTGAGCCCGGGCGAATTTTACTCCATACCAATATATTTTATTTGATAATTAAAATTTTTTTTAACATAGCTAGAACATACAACAAATGCAAATGCAACAACAGTGGACTCAAGTTGCGACGAAAAATGCAATAGCTTCTGTTGCTGAAAAAAATTGACCTAAAGAAGGCCAGTAAATATTTTGGTGCTATCAGGGCTACTCCTCAAAGCAGAGCACGCTCTCAACACACTTAATTTCATTTCAATTTATTAAAATCATATTGTTTGTCTTAATTGATCCATTGCCATATTCTTTTGCTCCAGTTTTGGATGAAATTATACTATATCCTTCGAAGGGCTCACTTTACCTCAGTAGTGGGGCAAAGTGGGCATTTTGAAGTATGTATAGAAAGAATTAGATAACTTTTTTTATTAGCACCATTAATTTAATTTCACGAATACATGACTAAGCCAACATCCTAAGCTATCGATTTTGCATGAAAAGGATTTTATAACTATTACCCATTTCACAGAATCTCGGTACAAACCTTAGGGGGCTCACTTTACCCCACCTTCCCGTACCTACGATGTTTTTGTGTACATCGTCGAAACTTGGGTAACACTTTGGATTGCATAAAATTGCACTATCCGCTCGATATACAAAAAAAAACTGTTAGCAATGACGATTTTTGTTAAGTACATACTTATACTTTTCGTGATGCCAAATCATTTGAGGCATAGTGCAGATGCAGAAATGGCACGCATCAGTCTTCAATTACCACCAGGGCTCGATTCTTTCGAAACCTGGTACTTTCAGATTCTGAAATCTTTTACAACACACCTTTGTACTTTCGGGGTTATTTGTGTAGCCGATTTTCAGTTATCTTTAATTGTTTTTTGAGTAATCGGCTTAAAAACAGTATAGGCGCAGTTTTTTACCCCCATTCCACACGCCACTACTCCCTTCTTTTTGGAGATGTAGAATCCATCTCAACGGGCCTCTAACCTACGACCTTTCCCACGTGTTTGCGTATGGCGTAAATACGGTTGAAAGACGAAAATTTGTTTTACTAGTCATAAACAGGAAAAAACAAAATTTCAAGTTAACAATTTTTTTTTTAAATATCTGGTCATCACAATACTTTATGAGTTGACGCAGATTTATGAGTTGACGCAGATTGCAAATCGCTTTTTAGATGCACAAACTGGAGGACGCGGGCGCTGAACCGAGATGACTTCAGACAATTTATCCTGCAGACCCTGGCCCGATTTGGGCTGTCGCGCCATTGATGATGATGATGACAATACTTTATTATTTAAAAATAATAAAGTAAAGCTAAAACAAACTTATAACGTGCTCATGAAATCAAATTCTGCTCCGATTTCTTCACTTATAGTTTGTTTTAACTCTCTTCCTTTAAATATTAAAGCCTCAGGTTAAATATTTCTCATCTCATCTCTCTATAAATCCAGATCGGAGGAAAATATTCGATAGATGAGACACTTAAAAGATATGTCGGACCCGTTAGAATACACGATTGGAGGCAATGTGCTCCACATCACACGAGAGAGAGAGATAAACGACTTTCTAAATTTGACTGTACGAAATTTGGTCGGCCCAACCCTACGGTACGATTTTAAGTGAATGCTAATATCATTACTACAGCGACCTTGAAAATATCTTTCGATGATGTTCCTTTGAGTAAAATATTGGAGACGATGCGAATACGGCCCTTGCTGTATTGGCAATTACAGACCTTGTATTGGCATCGGTATGCGACAGGTAAATTTTTACCAGATCTGATGGTTTAGTTTTTCGCTCCTTATAAATATAATACTATCTATGTTCAAACTACGAGATTTACGCGATTAAATCGAATTAATCGCGTTGAAAACACTTTCCGAAGATGTTTACGAAAACACGTAGCTACGATGCGTTTTACCGAAACATGTAATGCGACCCTCGCGGAAATCGAAGTAAATTTTAGAAGAAACTATTTAATGCTGCAGAAACTCAATTTTGTGTTTGTGCAATGACTGCATTAGCTAATAAATTCCCTTTTCATTACTGCTATACAAAATATTTTGTTTTAAACAATTTAGAAAGCATAAATTTGCTAATGAAACACACACGGACTATCTACTTGTCAAAACAAATCACATCAAGTTACGATGTATCAAAATAAAGTGAGTTGCCTAGTCTGAAAACTACTTTTTAACACCTACTTAAATGCGTTTAAAACGCATAGTCTATACAGGGTATTGGGATCAAATTGAACAATTTAATATTATGCGTGCTCCTTTGAACGAAAGAAGTACATTACAATACAGGGAAAATAGGTTTGAAATATGGACGTACCCCAAAAATTTGTCAAACATTTAAATCCATTAGTATTCTAACCACGGTCATAATAATTCGCATCAGCAATGCATGTCAATCCTTCACCTTTTTAGAGGATTTAGTATATTATGCTCCGCACAAAACTTGTGTGTACGAATCTAGCGGCGTCTAATCCTCACATCGAAAAGGACCGATGAACTTATCAGAGAATTGTTCATACTTCACCAACCCATACATCTTCGCTGCATCTTAAGTATTTTCTGATCGAGCGTCATCACCTACAGCGATCCTGATAAGAATTCGAGAGGGAAGCGATGTTGGGCCACCCAAGGATCAGATGAGGACAAGCTCAAGAAGTGGACCACGGCTGCCATATTATGCTCTCACCATAGACTGAAAAGATGCATAATATACCTCTAATCTGTTTAGTTCAAGTGGTCTAACCAACTTTTATTCTTCTTGTCGACTAGTTTTCTCTTCACTCTGAACTCTGACCTCGGGTCCCCAACGACCTTATCATTCGTAGATCAGGCTGATGAGGTGACCGCCCCCGCTTCCAATTTCATTTCCAGGCGAACCTCACTGCCCCCAGTTCCGAAAGTTTGCGTTTGAAATAGAAAAGATATTCTGCCGGAAACGGCCTGATGCGGACTCTATGGCTTGAGAGTTGTGTCATTGAAGCTCATTTTTACCGGAGTGTGTGGTTCGCACATAAAAGCTCGCTGGAGTTTATCTAAACACTTGTCTTATTCATTCACAGATTTGCCGGTCATATCAAGTGGTTTGTGATGTTCTTTCACATTAAGTACCCTGTGGGATGCCCTCTGCACTAGACCCATTCGTCCTTGTCGGCATCTCCGTGATAAGACTATCGTAGTTATAAGAATAAGGAGGTACGAAGTATTTGATATTGAGACATTTACCTGCTAGCTGAACATAACAGGTGAAAATGGAATGCCGTTCGTTGTAGGTATCTTCTCGTATTCAGAAAGCATCGGGTCGAAGTGTCGATGTTGCGGGGTGGTGGGGTTTGTTTTTATGCGAACCAACGTCGAATCCAAGTCATATGGCGAGATGACGATGACGACACACGTTTCACTGGCAGAAATGATTGGATATTCCAGCTGACATCGACAGAGTGCTCCTCTGGCGCTCCGGCATACACCTTTTACCTATGTGTCTGGGAAGCGTCTAGTCTTGGAGCCAAGTCGAGTCGGTGCACACCTGAATACCCTCGTATAAGTAGGTAAGCAGAAAGCAGCCGCCCACTTGATGCGATGTGTAAGGTGATGAGAGATGTACGTAGAGATGTGTATATTGGATGGTTCAGGTGTAGTACGACATGCTGTGAGCTGTGTGTTGTGCGGGTCTTGGGAGCTTCCAAGGTGTATACCTACTCGAGTCGTGAATAAACTTCTTTTTGCTGTTTTCATTCATGACTGGCCTTTGACTTTCTCACTTTCATCCCGGGGCTCGAAGGTTCATTGAAAAAAGTGTTTCGGAGAGTTTTTTGGCGCTAAAAGTGTCGTTGTGGCGTCATCCACTCAACGGTATTATGCGATTTCGAATGGGTGTAGCAAGTTCGGGGCTACTATAAATTTGCCTTGCACTCTTTCACTAGCCTTGCGCTTCTATATCGAGCTCTGCGATATGTTCTCGGTTTTCTAATACTCTATGCTATTAAGTGTTCAAGTTTAGTCGAGTTGAGTCCCTTATTTTGCTACCACGTACCTACCCTTATGTACAACTGGGACAGTAAGGAAGGTACGGCGACGGCGGCAACAGAAGCAGTAAGGTTTAGGATACTGCCTTGTAAATTTTTAATGATCTTTTATTGCATGAATTTCAACTGAAATATGCATGTGAGGCAATAAATTATTCATTGGGAAATGGCGCTGGTCGAAGAATCCTGGTAAACCATGTAAACCATACCTTCTCGTACCAATCAACTATAACTCTCTCACTCTCTCTTTCAAGAAAACTGGAGTGCTCGTGAGTTTCCAGCGTCCTAGTTCCTCGTGGGCTTATTATGAATCTTGCATTCCTTCTGTGCGATGTAAGCTCGTCTATTGCAATGCATCTACTGATAGACCTCTACGACTCCAATTTCAGTTGTAAATTTCTTACTGAGTTACTCCTTAGATCGTAAACCGTTCACAAGAAATCCTTTTCATACATCTCCTCTTTCTCCTTCCCAACCTAGCCGCCTCCAAATACCTAGTAGTACTCCAATTTCTGAATAAGTCGTGAATATTGCATAAGGTGCTCTTCACAATTTTAACAATTGCATGAAACACTTCTTTTTATTCTCTTGAAGAAAATCGATTGAATGTAATGCATTTATCGGCCCAACGACTTGTCCTCGGTCGGTGATCACTTTGCTGTTACTTATACCTCTTTAATACAGGAACATACGTACCTACCTTTCGGTTCTAAATGAATTACATACGACCGTCAAGGAATGACTGCATATTTTATGGCATTAACATTTAACTGGACTGCGGCCGAAGGACTTGAAAGCTGTGTGCTATGGTTCCTTTTTCCGCTAGTGCACTGGTAAGGTACACTTTACCCATCGAGCTGGTTACTTCTTTGGTACCTACGACGAAAACATCCTCAACTCTAGATGGGTAATTGCTACTCTAGCACTCATTTTTCCAATGCGAATTGTTATAATGGATTCCTTTGCTTTATTAATAACCGAGGACTTCTTCAAATGAGAAAACTGATAATTAAGGAAAATGTAAATTGCAGAGGGTATTAAATAATTTTTCCAAGAAATCGACTTCATGTACATTGTCTTAGTTTCTTACCTGAAACTTCATAAAGGCTCATAAACGAGGTCAACACATGGTGTAAGGGTTTGGAGCTTAACGTGAATATTTAATAGGATATCTGATTGTATTTGTTTCGTTTGATCCTTTTTTTTAAATTTTCATGACTAAGGTCATCTGATTGTATTTGTTTCGTTTGATCCTTTTTTTTAAATTTTCATGACTAAGGTACGAATAAAAAATCACCTTCAAGATCGAAAATCTGTCTTACAGAATTTACCTGTTAATTGGGTCGCAGTTGAACCTTTATTTTGTATATTCGGATATTCTGGAATGGTCGCTTGAACGAACAAACTACAAAAATCAATATGATTATTAAAATAATAATTTCGTAGCTCAATGAATTCTCCAATTATTATACCATATGTATATGACCTAGTTTTGAAACCATCGTAGAATGAATAGATTTTGCGACTTTTTTTTGTTTGAGTTCCTCTATGCTTCATGGGTGAACAAATTGGTCTTTTTATAGTATAAGTTAACGTTATAGTATCCAGCTTCTCACGGACTCAAGGATTATAAAGAGGTTGGTAACTAGAGCTTCCACGAATTCGGTAATACATACTTTTATGAATTCCTGGTGCTTGTGGTAACAAGTAGCGAACATTTAAATACTGACCACCAAACTAATTCGAAAAGGATATGACTTGTAATTCCATCACACCACCACCATACAACATCGACTATATTGAATTCTCACTGGTACTGGATACCAATTCAATATTGTTTTCCAGCCTGTTGCTACACATTGCTAATGGGGCTAAATCCCGGTATTCATCAGCGGCCAATACATCCCCCGAAGCTTTCCCACAAACGACACATTTATATTCGTGGTCAATGTGTTCGGGAGGTTTATGTCCGATTGTGGCCAACAAAACTCTATTTTCATCCCCTTGCCGCGGTCATTAGGTAATTTTTGGTTTTTCGAATTTCACCAGCATCAAGTTGATTCACAAACAAGGACGATCAGTCTCGAACTGCAGTTCATGGGGTATGGAAGCTTTTTGTTGGTTCTCTTTTCACTTGCCCATAGCTAAAAAAGTGAAAATGCATATAAAAAAAAGGATATCCTTGTTGTGGGCTAAAATTTTCAAAGGGAGTTTTATTTTGCTGAAATTAAAGTGACTACCTGTATACAGCGGATGAATCAGAACAAAACTCTAATTGGGTGGTGAAGGAGATAAATTACATTTGGAAAGGTCTTGCAGAAGTGATTATTTTACTAATAATAATCAATGGCGCAACAGCCCAAATCGGGCCTAGGCCTTAAAGTAATGCTAGAGCTACTTCATTACGAGACCAACGGAACATTAGGAGGTGAAGTGGTCAGCTACACGCTCGTCCGTGATTATTACCCCGATTTTAACTCAGGTACTCATTTACAGCTGAGTGAACTGGTAGTCCGGCACCCAATACCATTTTCAAAAATTACTTGTCACCAAGCAGATTCGAACCTGGTACCGCGCCGAAGGCAAGTGCTCTAACCACTAAGCCACCCAGTCTACGATTATTTTACTAAGCTTGCAGGTAAAATATGTATATTGTATTCTATCCTTCTTTCCATCTTAATCACTACCCGTTTCAATACTGCTCATGCTATCTAGTTTCTCCTTAATCTCCCACTCCCACCTTTTCGTTGCCTGGTTGAAAAACATTTGTCAGTGTGGAATTTATGGTACGGGTGGCTAATATTAACGACGGTAATAAAAGTACGTCCGAATCGGACGGCAGCTAAAATTCAACTTAACATTTATTTTTAATGCTTCGCATTGTGTCCGTTTTTACATTTACTAAATACATAAATTCAAGTACATAATATATAATAAGTTTAAGTATACAATTCAAATAAAGTGCATGCTGCAGGGGCTTGCTACCTGATGCGCGCGTTCGCTACAGTCAGGTTCTTGACTAACCGGTTTGTTTCTATATTTTAACTATAAAAAATGGTGGATGACGGAATAATTTCATAAGTTTCGCAATAGTGCTATGACCTATCTCGTCAAACGTGATAGTATGATAGTGCTATCATAATAGTGAGAATTCAACTACATATACCATGCGTATTAAACGATGAGAGTTATCATGACAGTATCATGGTATCAGATGTCGCATAAATCACCGGAATGGATTACTAGCTTATACTCTAAATAAGTTTACCTTTTAAGAGTTGACAAGTCTTTAGAGTAAAGCGTTCACTTCAGAAAAATAAATTTCATACTAAAATATTTACTTCCTGTGTTGCCCTATTACATATTTGATATCGTTTTACACAGGTATTACAATTTTACAAATGAAGCGCACAGTCTTAATTCACTTAGTGACAAGTTGAATAAAAATCAAATTTAATTGAAGAGCCTATTGCTAACGTGATAACCAATTTTACGAATTGTATTGATGAACTAGATAACTCAGTTGACACAAATTGCAGATCGGTTCTTGGATGCCCAAATTGGAGGACGCGGGCGCTGAACCGTGATAACTTCAGACAATGTATCCTGCAGACCGACCCTGGGCCGATTTGGGCTGTCGCGCCATTGATGATGACTCGCTTGTAACGGGCGTGTTAATATTCTAACTGAAAGATATTGTACATATTAACCACTTTATAATACAGTTACAAGAATTCACATCAGTTTTGAAGTATTATCACTCGCATGATGAAATTAAACATTAATTTAAACGTACCTACTATAAAAGTCATTTTAATCTAGCTTCTTATTAATAGAGTTTAATTTTACGTTCTTGAAATACAAAATTTAAATTTTTTCTTAAATCCTAGTTTTGTATTTTCGAAAATTCATGAGAATGACGTAATTTACTATTTAAACTATTAATTTTAATCAAATGAATATATAGTACACTTTATACACAATGGTCGCTATTCACAGTCGTCATAAAGTTGGCTTTAAGTTAAAGCTGACTTTAGTGTCATATTAATAATACGACACTAAAGTCAGCTTTAGCTTAAAGCCAACTTTATGATGACTGTGAATAGCGGCCAAAGTTTCTGACTTTGTGGAAAATGATAACATCACAATAACACGAATTAATAGGGAACATAATAACAAAATAAATTAAAAACATCCCGTTTAACAAAAGAATGTTTGCTAACCGATTATCTACTACATCGAAATGTAATTAGGTATATTGCAACTCTTTCCATTTGCTCTATGTTATTTTTTAATATATTTTCATTATGTACTACAACTACAACAACTATTAATTTTATGTCGGTAATTTATTTTCAATTAAGAAATTAAATGCACGACAGTATACTACAATATTTATATTATTTAGGTTTTCCGATTGCAACAATGTATTATTGCGCGTAACTCGAAGAATTTTTTGTTGTAATGAATTTGAAGTTTTATTGTTTTATTATAAAATTATATGTACAAATAATATATTTGCATGCGATAATAAATTATTTGAATTATAAAATTAGAACTGTACTGTACTCACATGTATACAATGTGTGTATCCCTAAACGATAAAATTGTTTCGGATTATAAATTGCGAGTCATAAATTTGAATTAATTAAAATTGTATGCGTGATACAGTAAATTATAAATAATTCTATTTTATTGTGGTGCAATGAGAGGGACAGAGAGGAGGAACAGTTGTTGCATAGAAATTGTTAATCTCTATGATGTGAAACAAACTACTCGTACGTATATATTATATTACTTGTTTAATTAGTTTCCTTTTGAACTTGCTGTGGATAATAATTGTTGCAATGGAATGTAATGCACTCAATAATCAACTTACGAATCCGGTACTGCTTAAATAAAATCAAGTAGTGTGCAATACTGTTTGCTAGATATAAACGAAATTATGGAGACGAAAGTATTCCTCGCATTAAAAGATTATAAGACTGCGACCATCATTAGATAGTTTTCCATTACTTTTTAGAACCTCTCGGCACGAATGTTTGCTTTGAGCTCATCAATGGTCTGAGACTTGCTGTCGTACACTTAGCTTTTCAAATAACCCTAGAAAAATAAGTCCAGTGGAGTCAAATCTGGAGATCTCGGTGCTCTGTCAGTGTCGCCTCTTTTTGACATCAGACGCAGAATGTCACAATGATGGTTTTGGTGCAAACGCCGGCCGGCCCAAACAGCCACTGAGTTCCACTGACGCCAAAATGTTGAGCGTGGTGACGATACGAGATTTCTAAGTTATCGGCAACGCTCTCTCTCTGACCGCTTCAACTAGTTCATTGGAACCTCTTGGTCGTCGATGAACGGCTTGTGGATGATCTATCCCGTGTTGTCAGGACCATAGTATCCAAACTCCCTATCTTCACCATTGTCCACAAAAATTTTGGTATAAAAAATCTTACCTCTCATATGGACGATTTTGATTGAACGTACCTCTCAAAATTTTAAACAGCTGATGACTGAGACAAATCTTTCGTCTCTTTCAATTACGTACGTGCAATATATAGCTTTAACGCTTTTCTGTCTGTTTTGGTTGTTTTTATGCATATTTCGTGTATTGCCATATCCCTCACCCTCACGTCATTTTCTCTAATAACTATTCCATACATACCAAATCGTGCAAAAGAAACAGAAATGTGTGTCAGAGTAATCGCTCATGACTGAAAGAGAACCAGCTTCCGAATACGTGTAGATTGTACGTATATTGGTGTGTTTACGTCGAGAATTCGAGCTGAGTTTGGATACTATGTAAGTATTTATACTATGGTCAGGACGGTGTCCCTTGGTCACGATATTTTCGACGATATACATGCAGAGTTAACACAACAGAACGACTATTCTCAATATACAGCGTCACTATTTCGTCGCGTTGTTTCGGTGTGAAGCGATCCATGGTTAAATTGACGACCAAACCTTGTCCCATCAAGTCAATCGGTTAAAATCGGTTGAATCGGTTGTCATACAACTTCAGACAGAAATATAACAACAAAATCTGCCAACAGTCTGGGCGCAACTGTATTATTTTTCTGGCAGAAGTTCAGAACGCGTTCAATTCGGGGATGCGGTGTATGTTACTATGTGACTGAAAACCTAACAAAAAGTTCGGGAAGCGGTTAGAAAAGGGTGTAACATATTAATTGTGGAAGTGAAAAGATATTCGATATCTGATCAGACCTGAGAAACATGGTGGAATTCATGAAAAAGTATACAACCAGTTTACACCCTCTTAGGGGTCGAATTTCAAAAAATCTTGAAAACACATTCTAGGTATTCACATGAAGAATCCGTAGAATAAAAATGAATTCAATATTTCGAAAGACCTATAGTAGATATGACGAAAATCGTGAAAATATATGCATTTTATATTAACCGATATTTTTTTTTGGGCCCCCCTTCTGAACGCCAATGAAAATTTGAATTTTTTTTTATCAGAATTACTTTTCTACTTAATTTACATATACGTACCGAGTTTCAACTTCCTAACATAAGCCGTTCTGAAGTTAGGGAAAACACCCTCCACCACCGTACCATACTACCCCTAAAAAAATGTATTTTTCCACCATGCCGCTACTATCTAAATACCAAGTTTCAGCTTCCTATCATTATAGATTCTTAAGATATAAGCATCGGAACTTTTTCTTTCTCACCCTTCCCCACCCTCACCCTCTACACCCACACCCCCAAACTTTTTTTCCCTACTAGGGTTCTATTAGGGCTACTTCTGGTAAAAATTTGAAACATCCATCTTACACTGTTATTGAGATATGAATCGTATTATTTTTGAAAAATTCTAATCCCTCCCACTTCCGTGCTCCTCCACCCCCTTCAAATATTTTACTTTGAGCAATCTTAATTTATCAGTCTTTATAATAAAACCGAATTTTGTTTTTCTGGTTCAATTAGTTTGTGAGATATCGTAATCTAAAGTTTTTCACCCCCCACCCCCGTACGCCACTACCCCACCCCCGTACGCCACTACCCCCACCCAAAAATTTTGTTTCAATCTACTCTCCTAGTATAACTACAGATATTTGTCAAGTTTTAATTACTTGCCATTAACGGTTTAGGAGATATGGATTTTAGAATTTGTCGATCTCGGCATTTTTGCGTTTCGGACGCATTATTTCCCCCTCCACTCCCACACCCCTTCACCCATATCTGTTTATATAATATATATAATATTCCTTACAATTTTTACGGAATAAATTGTATCAATTTCTGTATAAGGTTAAACGATAGTCAATGGTGTCAATTATTAGAAACACAAAATTGAAATAAATTTTTACACAATAAGATTGATAAAAAAAATAATACTCTAAAATGGTGCAGTTTTTCCTATAGTCGGCCACAAAAATCCAAAGTTCGGCCATGTTAGACCCAATAGTCGGCCACTACATAATGAGCTTACAAAATGATGGAGTCACACGACCGAAATTGTTTTTTTTTTCAGAATATTAATGAAAAAATGCTGGTTTATCATGAGACTATTATAGTATCAAAAAATGTCCATATATCGAGTACAAGTATATATATATTTACTCTTATTACCAGGATTTTCTTTTGATTTTTTCGATATTTTAGTTACTTGTCTTCTTCTATTTTTGCTTTTTTGACGAGAGACTGTTGGTATTGTAAAGACGCTTTTGCGCTAGGAGACATTCTAGCAGTGTTCCTTTTTCGTTTTCCCTGAGAAATTAATGCTCTTGAATGAAACAAATGTTTCTGAAGACTGGGAGAACTGTATGTAGAGCTAATCCCATTAGAAACGCTAGAAGTAAGAATTTCTTTTGCGAACTTAACCCAAAAAGGAAGATTGAGCTTCGACCAATTGTTACGATTTGTCACGTACTCGAAGAAAGTTTTGCTTATCATCCATTCCGATGTTAAGCGTCCAAAACCCAATCAACTGGCATAACACTTCTTAAGACTTCTCTCGATGGGCGAACATATGGAAAAACTACCATTGGCGATGCTATATCTCCATTGCCCCTATTTACTCGGTAATTGTTTCTCCATCCTCTTGGAGCAATAATTTTACCAGTTTTTGGACTCTTTAAAAAAGTAGTTCCGTTCCGTTTAAAACACGCCGTGAATCTAGAAGTATTTCTATGTGTCCGTGGTCAGCAAGGTATGCTTCTAGATCTTTGAACCATTCGCGTAGTCCTTTTTCGGTGACAGCAGCGCGCTCTTTCGAAATTGATTCTAAAATACGTGAAGAAAGCTGGGGATGTTGTTTCATGAAAGATGCATACCACTTCTTGCCTGGTCTATCGTCTTTGAAAGGATTTTTTCGTTTATCTTCTTTCATGATTTTTTGTGCGGTGTTTTGAAGCTCTTCTGGCTTTAATGGAAATCCACATTTAGCCAAGGAAATGCACCAATTGACGATTTCAATTTGATCCATTTTTTGGCATACTTCCGGGACTTTTCCTAGCGGATGATCCTGGAGCGTTGATCTAGGTACCCCAAATATAACCGCAGCTTTCCGAACACTTAAATTTTCACTTCGATGTGCAGAAATAGCAATTCTCATGCTATTTGCATCGTATTGCTGGATTGGACGTTTTATAGGGTTTGACATTATTTGTTCGAGATTCGCTAAAATAAATAGTTTAAAAAATCTGCCAATGGTGTAGGCGCAACTTTATTGTTTTTCCGGCAGAAGTTCGGATCGCGTTCAATTCTAAGATGCAGTGTAGGTTACTATGTGACTGAAAAACTAACAAAAAGTTCGAAAGCGGTTAGAGTCGAGTACCATGATTGGGTCATACTCCGGGATGCGGTCTAGGGGTTGAAAAAGAAAAAACTTAAAAATAGGTGATTATTAAACCAGTCCGTGGAAATGAAATGATATTTGATATCTGATCAGACCTGAGAGATATGGAAGAATTTATGAAAAAGTATCCAATCACTGTACACCCCCTTAGGGGTCAATTTTCAAAAAAACTTGAAAACATTTTCTAGGTATTCATATGAAGAATCCGTAAAATAAAAGTGAATTCAATATTTTTGAAGACCTAGAAGATATGACGAAAATCGTGAAAATATATATGCATTATATTTTGACTGAACATTTTTTTGCCCCCACTTCCGAAGACCAATGAATATTCGAATTTTTTTTTAATCCAAATAACTTTTTTAGTTGATTTACATATACACACCGTGTTTCAACTTTCTAGCATAAACCGTTCCATAGTTAGGAAAAACACACACACCCCCCCCCCCCCCCCCACCCCCGTACCATACTACCCTTATAAAAAATTATATTTTTCCAACATGCCACTATTATTGCTTTATCTAAATACCAAGTTTTAGCTTTTTATCATTATATGTTCTTAAGATATAAACATCGGAACCTTTTCCTTTTCACCCTCCCCCACTCCCAGATGTCGACACACTAAAAAATGGCGATTTTACAACACTGAAAACCCGAATTCACACCTTGGGCAATAAATATTACTGGAAAGGCGCGGCATATCGGCGACACACGGATCAACATGCGTTTTACTAAAGTCGGGAACAGCTTGCCGACTTTAGGAACTTAGTAGAATTGTGATTCCTAAAGTCGGCCATTTCCAAAAGTATACTAATATTAACGTTTTTTAATAATTTTATGATTAAGTATGAAAATTTAAATACTTTTGAATCACAGGCACCGTACAGCCTAGCCATAATTCTTAAAACTATGGAGTATTAGTAATAAAGAAAAATCCTTCCATCTTATAATTTATTTTAAACAAACTTAGTTTTACGGACCTTGTCACAATGAACCTATTATAACTTTACAACAAAAACACTGAATGACTTCATGAATGACATGCGTAACAATGTCGAGTTCAAAAGGAAACAATGATTGAAGAAAAAAAAATTTGTCCTGGAAATTGTCTTCTCATCATTTAATAATTTTAAATTTCTGAAGAAATGGCCGACTATAGGAGCATGGCCGACTATTGGAGCATCTACCCTATATTGTATTTTAGATTCGATATTTGTGGTAGTTTCAACGATCTTCTCATCTCCCCTTTGGATGAAAAACTTTTTAAGGGTTACAGACGCATCCATAGCTTGTTTATCAGTGATACTCTCATCTATTAACTCGTAGTAATCTTCTTGATCAACAATACATTGTTCATTTCCGTATGCTTCACCGTTTGAAATTTGATGTCACTCTACGTTGTCCTCACTCCTTGCTTCACTGTATATAATATTTAAATAATCTGAAGCCGAAATATTTTCTATATTCGTCTATAAAAGCAAAGGTAATAATAGCTCACTAGGATTGCAATTATCTTCCGAAGCAACATCTATTGGAAAACCAGATTTTCAAGCATGAAATTGAAGAAACAGCACTTTCGGTCCAATATAAGGCATCAAGAATAGTTATTTCTGTGACGTTATTGCACTCACTAATTGAAGCAACCAGTTTAGTTAACAAAAGTTTTCTATACTTTACTTAAAATTTTGAAATATTCCTTCGTCCATTGGTTGCAAAATGCTGGTTGTAGATTTTTTTGGTTTCCAAAAAGAAGCAATTTTTATTTTTTTGATTTTCCCAGCAAAAAAACTGGATGAAAAATTAATTTTATGCGCTTGTGTTGATTGGATGCTGTTTTGATCACTCTGGTGTTGTGGTCAGGATTTCGGTACGGAACTCAGTTTCTTAAAAAATGAGTGTTGGCTCACTCTGGCTGTGATAGCCTAATTTTTTTCTTCGTAGTTGGGTTAGTACAGTCCCTGTTCAACGAATTAGGACCACTCCCATTTTTCCCCATTCTTTAAAAGAAATTAACTGTAGCTTCACGAAAAAGTGGTTTTTCCCAAGAAGATTAATTTTACCTGACGGCTGTAAAAGTTGTGAATATGGCATACCCTAAATTGAAAGTTCCACCCTTCTACCCGTCTTAAAGGAGAGTGCTTTTTACCTGCCCCTCCCTTTACGTGTTGAAGGCGGTAGACCTGTTTCTATATAAAATAGTGAAACTATCCCGAATTTCTCCTTCTTCTTCAAATATTTAGAAAGGATTTGTCAAGTGGTGAAGAAAATATTGTATTTAAGCTGTGTTTAGAAATTTAGTGGTTTTAGTTTACTTCGTTTTGGACATTTAAAACTTCGTGTACTTTTCTGAGACATTTTGGTCAAAACAATAAAAATGGTAAAGCGCAAGGACATTAGCTTGGACAAAAAGTCAGCAATAATATCTTTATTGAAGACCAAAAAGTTTTCCTTGAGAGAAATTGCAAGAAAAGAGGATGTCTCTCATCAAACTGTGATGAGAATCAATAATTTAACGCAGGAAAATCAAGACCTAGTCGGCAACAAACGGCGGAATTGACGCGGAATAAGGAAGACAGCGCCTCAAACGGATCGTAGGATTGTTCAAAAGGCCTGCGAAAACCGTTTCCAATCGACGAGAAGCCTGCGTCAAGATCTGTTGGGCGAAAGGATAGAGATATCCGCTATGACTTTAAGAAGGCGTTTCTATGAAGCCAACCTTAAGTCGAGGCGACCAGCAAAAAAGCCTAAGCTAAGAGCTAAAATACGAAAAGCCAGGCTGGAGTTTGCTAGAGCTCATCAACATCTCACCGTAGCTGATTGGAAAAATGTAAGGAATATTTTATATCAATGCATAATGATTGTATTGCATTTACTTTTCGCTTGGGAATCCAACATTAAAAAATATTTTTTTTTTCTAGGTGGTGTTTAGTGATGAACAGACTAGAGTCTGTGACGGAGAGACACCAATACGTTAGAAGGAGGCCATTAGAGAAGTATGACGAAGCTTGCATCGTGAAAACAATAAAATATCCACCAGCCACAATGATATGGTCCTGAATCTCAGGCGAGGGACCTGGACCGATCTTTTTCGTCGAAGGAACCATGAACAGTACCCAGTACTACGACGTGATAGAAACCATTTTAATTCCTTATTTCAACTCCTTGAAGAGTTGTGAAGAAGCAAATATATTTATTCAGGATAGTGCACCCTGTCATCGTGCCCATATTATCAGAAACCTGTTCTCTACCGCAAATATCCCAATTCTTCCTTGGCCAGGCAATTCTCCAGAGCTTAACCCTATGGAGAATGTCTGGAATCTCCTGAAATCTGAAGTTTGCTCCTCCCCTAACCCTACCGTTATTATCTTAAAAGAAAATATTGGAAATATCTGGCAAAACAGCGAAGGAATCAAAAATATTATAAAGCGGTGCATTGAAAGCATGCCAGAAAGAATTAAGGCTGTAATTAGTGCTAAGGGTGGCCCTACCAAATATTAACACCAAATAAAACTTTCAATACATAAAATATCATAAAACGAATAAAGAATTTTGAAAACAAAAAATGTATTTTTTATTTCCTTTCTGCAAAAAGTTATAGCCTAAAGAAAGAGAAAATTTAAAAAAAAAACCTTAGTGGTTCTTATTCGTTGAACAGAGACTTTATTTCAAATATAGAATTCCTTTGAAAAGATAAAGGATTGAAAAATGTTTAGGAAATATATTTACTATGATTTATCATTATCATTATCATTACAGTAAAATCAGTACCAAAATATGTTATTATTTACCTAGTGTAGTTATTAAGTTCCTTACACTTTTTTTTTTGTTCGAGAAAAAGTTTTTAGCAATACACCAATACGTTAGAAGGAGGCCATTAGAGAAGTATGACGAAGCTTGCATCGTGAAAACAATAAAATATCCACCAGCCACAATGATATGGTCCTGAATCTCAGGCGAGGGACCTGGACCGATCTTTTTCGTCGAAGGAACCATGAACAGTACCCAGTACTACGACGTGATAGAAACCATTTTAATTCCTTATTTCAACTCCTTGAAGAGTTGTGAAGAAGCAAATATATTTATTCAGGATAGTGCACCCTGTCATCGTGCCCATATTATCAGAAACCTGTTCTCTACCGCAAATATCCCAATTCTTCCTTGGCCAGGCAATTCTCCAGAGCTTAACCCTATGGAGAATGTCTGGAATCTCCTGAAATCTGAAGTTTGCTCCTCCCCTAACCCTACCGTTACTATCTTAAAAGAAAATATTGGAAATATCTGGCAAAACAGCGAAGGAATCAAAAATATTATAAAGCGGTGCATTGAAAGCATGCCAGAAAGAATTAAGGCTGTAATTAGTGCTAAGGGTGGCCCTACCAAATATTAACACCAAATAAAACTTTCAATACATAAAATATCATAAAACGAATAAAGAATTTTGAAAACAAAAAATGTATTTTTTATTTCCTTTCTGCAAAAAGTTATAGCCTAAAGAAAGAGAAAATTTAAAAAAAAAACCTTAGTGGTTCTTATTCGTTGAACAGAGACTTTATTTCAAATATAGAATTCCTTTGAAAAGATAAAGGATTGAAAAATGTTTAGGAAATATATTTACTATGATTTATCATTATCATTATCATTACAGTAAAATCAGTACCAAAATATGTTATTATTTACCTAGTGTAGTTATTAAGTTCCTTACACTTTTTTTTTTGTTCGAGAAAAAGTTTTTAGCAGATTTTGAAAATATAACGACGTTATGTTATATGTATAAAAAAAGTACAAAAATAAAAATATGATTATTCTGGCAAAGACCCAGTATAAACTCCACCTAAATGTGAAAAACAAATCGTGCTATGTCATCGGTATTTTGAACTCACCCATATATGCCACTTTGTACTGGAGTTCAACAAAACTCGCTTATCGTTTCTCATCATATTTCCATTTATCCTGAACATCCAACTCATATTTCCCATTCTTAATGTTATTTTTGGAACAACTATCCCAAACACCTAAAGTCTAATACCGGACCTGAATAATAACTAGCTTATCGCAAGATGGTTTTTTATAACCTGATAACTCTTTTTTTGCCAAGAAAACCTTTGATGTAATTAATTTCTTTCGTCCATATAAAATACAATCTTATTCAGTTTTGCAATTGTGCTACACAATGCAGCCATAGGTATATTTATTATAAAATTTATTGCATCTAATTCTTAGCTTTCAAGTCTTCAAGATCATTTTTAAATCATTTGAGTTTGAATGTTTCGCTGTCTAATACTTGCTTTTTTTTCTTGGTCACTGCTGTTCATTTTGAAATTGCCCCCGATTTGTTTTACATTTTCTTTCGGCTACCATTAAATTGTATGCAATTTATCGATTATTATATATGTTGGAATGATTCAGCATAAAAGCATTGGTATAGTGAAACTATAAGAGGAATAAAATAAGAATAAAAGGCGGCCCACCGCCGTATGGTTGTTAAGTTATGTAGATGGGAGACACGTTTATATCATCTGTCTCGAAGTATCTTTTATGAGATACATTCGTATATTCTTGCAGAAAGGAACATACACATTTAGTTTTTTGTATAATTTCGTAACATCAAGAGAGGCAACTACTTATTTGTTAGAATACGCAACTTATAATTTTGCAATCGATCACAAAAACTTCTTCGTCTAAAGGTTTGAAGGCATCGCCGTAGGGTTTTCGTTTTTCCTTTATGTCTGCTGCCACTACGCCAATTACGAGTTCAGAACTAAAAGGACCAATCAAATTATTTTATTTTTTTGATAACATAATTTTTTATTTATATTTTATGTTTAGTAATCAATAACTTGCAAGCCTTTCTAGCAGTTCACTAATTGCAGTACTTTTTTCGTTCAATTTCAGGCCAAACTTATGGAAAACTCTCACGCATGGTTGGGAGCATCGACTTCGTCTATAGCCGGTAAGCATCGATTACGCACGCGAATATTGTTTTTATCAAAGTTGTAATTTGTACATAATATTTAAGTTCTGGTGAAAAGTATCTAAATCTAATGTAGAGTCCTAAAATCTAGATGCTAGTGTACAAAGTGCGACTGCAAGTGTTTTACAAATTCAAAAGAATTTATAGGGTCGAGCTCATTTTGAAATTTCGATTATCTTAATGTACGTTAAATGTAAATATTCAACACAATGGGAATGGGATTGCCTTAGCAAAATATACAAATGATGAGTAATAATAACCGAACGAAATACGTCGTCTTAATTTGAAACCTTGAATGGATTGTGGCTGCTGCTTCTTGTGCCCATCTTTCACGATATTTTATTTTTAATTTTTTAATTCGGCTTGCTGTCGAATTCTGTTTAGCTTATCGCACTGGGGGTCCAACAAAATATATCTTACATTTTTGTTTACGTAAAATTATAAAATGCTTTTTGATTCGTTTTTTCCTTTCTTCTCGCATCGATTTTTAATTTTTACAAAAAAAAGTTAATGGAAACAAATATTGGATTTAATTATTGGAGTAATTAATTTTAAACAGTATGTGTCCACCCTGGGTAAATTATATATGACTTCCTGTAGCTGAATTTCGTATCCAATGCACTGTTTTTTGGCTAAACTTTCAACTGAGTTGTGAAACTCCTTCAAAACATATTTAATTGAATTAAAAGATATTTTTTCTACTTTCGGTACTTCATTTTAGTAAAATTCAAAAATTAATGAATACTTTTAATAAATAATATTTTAGAATTGGAACTTCTGGCTATTATCTATTCATCAATTGACGATTTCTGACAAAAAAGAATCACTTTACACATAAAATAAAAAAGCATTTTTCATGTCTCACAAGCCAACAACTGAATTTTTTGCCCATGCTCAACTGCTCGAGTAGATTTGAGCTGTCGCGGCTTTGGTTTTAATAACAATTTTGAACTTCTTCTTGCATTTGAAGGTTAGCACCAGTGCTGTCGTTTGAACATTTTGCGGAGTAGTAAAGTCTTGTGAAATAAAGGAGTATTTTTCGAAAATTTTCGAAAGAGTACACGTAGTAAATCAGAAAAAATGTTTTTTTTTATATATATTTTGGGTATTTCAGTAGGAATGCTTGAAATTTGTTAGGGTATAGCCTATAGCGGCCATGTTGTCAAAGTAACATCCGTCGAATTTGTTGTGAATTTTCAAGAGTGTATGGAAAATCACCATGGAAGGTTATAGCGTCGAACGTGTGGAAATCAAAAAATGTTATTTTTAAAACCAGAGATACGTTCGAAAAACCGTTTCGCGCATTGTGTTACTTTTAATGACAAGGCCCATTTCTTGAATGAATGTGTGAACCATCAAAATTGTCGGATTTGGAACGATACCAATTCTCACGATATACACCTGCATCAAATGCATCCTAAGAAACTCACTGCTGCAAGGCCAACATAATAGAGAACCAATAAACTTTTTTAGTTTTCGGTACATCTTCCATTTCAATGTAAAATTTTACGCCAATATTATTCCAATTCTAAATTTCAAGGTATCGTGCCGTCATGAATAATATTCAGTCATGCAAAAGCTAGATCTTCAATATCATTTTCATTTTTTAAATTTGGAAACAACAACATTAAATCAATTATCATATCTTAAGAGAGTCATCCCGTGTGACGGTTTCTAAAAATCGAATTTTTTCGGTTTTTGCATAAATTACATCCAAGTATAGTGTAGAATATGTGAGCGGAGTCATATTCCGATATTCGAAGCCGTTCGGAAGTTATAGGCCCTTATATTCTCTAAGCTCCTTTGTTGCTTCGAATATAATAAAAAGTTTAGTCGCGTTTTTCTCAAAACGGTAGTTTTGAAATCGGTAGACCCGATATTTTGAAATCTATCGAACGAATTTCTGTGACATTTGATAAACTTATTCCGTACACATGTATACAGTTTCCAAACTAGGATAATTGTGATTCATCAAGCCGTTCTTCTTTGGCGATCCGGAGAAGTCGTAAAAACACACCAAAATTGACGATAAAAAGTTCAACAAGCTGCCAAAAATTAACTGTTCAATATTTTTTGATAATCCTAGTTCCAAAACTAGTTCAAACTTCACAGATTAAAATGACGTTTGATTTCTTTAATTGAGATAAGCCGAACGCCCGTAACCGTGTCTACCGAAAACAAGGTTTTTTAAAAATGGGTGGCTAAGTTGGCGTATACAATTTGGGGCTGAAAAAAATCTAATCTGTGCTCAACATGTGCATAAATATATGGTAAAAAGTGCACAGTTCTATCATTATTAAGTTCGCCAGAACCAATTCCCAAAAATGGCGTAAAGCCTGCACACGGGAGGCCCCCCTTTAAGGGGTGATTCCTGATTTTCTACAGAGTGGGTCAGTTTTCAATATCTTCGGATATCAGGGTGGTAAAGAAAAGTCTTTCGGACTTAAACCCTCATTCAAATAATTTGTTATATTCCCAAAACTAATAATCACAAATTAACATGTTATAGCTTGTTTTTTGGGGAATGAAATTACCTTTCACTCCATGTAAGCGTCAATATTGTAGCTGTTCCCGATCTTGAGATATTACTACTAAATTTAATTTTCAGATCTTAAGAGAAAAAAATTGTGGGTTTAAAGGATGTGCAAATAGTATATTACGAAAAGGATAAGTACCGGAGTATTTAAGAAAAATCGGAGTACAAATACTCCGATCGGAGGAATACGACAGCACTGGTTAGCACCGCAGTTATTTCTCGAGTGGCTAGTGAGAAATTGTACCATTGAGAGTACGACAAATAGCCTTCTCTGAAGAGATCAAACTTAAAGTTGTGGTAGAGATTTCCGAAATACAGTAGATATGTATAGTGAAATTTCAAATATTCTCCCATGTAACTTTAAAATGTGAACGGCAATGTGTAATGAATTAGTGAATATTTTGAAATAGTAAGCGACTCATATTTTAGTAGTTCATTACGTTGAGAGTGCGAGTAGATTGATCTCGTAACTACTAAGTGAATATGATTCTGAACCAATCTTTCCTTCGGCTGTTATCCTGCGCCAAAGAACACTCTTGCCTAAGTTCTTATTCTGATTTCTAAAGCTATCTAAGTATAAATGCTACTGTTCACAGTCTTATATTTTTCTCTATCACTGGGATGTGGCCCTAACACTCGACCTTAAACTATATATCTTCATCAATTGACATTGTGGCAGGAGTATTATATTTCCGGTATTAACTTAGTACTTTATAGAGTTTATGGAGAGCAAATTATTAGTGGAAGTTCAAATATCCAGCAGATCTCAAAAAAAAATAAAAAAATTACCGAATGACACAGTCGTTCAGGAAATTCCGACGTAATTTGTTACAGGTGCCCTGAAACGAAAGAAATGAATAGAGTTAGTTTAAATTTGACTGAATAAATAAAATAATGATTACCTTTGTGGTCTCCTGAATGCACCCAATGTGACGTCCATGTACGTGGCACCTTCGCTCTAAAAAGACAGTTGTACGCACGCATTAGAATATTGCCGGTAAAATTCAGGACAAGACGGAAGACAAGCAGGTTAACGAAGAAATAAATGTTAGAAGTAGCTAGGATATAAGGATGTAAATAAATATTAGAAGTAGTTAGGATTAGTTTGAATTAGGTGAAGGAAAATTATGAATTAGTCGTTAATTAAGTAATAGGTTTAGGTAAGGTTCCTGTATACGCACTCACACTACTCACCCTACCTAAGGTTTGGCCGATGCATGCTCAGGTCGAAAACCAGTAAATTTAAATTTTTTTGATTTTATTGGGGGAATATCACATATCAATTCGAAATAGTCTAATTTTCGGTACAAAATAGGAAATTTCCATAAAAGAAATAGATAATGTACGTAAATTTACAAAAGAAAACCTTAATTCGCGCACACATACTATGCACACATACTATGCGCACACATACTATGCACCTATACACCGAAATTTCGTGCAGCCAAACTTAAAAGTTTGGCTGCACGAAAACGACCTTTTTTCAGGTTATGTAGTGGTCTTCTAGTCCAATTTTGGGCCATCGGCCGAACTCCTACTAGAAGGGTGTGTGAGTATACAGTGACTCTAGGTTTAGGATAGTGTAGGGAGTAGGAATTAGCAGTTTAGGTAGCTAGAACGCGAAGAAGCTACCGTCAACCCGGAAGAGCCGGAACTCAACTACTGACGAACACCTCCAACGCCGCCTGCAAATATATACTTACACTAGCACTATAACGAGACGAATGCAGCTTGCTATCTATACTCACCTGTAGTTGCTCGGGGCTACGCCACCCACGGAAACTGTCCACATCGGACCGCGCACTCACAAATTACGTTGACACCAGACAAACGTAAACAACACCGGACCAGAAACGTCATTCCGCCGATGTAAACAACTAATATGGCCGATAACTGCGCGAACAGCGAGAAATTGGAAGTTGATAAGATCGCAAGGGTTTGAGGTTGTGCTAATGCGTCGTTTGGAGAATAAAAAGTGGACACCAGGAGAAAGCAGGTTAACGTCCTCAAAGGTGAATACGTTGACCCAGTAGCGGCAAAGTAAGCACAGGTAACTGTCCCGAAAAGCTGACCGAAGTTTCGCGGCAAGTAGGGACCCGAAGAACGGTCTCTTGGAAAAAGTGTGATCGAACGGAGAAGGTGTGCGACGTGAATATCGCGAAGAATTGCAGCAAGTTGGGATTTTAAAAAAATCATCGAGGAACCCGATCACAAGTCGGTGACGGGTTAGGAAGTTTCCGGAGATCTTAAGAAGGAGAGTGATCAGCAACTACGTGACAAGATTGTGACAAATTTGAAACCGAATTAAACGTTGGAATTAAAAGCAAAAGAATTATAATTTAAAGTGAGAGTTAATTAGATCCGTTTGTGTGCGATATCTGTGACGTTGAGCAGTTTGTCTTTCGTGCTCGGTTAACGTAGAGTGATTTTCCCGAAATCGTGATTCGGTCGGAGAAAATCTTAGAACGGGTCCTTAAATTAAGGATCACTGGCGCCCACGACCCTTCTCTGGGTTCGGCCGGACAAGGACCCGTTCGCCCCGTTGTTGTGAGGGGTTCAAACAGTTTTTCCGCGGGGAAAAACCGTAATAAATTTGCACCATCAATTCGTCTAATAAAATAAACGGAAATTAAAATATTAACAAAAACTTCATGACTAATTAAATACGTTCGTACATCGCTCACGAAGGTCACAACTTTAACAAGCAATAAGCAATTTGAATACGAAAACAGTTGTCGATGGGAAGTAAATGCAATAAAAAGAAAATTATGCCGGTAACGGTGTCTTGTAGTAATCTTGTACAAAGCCGCAAATGTTGAATTTAAAAACGAGGAACGAGTTTGTACAACGTCTTACGACTTAAGAAGAGTACGGAGCAGAAAAAGAAGATTTCTGTTTTGTCTTTCCTGACGAAACTCGCGCGTGAATAATAAGACTAATAAATCGCACGAAATATGTCACGACCCACCCGTCAGGTCAAAATCGCATCCGAAGACAATAAACTTGGTGCGAATGCGAAGACGTCTTGATGAGACGACGGATTTCACGTTTTTTTTTCCTTTAAAAAAAGGTGAAATAAAAAAATTAATAATTTCTTAAAAGAAAGGTACTACTACCAATTGTCGTCATACCTTGCCAACTTCTAAAACTTCTGGCTTGTTTTTGGTTGCAACCATAAGAAACTCCCTCAACCCGCTGATGTAAACTTCAAGACGTGCAGAGATGAGAACTGTAACATTTGTTTACTGTTTAACGGCCGGAAATACAATTTAATTTTTTCTGTTTTTCAATTTTCTTTTTCTTTTCCTTCTTATATTTTTCCTTTATTTATTTTAACGAAATTACCTCTTCGTCATCCATTGCGCTATGCTTCTTTGAAGTAGTGGTACACACACGAAGTAATTATTTACAATAGCGATGCCGAATAAAAAAAAAGTTATAGAAGTTTTCCAAAGCCACGCCACCGATACCACGCCTCCCCACACCGCACCACACCTCACCACATCGTCCCCCACCCCTCCTCCTTGTTACGCTAATGCTTTCAAATTATTCTATAAATTTCTTCCGATTAATAGGCGGATATGGACGGCTTCATTGGACTTATTTGTGCATTTACAATATGTATGGTATGTTTGTGTGTTGCGTACGAATGGATCTTGATGAATTTCACTCTAGAGCGTTACAAGATCAATCGAGAATTTTGTATAATAAAAAGGTGATCGTCTGACGATTACACAAATAATGTCAATCGTGCACACGGAGTAGTTTGTTTAGTTGCAATTGGTGAATAAGCGAATCGTCTCGAAGAAAAAATGGAATCAGTTACAATTTTTTTTTTTAACTTAATTGAAATAATTTTCGGGTTATGATTGATTAGTTTTCTCATTTCTATATTTAATTAATTGATGAAGAATTTCGTATTCGTCCATTAGAACACTTAGCTTTGAATGTTTCATTACATGTTTTTTGGAAGTTGTTTGCTTTCTGGGAAAGTTTTTTTTATTAAATTGTAAACGAGTTTTTCACAAGTCTTCAATATCAAATTTGAAGCTGACAAAATTTGCTATAAGAATCACTACTTATATTTGTCGATATCTTGTTCTGTTCTTGAGTTATCAGCCCTTGAAAATCGTAAATTTTGGAAAAAAAAAATTTTATCACGTTTTTTGCTCTATTTGTTAAGATATGTCTTCAAATATTGTTCCCACGAAAAAGTCGTGAGAGAAAAAGTTGTAGACCATTAAATTTTCTTCGAAAATATATATTACTTTGATTTTTTAGTCGAACCGTTCAAAATTTATTTCCGAAATCCGAGGTTTAGTAAGAAAACTCAACTTTGGTTTTTTCAATTTTTCTTTATTCCAACTTTACAGCTAAATTTAAAAATTTTAATTTAAGATACATGTTTAAAAACACCTAAACCTATAATCAAGTTAAAAAAATTTTTTTTTTTATTTTCTCCGGGCTCTCTTTGGGCAGGAGGGTCCTGGCTCTTCGGAGAAACAGGGTTCAATTCTATCTGAATCGGTTTCATCCTCATCGAGGATAACCGGGAGTGGATCTGTGTCCTCTTCTTCATTAACCGTGTCAAAGGCAACAGTTCCTCCATTGAAACAGTTCCCCTGGCAGTTTTAGCAGGCAAGAGAACACTTCAGAAATTATTTTTTACAACCACATTTTGTGGTTGCACAATCTCTTGTGCACCTACAAAATATCATTTTTAAAATTTCGTCAGGTGCAGCCGGCAATTCGCTGTGCACTGGGGATAGGACATTGTTTTGACGCTTCCATCCATACATGTGAGGGGACAGGTCATTTCCCAGCCACAATTGAACTTGGTGGAAGGTTCTGAGGGAATGTTGTTTTGCTGCCCCCTCAGAAGGTGGAAGGCAAGAAATGTCCGGTCTGATGTTAGCAACTGATTTGACGAATGATTGGTACCGGTAAGCGTTGAGAGATTCTTCTTTGGGCCCCATCATACCATTTCAAAAGGCACTTCTTCCCAGCGTTTTCTATGTCTTCTTTTGTTGCGGAAGCATTTGTGAAGACTGGAGCAGCCTGTTGGACGTCGGAGGACTTCAGGTAAAGATTTGCAAATGCAACCTTGCTTTTACGGAATGCAGACGAGGTCGTATCGCACCCTGTAAAGGCATGCAAAAACAAAATATCTCGCAGGCCCTGCGTCTGAAGCCCCTGGGTAGAAAAATATGAGGTTTTGATTTTTCCACGCCCAGGCTTGATAAAAATGATGTCTTAATCTGGAGGTGTTTTTGCCATCAAGAGTACTATTAGGTCGACGTCCTCACCAATAACACCTACAGTGGTTGTTTCAGATAATTCCACAGCCGTGTCTACAATGAGAACGACTGCATCGTTCTGGGCTTGAAGCACTGTGATTCCCTTTGCCTGTAACTTCAATTTCAGCATGTCGATGAGTCGGCTTTTGTTAAAGTCGTTTGAAAGAAAATCTTCCTGTTTCACATTTATCTCTGTATCATCACCGAAATTAATGTTGGTAGATTTGCTTAGGCCGTATCTCCTTTGCTGTTCAGCGACCTTGGTACTTGATGATGAAGTAGTGTATCCATCAAAGACTACAGTGCAATTGCATCCACGGTAGTGGTTGTAGATAAAATTGATGTAGCCATTACAAATGTCAGATATTTTGGAACCTCTTTGCCAAATAACTTTGTGGAGTAGAAGTCCTCCATCCATAACAAGGTCCAATTGTGCCACATGTATATCTGTGGTAGTGGGATCAAGAAGTTTGTAGAGAACTGACTTAGTCGATTTCCTCATTGAAAAAGGCCAAAGGGAAAGGGGCTAATTCGTACTGCAAATATGTTTTCAAATCTTCATCCGTTTTCTTGCTTATGGAAATGCGTTGGAATAGCAATAAAGGATCCACAGACACCTTTTCGTCATGGGAGAAAGTGGATGCATAATGTTCACTATACATACATGATTTCGGAAATATACTAAAATAGCTATAAATTTTGAACGGTTTGATTAAAAAATCAAGGTAATATATATTTTTGTAGAAAATTTAATGGTCTACAACTTTTTCTCTCACGACTTTTCCGTGGGAACAATATTTGAAGACATAACTTAACAAATAGAGCAAAAAACGTGATAAAAAAAATTTTTCTCCAAAATTAACGATTTTCAAGGGCGGATAACTCGAGAACAGAACAACATATCGACAAATGTAAATAGTGATTCTTGTATATTATAATTTGCTTTTCTAAAGAAGAGACAAATTAATTCAAATGTCTTGGTTTTTGACAAACAGAGAAATACAGATACTGTTTAATAAAAGAATACAAATTGCAACAGCACAGTTGAATCGAATTGTAATGTCCCAATCAACAGAAAAAATGTAATATAAAATCGCAATTACAGTAAAACAAAAACACTTTCTAGAAGAAAACCAGGAAGCCTTCCAAAGAAAAGTGCGAATGTTTTTTTCTTTTGTTGCTGGGATTTTGTTCTAGGTTTCGTCGTGTAGCATAGCGCTAAAAAGTTGCGATACTCTCCATGGAATGAAAGTTTTTTTTGAGGTAGACAAGACATGTAAGTCCAATGTCAATTTAACAATTATTTAACTCAAGGATGAGTGCATAAGTAGACTAGGAACGGAATAAAAAAAAGATTCTTGTAAAAAGGAAAGGGAAGCATATGGCACGTACCCTGCGACCGTTCGCAATCTGGTTTTGTCTACGGTAGTAGCTTGCAAATGAAGGTTCGTTTAAGGGATTATGCTTGTCTTGACACTTCAAAAAACCAATAGAATAGTACATCATGTCAGGAATATTGTCTCAAAATTTCAAGTCGATCGGAACAAAACTGTAGGAGTGAGCGAGATTTAAAGCGCCTTGTATTAAACATGTCTTTACCGGCAACCCGAACCCGGCCATCGACCATCTCAAGCTTGCCTAGAAAGAAGTGCAGGCTCAGGAATCCAGAATTCGACTCAGACAGGAACAAAAGGATGCATTGGACCTTGAAGCTGCATTAGAACCTTCACTTTATGGGCCTGGTATCGATGATTCCATGTATTCCATTTTCTCTGTTTTATTTCTCTTTAAAACTTTAAACACGTTTTTCTCAAAACTACTTTTTTGAAGTCGGAAGTCAAAATTTCTCAGAATCTAATATACCGATCAGCTTAAAATTATGCACACTGCTTTTAGACATGCTTGAACGAAGAATTTTTTAATTTATAAGCCAAATATGGCCAAAATTTATGGAAAAAATGACATTTTTCGTAAAAAAAAGCAAGAGTATTAAAAATTAAAAAAATAAAATATAAATCTAAACTAAATCATGATAAAAATGTGTGTTTATATAAGAAATTGATTAATTAATTGTTGTTGTTTTTTCATTTGGTAATTTTATTTCTACGAGTTTATTTTCCAGGATTTTGCATTCGGAATCCAGTGACTACGTAATATAACTAACACGATTTGTTTTAACCTTCGACCAATATTAACTTCTGTGTATGCTTAAGTTTAGGATGTTTGCCGTATTTAAATCGCTTAGTTTAAATATTTAATAATTTAGTTAAAAAAATATGTGTTCCTTAGTTTTTTAGTCAAATCTACATCAATTCAGTTCACTACACTTGAATGGAATTCCTCAATCGTCTGACGGAGAATTTCACAATAGTCGAGCTGTACCTTCAATAAAATATCAAATTTCTCTAATGCATACCGAAACTTTTTCTTCGTACGGCACAAGTAAAATGCATACATTTTCGAACAGATTCGATATAATTTTCAATCGTTTATCATAATTCCATTATATGCTCCGTTAAATCATTAAATTGATTTTATATGCTTTTTTAAAGTCGATTGACTTGTTTGTACAAAACTTATGCACGTAAGAGTATTAGTAGGATACCTACCTACAAACGTATGGATTAATAATTTCCTGTAAAATTCATATTTTATTCTAAATTTATTAGTAGCATAGTTGGAAAGTGTACTAGTCCAATTGTCGTGTATACCATGCATATACATTTAAATGATGTGAATAGTCTTCTTCACAAACAAAAAGTCTTGCATGAATAAATATATCACTGGACGAAATTTCGACGTTAGTTCTATACTTATTAGCTAAACTACGAAACCTGGTCGCCAAAGTCCTATTGAGGCTTCGCTCTACTGATGATTATTTTATAGTGGTGGTCATGTAATCTTTATTTTTGATCTAAGTTACTGAATATGAACAATGATATTATGTGCTGAAAATATATAACTAGTCCTCGGTATCTTGACTGTTGACAGTGAGTTCGTGGGTTCAAATCCTTAAATAAATAAATAATAAATAATAATAGTGATTAGGAGTTAGTTATTCTTTCCGGTGTTAGTGGAGTGAAACTCCAACACGGAGTCCCCGACTGTGGACTAACCGCTATCCCTGAGGATATGATAAATTTGGAAAGAAACTTCACTGGAGAAGCCAGTTCATCATAAGATTGTGTTGGACTAGGTCCGAAGGAGCTGTTTCGTCATCGGAGGGCATAGACTCTTCAGAAGGTGTACTCTTGCCTACTACCTACTAGCTTACCACGAAAAATCTAATAACAACAAATAATAGTGCTTCATATGAGCGCTGTTACTAGTATTATAGCCCAGAAGTCGGCGTAGGTGAACTGAAGAACTTTATCTCAAAGAACGTATTTACTGAACTATTCTCCGAAAGAAGCGTTAAAGTCTTTCTTCTACACAACAACAAACAATAATTAAACCAAATCTATTTTTAGATATTTTTATGACTGATTGATTATTAGTTCGATTTCGATTATCCAAAGCTATTACAATTATAACAAAAATATGTAGATATTTTTTATAGCTATAGATCACCATATGGTAGTTCTTAGAATCAAATGAGTACATGACGGTAATGCAATTATTCCATATAATGAGTTATTTTCTCTCGCGGAACAATTTGAAATTAAAATTAATGTTCTATGTATGGTAGTTTATTTAACGTCCATAGTCCAGGCCACTTTGCCATTGAATTAAATTCTTTGTCACACTTCTCGAAATTAAATAATTAAATATTGATTTTTACTGGGATATCTTCATTAATGTTTTCTTAATTCAATAGAGCTCTGTGATAGGAGCACGAGCATAGCGTAATAATATTTTTCATAAATATTTCTCCAAGTTTTTGAATCGAACAAAAGTACGCTATTGCTGGTTTTGTTTTTGTATTTGGCCTGACCCTGCTAATGAAGCCAAAGAACTTAATCCATAATTTAGCGAATTAATTTGTGAAGTCGTTAACGTATTCGAGAAATTATAATTAAATTCATTAAATATTAAACATTCTGTCGAGGGCATTAGGAGGTACAAGAGCGCTAGTGTGCGAAAATGAGATCATTAGCAAGTTACATGGCATATACGAGCGCAATAGTTTATAATACCGGACGAGTATGTACGAATGAATTAAAGTATAATACAACAGTTTTCTATATGTATTTCACGTTGAATGTGCTAATGCTATAGAACGTAACACAAACTCTACAAATATAAATTCAAATTCATATGAAATTGAGTCTTAAGGAATATTATGGCAATTTAGTCCAGTCATCATGTACAATTTGATTACATTTGCATGAGTAAGTAATCAAATAAAAAATGAACAAAAAAGAAAAGGAAAGGAAAAATAATAAACGGGGAATGAGGAGAGGTGTCTTTAAAGAAAACATGCACACGAAAATTCTACAGAAACTTTGGATGAGTAAGTTTGAATCTTATTATAATTTCGAGAGAGAAGGAATTTTATTACGTCAGACAAAGTATTAGGTAATTATTAGAATTTTTATAATTCATGGGATTTAAACTGCCACGAGGAGTTTTTTTGTGTAGAAGTTTCCATTTTATTACGGCAAGCTAGTAAGCTAACTTTCACATAGTGAACGAACGAGTCAAGAGTTAGATCCATAGACTATATCTGAGGCTGGGACCCGGCTTAATTCTAGAAATCTACACCTTGAAGTTGAAATGTTTTGTGCTCGTAACCATCTTATCCTTACTATTACCAAAGACTATCTACAACAAGACTGGACACTACGCAGTATCTTTCGGAAAAAATTTTGACCTTGGTTTTTTTATTTAACTAGATGAGGGAAGTAGATAGCAACAGATGTTGCATGATAAAACAGAGACAAAACATGACAAGGAACGGACATTCACCAATTCATTGTCATCAAGTCAGAACGCCTATAAAAAAAACTCCATCAAATCATGTGCAGACACAGCTCAGCTGTGCTTGTGTGATTTCATTTCTCATATTGTTCCTATAGATAACTATGCAGGAACAAATGGGGAACAGAACAGCGTTCTGAGACGTGCTTTTAGCAAAAAGATGCACACAGATGGGAATGTGTAATCATTCATTTTTGCATCTTTGCCTACTCTTTCTTTCGGATGTGAATTTCATAGGAATAATGGAATTGAAACTGTTCAATCGGATTTCTCTGTTCCGCTTATGCAATGATTTTTTGTTTTTTTTTACACAAAAAATGCATATGTAGTAAGTGTCCTGTCTTCTTCTGGATAGTCTTTGCTATTACCCCGGGTTACATTTTTATTTTTCTTGGGCGGGCTTATTATAGCTAAACAAACGCAGAGAAATGGATTCTTCTTCTTAAGATCTTCTGAGAGATGGTGTAGCGTCAAATATTCATACTACCCTTTCCATAGAATTCACTAGCAATCGATTCCAATGAAAGTTTTTTTTTTATATTTGAACTAGTTTTTATATTATAGAATCTTTTCATTTATTTATTCATAAAGAATTCATCAACAAACAATTAAAAATTCACGTACTTTCATTCATAAAAAAATTGAAGTAAAATAGATTAGAAAGTATCAAAATTAAATAACTTAGGTAGGTATCTTAGACTCTAAAAATTTAAATGATAAGAAAATAAATTAATTTAGAGTCACCCTAATTCTGGAATCAATTTTAAGTTTTTGAAAACATTTTGTTGAAAATTTTACAGTCTACATTGAAATAATCGTTATTTCATTCCATTTTAACTTTACGGTGAAAACAGTTCAAATAATAATATCCGAAGTGTTCGTCTTCCACTGTGGATAAATTGTCATATTTTCCATGTTATTCTAGTTTGTTGCCAATCACCTAACCAGTATAAGGGAATGAAGATTCAGAATACAATTTCAAAAGAGTAGCAACGGATCTAGTGAAAATCTTTCAGTTTTTGGAACAGCCATCTTCAAATGTGCTTGGCGTTAAAATGGCTTTATTTCTAACTTTAAGACTGGTAAATGAAATAATAAATTTTATTTTGTCAATATTAGTTCGGTGTGGAGATGTTAAATTATCATGAAAAGTGGTGACTAAAACTCGAGCTGGAGCAAAGTCTTACGCTTAGTCTTGGATTGGGAACCACGGAATCACGTCGGTCCTAGTAGAGTCACTGTATAAGAACTAACACAAACATCCATTATCATGAGTACGGACAATGACCACTTTTGGTACATATTTAGTAGTCTAAAAACCTGCGAATTTAAAAAATCGCAGGTTTCTTAAATGGCATAGTTTTAGTGTGTATACGTGTAGCAGATGGATTTTGATTGACGTTTCACGGAATCGAGATATGTCTCATGAAATGTCAACTAAATACAGCGTTTATCCACTTTAGTGGAGATCCTTAAAATGAAAAATCGAGATAACTGCAAAAAAAATTTCAAATTTACTGCTTTCAAATGAAACACACATATTCCGTACTCAAGATAATGGATGTTTGTGTTAGTTCGTATGAAGTGACTCTAGGTCCTAGCAGCTAGAGTTACAGCCATCAGTTCGGATTCGGAAATACGAAGAATAACCTCACTCTTGACATTTGATATTTTTCTTATCTCTGTGTTATTTGTAAACTATAACAGCTAAATAACCATTCCACTGCTGAAATTTGTTCTTTTAACCAAAAAATCTAAAAAGGCGTAAAATAGTTTTGAATTCTTTGAGTATTTGAGGTACAATTCTTCAAGTGTGTTTAAAACATGGGATTTTTCAAGTGAGTCCAACGCCAACCCAATAAACACAGTGGGTCTACTTATTAATATGTACAACTTGTCGTACGTATAGTTGTCGTTTCTTCTGAGTTCAGTAGCTCAGTTCTGTAACTTATGAGTGAGAAATTTTTCACCAAAAAGTCAAAATGAGGACGAATTAATGCAGTTTTCTCTCTGTATTCTCACCAAATGAGAAATGAAAGATTGCCAAATGCATAGTCAAGTACGGTGCTTTCTCATTTGGTGAGAATACAGAGAGAAAACTGCAATAATTCGTTCTCATTTTGACTTTTTGGTGAGAAATTTCTCACTCATAAGTTACAGAACTGAGCTACAGATTTCATTACAACGTCCGTCACATGCATGTAACTAGACTTTAGGATGGACTGCTTACGACTGTTGTCACTTAATTTATGTAACTAATCTTATAAATTATCAACGCAATAATAAAATAATAAATTCGATGAGACAATCGAGAAATCAACAAACAATAATCGAGAAAAAATTGCAGCAGTTCAGTAAATTGGAACAACTTTTATTCTGTGCATAATATGTTTTATTAGTTTATTACAAGTTGTTGGGTATGAGGAGTATGAGTCAAGGCAGGCGAGCATGCAGTAATAGAGAGCAATCGTGTAGAGGCAGCATCATGTTGGCACACATGTTAAAACTTACATATGGACGAGACTAGCAGTACAGCGTACATACATCTGGGATCTGGCGATTCGTTCGATTTCCATTCAATTAATAAATTCAGAATGTAATCGAAATCTAAATCCAATGGGGCAGCTCAGCCGCCAAGATTTGAGATCTAATAACTTCCATGCCATGGAGCAATGGATTTAATTTCCTTCCCCGTATCGGTCTGTACCGGGTATACCGTGACTCATGTATATGTCGTTTCCGTGGGGCCCGTTCGGAATTAAATTCTTTTTTTATTTAATTTATTTTTTAATGAAAAGTTAATTCCATCCAATCAGCAGCGACTTCGCAGCATTAAAATTCCATAAATACTTCACAAAAAAATGGGCCAACACCATTATCGCGGCTTCACGCATAACCAAAGGAAAAATGCGTTGCTGTTATTTTCCTTTTTTTTTTATTAATATTTACTTATCAGCCAGTTTAATTTATATTCTCCACGAATTTCGGATAAGAAGAACAGCAAGGAGGGAGAATTTCTATTATTAAAAAACAAACAGCGACGGTATGATGAAACCCTGAATTTACATTAGGCGCAGGGTTCGGTCAGTTTCATCTCAGGCAGGGCTGGGTAGTTGGGTGGGGTTCTCGGCTCATGGTGTACTGTCGCATTTCTTCAACTCTTAAAGCTCATTATGCCACTGTCCCTATTTACCCCGGTATTTATTTGGTAAATACAGCGTCTGGCCTGGGCCCATGCTGTTATTAGTCAGCTATTTAATAGTTGGCTTCTCTGGTGTTTCTAGCGAGTTTCGAGTTTCCCTATAACGCTCGTATGTTATGCCAATGACCTTATATTAATGTGTGGCGTGGTACATATTATAACGAACGCAAGAAGTTATGGGGTCTCTTTCTCCATCATCAACTAACTATACAATGTACACTTTACATGTACTCAAAAAGAAAAGAAAAAGAAAAAGAAAAACACTGAACAAAACCACTCTGTTCGTATTTTATTTTTTTATTTATTTTATTGATTATGATGGAATCTGGCATCGTATCGTACGCCACACCACGAATGGGTCGAGTACGGAGCGGGACGCAATGGATAAGCATTAGAGAAAGCCAAAACATAAATTTATTTTTAAATTTAACATTTCTGGTCTTGTTTGGAGTACTGATGGGATCTTAAGCTATTCGTAAGATAAACTTTTAATGATATAGAAACAATTTATTAAATCAATAGTTGTATGTATTTGTATCTATCTATACTGAGCCGAGCCGAAGCGAGTGTAATTGATGTACGAAAATAGCAAAAGTCGTTCCGTAATCGGGGCGGTTGATTTTTAGGGAAACAAAGGGCTATAAATTGCTGTACGAACAGATACGAGTTTTTCTTCTGGATAATTATCTATGAAATTTAAAATATGAAACCAAATTGAACAGACGGAAGCCAGAAGATCTTTGTTTTTTTATTTCTATTGAACTCTTTGATATTTAATCTGAGCATTCTTGAAATACTTTTACTGTATTATTTATAATACAGTATTGTTATCGATTTTTAAAAAAAAAAAATTTGCAGCCCTCAAAATTTTTTTGTCCACGTTTCATGACTAGTAGACGCGAAAAAAGCAATAAAAATTTTCACTCCGTCTGTACGCCGTACGCCGTACGTCGACCGCCCCAAAATCTTTGAAGGCTCGTAGCTCTCAAACCAGTGGAGCTATTAAATTAAAATTTTTTCTAAGAATAGACTTGGTGGACCCCTTGAATTGACATTATTTTCAGGGGAGGAGGTGTAAGGGGGAAGGCGGGGTAAGCGTTTTAGACGAAAAATTTAGGTTTCTAGATCTCAGGAACCGCTTGTGTTAGGAGGCTGAAACTTAAAATTTCTATAGAGCTTTGATAATGGACCCATTTGCAAAAAAGAAAACAGATATGGGTGAAGGGGTGTGGGAGTGGAGGGGGAAGCAATGCGTCCGAAACGCAAAAAAGTCGAGATCGACACATTCTAAAATCCATATCTCCTAAACCGTTAATAGCAAGCAATTAAAACTTAACAAATATCTGTAGTTATACTAGGAGAATAGATTGAAACAAAATTTTTGGGTGGGGGTAGTGACGTATGGGGGTGGGGGTTGAAATACTTAACATTACAATATCTCCCAAACCAGTGGCACCAGAAAAACAAAATTCGGTTTGGATACAAAGCTTGATAAATAAAGATTGCACACAGTAAAATCTTTGAAGGGGGCGGGGGAGTACGTAAGTGGAGGGGATAAGAATTTTTCAAAAACAACACGTTTCATATCTCAATAACAGTGTAAGATGGTTGCTTCAAATTTTTACCAGAAGTAGGCCTAATAGAACCCTAGTAGGGAAAAAGTTTGGGGGTGTGGGTGTAGAGGGTGAGGGTGGGGAAGGGCGAGAAAGAAAAAGTTTCGATGCTTATATCTTAAGAATCTATAATGATAGGAAGCTGAAATTTGGTATTTAGATAGAGCTATAGTAGTGGCATGGTGGAAAAATAAAATTTTTTTTAGGGGTAGTATGGTACGGTAGTGGGGGGTGTTTTTCCTAACTTTAGAACGGCTTATGCTGTTAAGTTGAAACTCGGTACGTATATGTAAATTAACCAGAAAAGTAATTCTAATAAAAAAAAATTTTAATATTCATTGGCGTTCAGAAGGGGAGGGCAAAAAAAAATATCGGTAAGTATAAAATGCATATATTTTCACGATTTTCGTCATATCTACTAGGTCTTTCGAAATATTGAGTTCATTTTTTTTCTACGGATTCTTCATGTGAATACCTAGAAAGTGTTTTCAAGATTTTTTGAAATTCGACCCCTAAGAGGGTGTAAACTGGTTGTATACTTTTTCATGAATTCCACCATGTTTCTCAGGTCTGATCAGATATCGAATATCTTTTCACTTCCCCAGGCTTGTTTAATAATCACCTATTTTTAAGTTTTGTTTTTTTCAACTAGACCGTATCCCGGAATATGACCCAAATATTTAATTCATATGTTACACCCTTTTCTAACCGCTTCCCGAACTTTTTGTTAGGTTTTCAGTCACATAGTAACATACATCGCATCTCCGAATTGAACGCGTTCTGAACTTCTGCCGGAAAAATAATACAGTTGCGCCCAGACTGTTGGCAGATTTTTTATAGTACCGTCCAGAACTTAGAATCCTATAATTGGGAAGATAGGTTTATTTTACACCTGCAACGTAGAATAAAAGTCTCTGTCAAAATATCACATGCAACACTGGAGTACCAACTGGAGTACCAACTGGAGTTTTCGCAGACCCACAAAGAGGCCTGTTCTGATTTCCTCGGCAAGTTCCGAGCTATTTCTGATATAGGAGATAGAAGAATGAGAGATAGAAGTTTCTGGAATTTTTTTTTCAGAAAATTTAGCGTTAATTTCATGAGGAAATCAAAAAGAATTTAATGGAATTATCAAGGAGAATTTTAAAAGAACATCAGACATTCCATTTGAATTTTTTATTAGTATTCTACATACATATACCAAAATAGTAAAAACGAAGTAGAAACGATAACTAAATCGATTATTCTGGTTTGGCGCCAAAATGCTGGATCAGCAGAATTTTCGAACAACCGGTTATAATTTCAGAAAATTCTACAGACTTTAAATTTCTTTCCGCTAAACCTGATCAAAATGAACAAAGTAGAATTTTAATAAAGCTGATGGTCTTTGTAACTAGTGCTTAAGTATAACTGTGTATATTTATATGCCTTTTATAAAAAAAAATAAATAAATAAATAAAATTTTAATAAGCTTTCGGAAGGGGAAAAGTGTTTTGGGAAATGCTCTGGACCTTTCTCTGAGATTTCGGTAAGAGAAATCCCAGGAACCGTGTCAACCTCGCCATATGGAAATCTCTCGGATATCGGAAGGATTTCTATTCCGGATATCCGACTATTTAAAGAACTTCCCATCGGAATTCTGACGGATTTTTGTGTTTTGGATGTGCTGTGATAGTATGTAAGGTTTGAGTATGTGAGACTATTGGTTAAGAGAAAGCAAAAAACATCGAATGCGAAAGAGATGCAATAATAATTTCGTTCTGATCAGACTTCAATCGACAAGATTTTATTTATCAGAGTTCCAGTTATACTTATATATCCTTGATATAAAGCCTCAAAATGAATACGGAAATTGTAAATATTAATAATTATTGTGGCTGCTTAACCATTCTTGTAGACTAGGAAGCACACATTCTTAAATTTTAATAATGAACTGTCAAAAGAAAACAAAACCGATCTCTATGTTTTTCGGATCAAGGATAAAAGTAACAGAGGATATTGATTCAGGACATCTTATTGAAGATAGTTTTCATTAGACACGCCTATACAACCTTACGCACCCATGTCTACAAACCTGCCGGGCTATTCTAAGATTATCCAAATGAAGTTTTAGTGGTTTGTTCTTTGTGCTTTCTGGGATCATTTTATTCACCTTTCACTACTTATGGGGTTGAATGTATTTACCGAAGTTCATGATTTTGCAATGTTTTTTTGTTTTACGAATGCAGTGCAATAATTTCAAAACAGCTTTAACAGTATGGCTGCACTACTTAATATTACTTTTTTGCCCATATTTCCACAATACTTTTTACTAACAAATCATTATTTATGGATGTTTCGTCATCCTATAATAATAGCTAATAATGTTTCGTCATTTATTTTAATGTTTATATTATTATGCGTTAGTTTTTTTTATTATTTGATATATTTTGCAATAATATAGATTATTCATCGCTACTAAAAGTGAAGGCACCAACATGGAATCAATCGCAACTACGGGAAGCAATGTACGCCGTGATAACGCAAAAGATGCGTTTCACGCAAGCCTCTGCACACTACAATATTCCGAAGGGCACGCTATATGACAACATCCTGGGCAAATCGAATCGGATGCAAGTCCTTGTCGAAGCTGGCCTGAGTCGCGAGCAAGAAGAACAGATTCTTGATTATTGTTGTGAAGTTAGTGCCACTTCGCGATATATTCGTCGAACGAAAAAACCGATTTCGATGATATTAGAGTTTGTTCGAAATTTAACGCAAGACGAAGACATTCAGTTTGAATTCACGGGGAAAAACGGATTTCGGTGGTGGTGGGCATTTTGTAAAAAGTACTCACTTGTGTCTTTATATTATAGTCCTAGTTAAGATTTTAACTGTAATACGTTAAGGACATCAACAATTCTGTTGTATGGTAAAGTTATTATTTTTTTGCGTTATTTCTTATTAAACAGACTGCTTAAGTACAAAAAAAAAATAATACTTGAATGAATATTTTGTATATACATAAACTAAAGCTAAGATAAGTCTTATTACGAAAATTCGATGTTTTTAATTGAAATAATCCTAAGTTAATTAATTTTGTGTCATCATGTCTCGCGCATTATTCAATTGATATATGTTATACTATAGCTAATTATGTATACATATCTCGAAATTGATAAAAACATTAATAAATTTATGTAATGACTTGGACTTGAAAGCATTTTGTCTTCAATAAATTTTATATTTTTGATTTAAAATTATATTTTGAACTCATAAGTTAGACTAATCAATAAAAAAAAGAAAATATTTTCCTGGGAAAAAACATGTTCCAATCAAGCATCTGCCTTTTTGAAATAACTTGTGAATCAATAAATTATAAATAAAAAATATGCATACATTCAAATTTTTATAGAATAATAGGTTTACATGTTTGTATGTATATAGATCTTATTTATTAGCTTCGCATAATTTAGATCGATTTATGATTAACTTACATAACGAAGCATTGATACCATTCTTGCAAATATTGTTGGATCTTAGAATTGTGTGCAGAAATTAGTGGGCCTTAGGGTGTGTGTAATTTGGTTTAGATGAGATCGTGTAGAACATATCGTAATGAGATAAATATTTGTTGTTATTTTTGCGCTCCCCCAATCCCCCAATTGAAAATAAAAGTTTAAAATTTAAATAATTAATTTCATTCGCTGAAATTAAAAGAAGACTATATCGACTTATGGTAATGTTAATTTAGGATTATAGATGAACACGTGTTACTTTGGTATTTTTGATTGTCGTCGGCCATTGATTTGAAATGATCTTTCTATAATAAATTTTTCTGTAATTCAAATCCGGATCAACTCGCCGTATATAACGTAAATTTAATTTCTGCTTCCTTATTAAAAAAAAATACGTAATATTCGACTTTACACAAACAAAAGAATAAATTTGCTGCATTATAAGATGGCGAGTAGCATTAAAATTTGTTATTTCTATAGCTAAAAAGAGGAGAGGCTTTCGTGGCGAATCTAATCCTTTATATTAACATTTAACAAATATTTTTTGCATAATTTTTAAAAAAAAAATTCTGGGTTAAAGCTGCTGGTGCTATAATTTTATTTGGAAGCACCACCAACCTACATTTTTCTTAAAATCTGTTCTGCCTTTCATTTTTTATTCTAAGTTTCTTGTGTGGAACTAATAGACATGCATTACATACTCCTATATTGGAAGTATTGCATCCGTCTTAATTTATTTGCATTTCGTTAAATATTTACAAATAGTAGTACCAAATTATTTTTTAAATACAAAGTTTATTCACTATCTTAAAAAAAAATTTAATAAATATCTAAATTTATGAAAGTTCAACGTCATGGTTGTTTTTCGAATATTTTTTCCGTATAATGTCTAGCTAAGAAAGCTGAGTTTCAGGACTTATTTATATAGTTAGAAATTTTGCAACATACTTATTACTAGTGTCATGCCAAATTTCAATTACATACATAACGTAAATGTAATTTTAAATAATTTTCTTTTTCTTTTTCTTTCAGTTAACTACAAAGGTATATTTCTTTTTTTGTTTTCTTTATTAGAATTTTATTTTGTAGATACTAAATGAGAACTTAAACTCAATTTAAAAAAAATATTAAAGCCATTTCGAAATATGTACTTAAATATTTAACTAAGTGCCGAAAGTTTTGATGTAGGCTGTGTTGGCGTGTTTTTTCGGCAACAACCAGTGGTAGGCAGATCTACTATCTAGATTTGGATGGCTTACCACTCTACAGCATGTATGTAACTTTTCGGAGTATCTGATCAATCTTCAATCAATTATTCCAAAGTAACTTTACTTTAACTTCATTAAAAATTAAAATTCTCAAGGAATAAATAAAAGATTTATTTGGTGGTTTGGATATTTGGTGGTGGTTTTAAAGTGCATATAACGGAAGCATGAATAAAACCAACCTTTGGGGCTACCCACTGTCTGCATCATCCAGCATCGAGTGTTAGTGACTACCGTAGTTTTGGACACCAAGTGCACACCGAGGAAGCGTAGATGGCTGAATGAAATCAAAAACTGTGCTTTACTTGCGACTTAATCATCAATTTATAATGAAAGTTGAAATTATATAAGATATTTTCTGGATTTTGGTATCATTGAAGAAGCCAGAATTTCGAATATTTTTATTAAAGCCGAAATATTTCATTCTTCAGTATCCGCACATTACGTATTTGAAATATATTCAAGGCCAGTTGATAACCACAGATGTGTAAGCGAAGTATCCATCGTTAACGTACCAACATAACAAATCTACCAACTTTTAATTGCCACTAGCTCATCCAATAGCGGCAATATCTGGATTGTTATGAATTTGCAAAGTTATCATTCATATTAAATACTTAGGGCCGTATTATTCACCTCGGATTATTTATAACTTCTGATTAAAAACCGGTTTTTCTTCAGAAAAAACCGGAATTACCCAGCAGTTATAAATAATCCGAAGTGAATAATACGGCCCTAAGACTTGTAATCAATTTATAATTTTTACCTGCTGATAATTCTTTGCGAAAATATCACATCAAAGATCACGCATAACATCCTTAAATATACTTGTACACATGATACATGATATACATACACATATAATATATTAATTTTGTTTAGAAATAGTCCTGTAATCAAATTTTTTGAATTTCAAAACTTATATTGCATTATATGCCACATTGTAAAATAGAATATTTCACTACCCAACATTTGATCGAAATCGATTTTAAATTTCGAAATTTTCCGTTGTCATATTTTACTTATTATATGAGATGCGAACGGATCCAGCACAAAAATGGGAGTATACCTACTTTTTAGCAACAAATATTTTCTGCATGATTTTCTATTATTTTTCTATGCTCATTTTGAAATAAAACTAACGTAACTAAATATACTTTGTGTTATAACTGTTTTCGAATTATCCCGCTATTTTCAACATGTTGGATTTTGGGAAAAAATGTTACCATTACCATAACATTAAATGTAAATTAAATTACTATTTTCTTCGAAAAATCAGGTTTTTGGTTTTGCTTTTATTTTAAACTATACATACATGAGTTTATCAATTAACGAAAAAAAATCAAATACTGTGCTGTCATATAAACTATACGGATGCCTAGGGAGAAGATTATGTTTGACTGTCAAATATTTGACTAAAAGTTCAGCCAATAATTTTCCAGCCTTACGTCAAAATTTGTTTTAATTGCTCTACACAAGGTCTATCTCGATTAAAAGTTTTACCATTATTTTGTAGTGTTGCAATGATGAAGCAATTAAATAATATGTATGTATTTCCTATCGCACCGTTACACCAAATTCAAAAGAATTTGGAATACTTACATGTAATAAAATGACCCAACAAAGCAAAGATGTAAACCATAAGTTTAGGTATAATCGAAATTTTCAATGAATAAATATTATTATTAATATTATTATTAAATAATATGTACTAGTAAATTAAACTCTAGTACACTCATACCTCGCTCTACGGCCGCTGTTTATACTGCTTTTCACTGAAACTGCATTTGTTTCGTTATACGGCTTGATTTCGGATTATGCTCCAAGACATTCGGTTGACGTATTATTTAAAATAATTGATTCGTTATACGGCAATTCGTTTTACGGCCAACTTTCGCGGGACGTATTTAGGCTGCAAAGCGAGGTATGAGTGTAGCTGAACTTTAGATTATCATTTCTATTTCTACATTTTAATATAACTTATAGAAAATAGATATTAATTATTGTAGATACATGTTAATATCTATTTCTGAGGGTTGAGTAATGACCGGCTAGATACTCTTTTCTAAAACCGTTTAAATAACTTCTAGGTTTTGATATGGGACAGCAGAACTGCAATTTTGTTGACTTGATAACTTTTCTCGAGCGACAAATTTGAATCAAGGTAACAACAAGTATTGTCCGGGGATGTAATGTGGATATGGACAATATTTGTAAATTATATTAGTTTATTATATTAGTATATTTTTTAAAATAGGGTTGCTTTGGTTGATTTGGCTATTTTGTTTGATCTAGTTCTGTATGAATTTAGCTACATAGACTGAACTTAGCAAAAAAAGGTTCATCTGATGACGGGATCATATTTGTTTCTATACTACTGATTAAGGATGACATTTTAAAGTTGGTAAATCTTCAGGTGGAAGATTATTGGAACTCTCTTTCAGGACTTAGACAGTCAAAGGAATTCCTGACTTTCTCAAGTAGGATAGCGTTGGAATTCCGTTCCTTAAGTAGGTATAAAGCACGGGTTATAATGGGATTTTTTTTCAGGTCATTATTTCTTTAATTATCGCCCCAGGATCATCGGTAGAGTATGAAACCAGGTCACATATTCTGTGTGGTTGTGATGCAGTGGCCAGATCAAAAAGGCAAATTCTCGGTGGATTTTCTCTCGCCTATGAACCCCTATCGAAGACTCCCTGAGTAAAATAATCTCCTTTCTCAAGGGAAACCAGGAACAAAAGACCTCTTGGGTTGTGGTTCGAGATTTTCAAAGAGGACTCGGACAACATTTTTGCGAAAACTTTGATGTGTGCATGTTTAGAAAATTACGGATTGCTCATGGGGGGAGGGGCGGCCGCTCCCTCTATATCCGCCAATGATCGCCTCGCTGTAAATTGGTCAAATCTCACAAACATTAAAGTTTCAAATGACACTAGCACGAAGTATTACGAATATCAACAAAACTAAAACGGTAATTCCAAATCGATCAGGGACTCACGTGCTGTTAATACCAACCAGCCATTCTTGATTTCTTGATAAATACGAAATAAGAAAGTTGTTAAAAGTAAACACAATTCACTATCATTTTTAGAAAGCGATTAATTTTCAATATTGTTGGCCTATCAAAATGCACCCAACACGAAATCTTGACATGAACATTATTTTTCCACGGAAATGCTCATGTATAATTAATGCCTTAGACATATTTATATTTTTTTCTCTTACGACGTATGCTTAAATATACATTAATTGGGCATCGGCGTATACAGAATGTATAGAATGCGTTGTTATTCCCATATCTACGCGATAGTAATTCCAATATTTGTACACGATCTCATAAATGTAATAATATCGAAAAAGTAACAACAGAAGTATGTTAGAAAATCACCTAATGACCTCCCCAGCACAGGTAACATACGACATTCCTACATACAATATATAGAACCGCAGTACCCACATATACGTCATGTTACCAATAATTGATAATTATTGTCGAGCATAATAAATTCAATTCAATGCAATCCGCGCAGCGCGGTGGAGGAAAAGTTTAGTTATGATTTTCTATTAACATATTATATGTCGGTACTTACATGTTACATACCTACGATATAAATATGAAATGGAATACAACTTTCCTTTATATCTCGGAATAAATGTGTACGCATTATTTGGTTGTAGGTACTTGTACCTGAGCTCTCTTGTATAAACCACAACGATAAATTGCTATTTACCTGTCATTGCGTTTGTGTTTTCTTTCTGGCTTAGTCCGATCGTTACTTATAATTATCATTTATTCATGTCTTAATTGCTTTATAGATACGGTAGAGTACCTTTTCGTACCTGCCACCCTACCCATAGGTAAACGTACGCTGTGATGTATCTACAACATTTAGATACTATAGTCTATAATACAGGTAACTACGTAGGTGCCTATGTTACATACATGGCTCTATGTTAGTCGTGTACTATTTGCTCTCTACCCGAAGAGGGTGGCGCGCCTCTGTCCGCGAGCCCGCCTCATCGATTTCATTAATGGAAAATTAGCAAAATATGAAATTTATATTTTACCTATTTATAAGGCACGGCGAAGGTTCGCTTGGCTTATAGCTTCCCTAACGGCTAGTACGACTTGATACATTGTCGTACCTACTGGTGTATAGCCATGCATGGCTCTGCCGCATTCAATTTTGCCTTGGTTCGATACGAAACGTGTTAAAAATGCAATTTGCATTATTTGACGTTGTTTAAAGTTATTTCACGCCAAATTCCGCGGACAATTTAGAAATTATGTTATATTTAATTAAATTGCATGATAAGTGCTTTAAAAAAAATAATGGCTTATAATTACAAACATCAACACACTCTGTTAGTTAACATTTTTCAGTACAGTTCAATAAAATGCATGTGTAATAATGCAAATACACTTATCTTATTGCAACTTTACATGTCTGAAACTATATAATAGTAGGCAGGTAGTACATAGATACTTATATGCATACCTACAAATCAAATGCTATAAAGGAAAACAAATATAATGGCTCTCAACCTTTGAATTACTGACAAATTTAAAGAACATAAACATACCTTTTAAATGCGATATACCGAAAAAAGGAATCCCTTTTCTCTCCGTTTGGGTTCGAATATCGAAGTTAATGGAGAAGTTAATAACCGTTCAATATCTCATCAGATATAAGTTATATTAACTTGAGCGAACCCCGAACCCCAAAGTTATATCTATTTCTTTTTATCAAGAACCTGTATAAGTAAAAACTACAGGTAATAGACATGAAAGATATGGTGAAATTATTAAAATTGTATACAACAGTATTACACACCCTGTATGACTTTTGAATAAAAAAAAAATAATGAAATTGATGTTTCGGTGATTGTAGCCAGTGAAATTGAAATAAATTCAAAGATATACAGTGCAACCCGCTTATAAAGTGCACTTTTGTAACATACTTTCGCTTATAACATACCTTTCTACAATCCGCATTCACAAATGTGAAAGGTTCTTTTGTTGGTTATAACATACTATCGGTTATAACGTTCTACTTTTGTGGTCCTCTCAAGGTACGTTAGAACCGGGTTGCACTGTATTTAGGATTTCGTGAAAATGTATGCAACCCTGTGATAATAATGTCTGAAATATGTGGAAGTACTACCGAATTTGTTATCTCATTACCATCTCATACCATTCGCTATGGTATGTCGAAATTTTTTTAGTTTATCTGTATGTGCGTAACATGAAATCAACTTTCTAGCATAAGCCGTTCGTGTGATGGAAAACAAAATACCCTAATTCAGTACCAAGTTACACAATCGGCATTTTTTTATAGAGTTTCGGCTTTCTATCTTAAACAAATCTTGAGATATAAAAACCAAAATGTTTTGCTTTCCAGCCTTCCTCACCATCACTATACCCGAACTTAAAAACAGCAATGTTGTTGTTGTTTTACATATAAATTTTCAAACCTGCTCTGATCTGCTCTGAAAAGTGCGCATTTCCTGTAAAATTTCTGAACTGTTCAAGTTTGAGCTATAGTGGATGCTGCAATATGAATGCGATAACTTCCCTACCATATACAATCCTATATGTGAAACTATTAGAAAATAAAAGTACGCCAAATTTCAAGCTAGCTTCAAGAGAAAAATCGTATTATAGTAAACAAATTTAAATTTTGTTAGCAAATTGTTCGAACCTCCGAAAATATCCATCAAATCTTTGATAATATTAGTAGTAAGATAGTACCTAAGACAAAATGGGACATTTTAGAGTCGATACCCTTCTCTATTTCATTAACTACTACCTTCAGGATTTTGCAATGGTTCTAACGAGGAAAAGCTGAATAAACGCCACGACTCGAATATGCCATTCGTTGTTCTACGTTTATTTAAACACAACCAATTACCGTGCTTTCGGAATTTAGGTGACTGTATGACTCCCATATTCACATGCTATAAAATAGGGTGCTTTCACCATCAAATCACACGTTTACTACATTTCTCAAATTGGACACATCCTTAATATTATGTCTTTTTTGAGACATTAACAGTCTATTGTTTTAATTATCTGTAGAAAGTAGACTTACGAGTAAAAATCTTTATTTTATTACAAACAGTATCTTTTTTACAAAGAGTTACGATTAATTAAATACTTTAAATTCAAGCCGTACAAGATCGTTATGATTAATTATAAAAGCTATCTGTGTATCACTAATGCAATGAGTTATGCTCACACTGTCATTACTGTATGTGGTCATGTACAAAACATGTATAAAAAAGAAGTAGTAAATAATCTAGAACTGATTCAACTGTAATAAACATTTTTATATTTATTTATCGTTACAATCATTTATGTCGGCATACGGATCTCTAATTAAAAGAAATAAAATAAAAAAAATCCAAGAGCTGCTCTGCGAAATTTATGTCGAGTATTTTACCATTTCGTTAGTAAATAATGCTTAAATAGTATAAAGATAAACCGACCAAATTATGAAAACACTAACAGCCTTAAAGAATAATTTCAAGGCCTAGTATATTTTACATTTGTCGAGCTTATCGTAATTTTTTCTATTTTTTCTTTGTATAAAATAAACATTGTTAGTAATGTTAATAAAGCGCTCACATTTATATTTCTTTGGATATTATTCTGTTTTTCTTGATATTGTACTCAAAAATTATTTTATTTTTTCAAAGTACAATTTTTACAACGCTCTTAAATAAATATTTGATTTGTTTTTGTATTTTTTTTAGGTATGAACCGACTGCTAATGGTGGTAAATTGTTTTTTTCGTTTTATTTCGAATTTATTGGCTTCAATTTGCTTAATCTGGTAATAAAATTTAATGATGACTAATAGATATTATTTCCTTATTCAATTACAGATAGTTACCAGTATCAACTGCAATCCATGTGGCAGAAATGTTGGAACACAAATCAGAATCTGATGCATCACTTGCGATTTCGAGAACGCGGTCCCCTGAAATCGTGGCGACCCGAAACAATGGCAGAAGCTATTTTCAGCGTTTTAAAGGAAGGACTGTCGCTTTCGCAAGCCGCCCGCAAGTATGACATTCCATATCCGACATTTGTTCTGTATGCGAATCGAGTTCACAACATGCTGGGACCGTCGATCGATGGTGGGACTGATCTGAGGCCAAAGGGAAGAGGACGACCGCAACGTATTTTACTAGGAATCTGGCCGGACGATCATATCAAAGGCGTTATAAAGACTGTAGTATTTAGAGATGCTAAGGACATAAAGGACGAAGGCATGCATCTGGCGTACGGCAGGCACTCGGTGAGTGTGAAGAACGGTACAGTTTTCTATCATTTCACCAACATTTCCTCTTTTATTCTAGCCTGTTTTTCCATTTCAAGAAGGACAAATGAATTACGCTGGTGCACCTTGTGCGAATGGACTTCCCCAGCAGCCGGCTGTGTCGGCAGCCGACGCGATGTCGCCGGAAGCAACTGCTGCAGCTGTCGCTGCAGTAGCTCACGGTATCCGACAGCAAATGCAGATGGCGGCAGCAGCGCAACATCATCCGGACGCTTCATCAAATCTCTTCAATTTACCTCCACATATGCACGCAAACAACGGCGGAATACCTCTACCCAAGCAAAACTCACCCGCATCAAATTCTCAAAGACATGCATCACCATCAATACCGGGCCTTCCGAATCCGGCCGCTCTCGGTATAACCGGAATACCGGGCCTTCACATTATACCCGGCCTTGGCTCAAACGCTAGTCAGACATCAGCATCCGCAAACTCTATATATACTTCCAATTCGAGTAATCAGCAATCATCAACATTACACACCACATCAGCATCGAGCGGATCGATAAATATTTCGAGGAATAGCTCACCATCAGAGGCTGCCCACGATCTAAGAATGAACAGTCCGGACGAAAGTCCTTTAAATTCGCCTCTGGAAATGGCTCTGGAACCAGCTGTTAATCTCGCTGTCGGGGTTAGTGGTATGGCCTATAAACCGTCAAGGGGTTACTCGTCACCGCGTCCCGAACATTTATTTCAGGAGGATATTGCCGAACTGGTCGGCACAACATCACGTAACTGTCCATCGAACATGAATAATTTTAAGGAACCATCGACCGGTATCAAACTCGAGCCAGTTGCCGAATGTCGGTCGGAATAAACGTTAATATAAATATTAAAATCCAAAAATGATAATCCTATAAATTAAAAAAAAAAAATTAAAAAAGAAACAAATTGTAACCGAATTAATTGTGCAATAACGTTAGTATGTCTAAATCAGCTCTAAACAAACAAAATAAAAATAATATGTCGTTAAGTTCGCGCAAAAATATAACAAAATAAAACTCTGCTTAGAAACTATTTATTAGAAATTTAAGCTTCCCCCATCCAGTCCCATGAAAAAATTGAAGATTAAATGCGGGTCTTGTTAGAGATTCTTATGAAAACTTAAAAAGATGTTAAACCCTGTAACCCATATAACAGATCACGTGTATAAATGATTTGAGTTTAGTATTTCTTCGGAGGAAATTGTCGATTTACCCGAAAGCTTAAACTGCAGAAATCAGTTGACAATTTGGATAGATTCTAACGATTTCTCTAAATTTTAATAAGAGCGCAAAGCCCTGGCCGGATCGATCTAAATATGAAGAAGGTTCTTTTCTAAAACATACTGAACATTGGTATATTTCATTTCACTGACCAGCAAAAAAGGATTACTTCTAATCACACCGAAGTTTAAGCTGTTAAAAAGCAATTTTTCAATTCAATGGCGAAAAGTCAGAAGTCTGATCGTGTATTGTGAGATTTTTAAAGAGGAAATGATATAGTAATGGCTGGTAGTAGGTACCACCGTATGCAAGTTTATTATCATAGCGTCAGTACGTGAAATCTAGTATTAGTCGAATTTTGAGAGTTAGCAAGTACATAATCCGACATATTTCCAGTTTAAAATCATCCAAGAACGGTTTTTATTTCCACAAAACCCAGATCAACTCTAGCATCAACTAAGAACTAACAATTAATAAAGGAACGAACATATAACATTCCATTCTAAATAAAATTAATAAAACCGGTAAATTGATTGATTGAATTTTTATAAAATAATTTTCATTTTATGGCTATCTTCGCGGAGTGCATTCAAAAAATATACAACAAAAATTCTGCACAAAAAAAAAACTAAACAAAACAGAAAAAATAACATTTAGGACAAAAAAAAAATTCAATGTACAAACCAAAATTTTAGGAATTAAAAAAATAGATGATTAAAAAAATGCCTTTTCGAAAATCGTATTCAAAATTATAAAAAAGTGAAAATTATTATTATAATTATAGCGTTAAAAAAGAGACAAAAAGAAACGACACAACCTCTAGGGTAGTCGATTTTTACGAAGAAACTATTAAGAAAAAAAAAATTATTATGATTTATTAATTTTTGTTATTTACAATTTTCGGAAAATAAAAACACTAAAACGTAGTGAAAAGTTGAAAAAACAGTAGACATTAATGAGGCAAAGAAAGTAAATAACTAAAAGGAAAACCTTTAAAAAGCAAATTCGTTGTGTAATAATTATTGTAAATATAAATTTAACGGTAAAAAAGTGTAAAATGTTTAGGACAAAATTAAATCTAGAAACAGTTTTTTTTTTGTTTAAGTTTGTTCTTGTTCGAATCTATTTTAGTGAGTTAGTGACAAACGTTTATTTAAATACATTGGTAACCTCCCACTGCGAAAAGGAAGTATAGTATTATAATGTGTTTAGGAAATATTTTCTAAGAACTGAACATTATTATAAAACAGCACAGAAGTTTAAAAACCAAAGAAATAAGAAATATTGAAAATTTATTTAAAAAAACTATAGTAAATGAAATGATAATTATTCGCAGATACTCCTTTTTTTGTAATTTTGAATATCTACTACCTCAATGCGAATTGATTTATGGTGAAGACTACTACTCATGTGGTCTTGTGATTTATATGTACATTTAATGGTGAAGGAAATATGGTGTGCTGCGCTCTAACCAGTCAGTAAGATCACGTTGTATTTCATTCTGTAGAACAGTGTAATTTTCTGTATCCTCAATCGTAAACTCACGCATTTAAATCCAACTGTTTTGATAGAATAAATCATCATAGCGTTTTTATAGCAGCTCCTATCATTTAGTTCGCATACATTAAAATTTCGCAAATTATTCTGTAAATAATTATCATTTTATCTTCCTGTATAAACAATACACCAAAACCATCCATTTGGTATTTGACCAAACCAAATTGGATTTTTTGTTCATTTTCCTTTACAAGACGAATGACAATTTTTTGGATAAGCCGTTTACTCAAAATTTCAAGTAGAAAGTGCCTTTTTCCTAAACAACAAAAACAAAACACATAAAAATTGCCAAAAACGCTCTCTTCCTTTTACTTAGTGTGAATAAAATTTGTCCGATTGTCACGAAGTTGTTTTTTTTATCATCCACAAAACTAGAAACAATTTTCGGATTCTAAAGTATATTAAAAAAAAAATGTATTAATATATTAAATATAACAGAAAATCAAATATAATTTAGTATTTCGGAACGAATTAATAATACATATGTTAAAAATAGTTTCACATTAAATATCTAGAGGATTAAAAAATTTGATGAACGAAAGTAAAGAAATCAGCAAAACTAAGACGAGGTTGTGTCTCCTATTCGACTGCTGATAATGTGAAAAAATAACTTGAAAAACAAGTTAAATTTTAGTTCAAACCGATTTTAAAAATTAATTATTAAATAAGATTTTAAAAAACTTTATTTTTGTTGTCTTGCAACTTTCGGCTGAACTTTAAATAAAAAACAATATAAAATTATAGTATGTGTTAAAGAAAAAGAATTAAATCAAAATAGTTTAAAATGTTTTCTTTGGATTAATGCAGAATAATAAACAAGTAAAAAAACAATAGCGCACAAAAAAATCATGTAACACCATAAAACGTTACAATCAAGAAGAGAAAAAGTACTACGTCAATATATTTTTTGTCTATTTTAGGTTCTACTAGTATTACTTTTAAATTATATATTCAATAGTTAGACAGAAATAAAAATATTTAATTTAAAGTAAAAAATGTTCCGTTCAAAATCAGTGAGGAAAAACAAATAGATTTTCACCCACGAAATATGCGATGAAAGTTGTATGTACTGCAACCAAACACTGTATTGATCCTGAATATTCTTTTAGAAATCTTTTTCATCATCAGAACTCTTTAAGCCTGGGTATTTTCGTTTAGTACACTTACACTGTACCTACATAAAGAAATAAAAAACAACACATCCTTCCCAAACAACTTTCATTTCAATTGGATTGTTAAATTTAAGTTACAGTTTATTAGGATTTTTTAATAATTAAATAGTAATATTATGTAACGTTACTTAACAATAATTTATTTACCCACCATCACGATCACTACAGTCCATCCACTCGTCTCCACAATCATTCGAAGAGATTCTATTTTTATTTAAATTAAATGTACAAATATATGTAAAATATTTAGTATAAACTAACTATTAAATAGAATAGCTATGAGTGTAGAGAGCTATTGTCTCCTAATGCTCCTAATGTTTCTTTTTGAAAAAGGTCACACTAGTACATTCGGGAAAACAATTTCGTTTAATAACATGGAAGAGCACCTACTAAATCCTGATAATTTATTCTGAATACATCACATGGAATAGCGTCTCATCCTGAGATTACCTGACAACGATAAAATAAAAACACTGCCTACCGCTGGCATATTCATTTAAAGCCAATTGTTAGATAAGTGCTATCTAAGATCCAACACCAATTACCCAATAATAGATTTTTTACGCAAACTTAGTAAGTTGTTGTTATGTGCGGTATATTATTTCAGGAATAATGTACTAGCTATTATATTAAAACCTACACAGCTTTATTGTCGACATTTAAAAGCTATTGTCTGATTGTGAATTGATCTAAACTAACGGGCCTATTACGAAACTCGAGTCGAGTGAGTAACTCGACTCACATTTGAACTCAACTCAAGCATAAGTTTGTATTATGAAACTCACACTGAAAGTCACTCGATCGGTCCTTATAATATGCAGTTCTCTTTACTCACCCTTTTTTCGACTTTAATTCGAGTGAAACTCGACAAGTAAGCACTTCCCGAGTTTCATAGTCGCAAGATATGAGTTTTTTGAATGAGTCGAGTCGAGCCTGCTCGCAGTTTGCTTGAATTGGTTGACTCTAGCTTTCGCGGCGGATAGAAACTACTGGAACTTAAATGCATCCTGTTAAACGTATTTACAATATGGTAAACTCATTGCATTGGAATTTCGCTCAATTTACCGTTTTGTTTTATGAACCACATGCTCATGGTATAATATAAACTTATAAGAGGAGAGTAACATGGTTTTAGATGTAGACTATAATTAAGGTTAAAATCTAAAAGAATAGAGTATCTTACCCTTCTAAAATGAATTTTATTTTAATTCTCCTTACTATCGCCCGCAATGTAATGATCGTAGCCTTTTTCACAATTAATGACTCTCTTTTTCTGTATTGATACCTAGTTATATTTTTTGTCTTTATATATCTGCACCCGATTTTATCTCAAAATTGGAAAATCTTGGTGTTTACATGGAGTCTCTTCAGGATGTCCCTTCACTGTAGAGTGCAACAGCAATTGAAAAATGCTTTTTTAGTCATTTGATATTGTTCACATCTGAAATGTTAAATATCGGAAAGAAATCAGTGATAACCGGGTGGAACTCTATGAATTTCATCACATGCATACATACTTTTTTCTTACCAGATGTCTGATGTTGAATTGAAATAAGATATAAACCATACAATTGTGTTGATAAAAAGATGTGATGAATAAAATTCTCCATTGCCCGTAAATCCTCCAAAAACAGTCCCGCAAAAACCACTGAAAACAAACACTTTTCTTTTTTCATTTTAAAATTTTATAAATATTTTTTTATATATATATTTCAATAGAATTTAGTTGATTATTTTTTAAGGAATATGTCTTAAGTTTCTATTTTTTATTTAAGATTTAAATAACAAAATTAAAAAAATACCACAAAATAGACTTAAAAAATTAAACATACGAGTATAAATGAGAAAAAGAACAACTAAACTAACATATTATTTATTTTTAGTTATAAAAATAATTACCAGTTCTTAAATTATATATTACATTGAAAATAAATAAGAAAAATCAATTTAAATACAAAAATGAACTATTACTTAGGTACATGCAACAAATTAAATTATGTAAAAATTATGTGTACGTGTAATAAGTTTCTCAACCATGAAAAAAAAAAAAATAAAATAACACAAGAAAGAGCAACAATAACATAAAAATTAGTCCGATTATATTTTGAACTGACCCGAATATATCAAAATAACAGAATCTATCAGTATGAAATTATTAAAAATAGTAAGAAAATCAATTCATTATAATAATTATAAAAATGGTTAATCATAAATCTGCCCGTCTACCTAAAGAAATAAAATTAAAACAAAAACAACAACGTCCACCTACATACATAAAAATATTCCGCTCTGGGACATTATCCGGAAATTTAAAGAAATAAACACACATACACATCACACATAAACACAAATAAAAGCAAAGTAAAATAAAGTAAAGATAAACCAAAACATGAAAAAGTATTTAAGTATCTATTATCTATAATAATAAATGTATCATTAATTGTAGTAAAAAAAGTTGCATTTTTTATTTCTTTCGATAGAAAACACACACACACTCACTCACTCCATTCAACATTCAAAACTGTTTGATTTCATACAGCCTCAACTTGTTCCAAATTGCGATGCCGAAATTTGTTTCCATCACACAACGCGATCAAGTTTAATTTTTCGATGTTAAAAATCAAAATTTTATTATTATTATTATTTTTTTTTTTAAATATTTCTATTTGTTTTTTCGATTGAGTTTCGATAAAATTTCAGTATAATCATAAATCTAAAATTACGAATGTCACAGAAAATAAAAAACCGAAAGAAGAAGAGAATTATTATAGCATGAAAATATTTTGTTCTTGTTCTATTTGAGAATTTACAATTTTTATGTATTTGTGTACAAGATTGTACGAATTATGAAAGAATAAATATTTAGAAAATAAAAGATAATTGAAGCCTTTTTATTTATCGCAGTATTACTTTATTAGTAATAATACAGTATTGTTATTGATTTTCAAAAAAAAAAATTTGCTGCCCTCAAAATTTTTTTGTGTACATTTCATGACTAGTAGACACGAAAAAAGCAATAAAAATTTTCACTCGGTCTGTCCGCCGTACGTCGACCGCCAAAATCCTTTGAAGGCTCGTAGCTCTCAAACCAGTAGAGCTATTAAATTAAAATTTTTTCTAGGAATAGACTGGGTAAACCCCTTGAATTGACATTATTTTCAGGGGTGGGGGTGTGAGGGGGAAGGTGGGGGAAGCGTTTTAGACGAAAAATTTTGGTTTCTAGAAATTTCTATAAAGCTTTGATAGTGGACCCATTTGCAAAAAAAATTGATGATATGGGTGAAGGGGTGTGGGAGTGGAGGGGGAAGCAATGCGTCCGAAACGCAAAAAAGTGGAGATCTACACATTCTAAAATCTATATCTCCTAAGCCGTTAATAGCAAGCAATTAAAACAAATATCTGTAGTTATACTAGGAGAGTAGATTGAAACAAAATTTTTGGGTGGTGGTAGTGGCGTACGGGGGTGGGGGTTGAAATACTTAACATTACGATATCTCCCAAACCAGAGGCACCAGAAAAACAAAATTCGGTTTGGATATAAAGGTTAATAAATAAAGATTGCTCAAAGTAAAATCTTTCAAGGGGGCGGGGGAGTACATAAGTGGAGGGGATACGAATTTTTCAAAAATAACACGTTTCATATCTCAATAACAGTGCAAGATGGATGCTTCAAATTTTTACCAGAAGTAGGCCTAATAGAACCCTAGTAGGGAAAAAAAATTTGGGGGTGTGGGTGTAGAGGGTGAGGGTGGGGAAGGGTGAGAAAGAAAAAGTTCCGATGTTTATATCTTAAGAATCTATAATGATAGGAAGCTGAAACTTGGAATTTAGATAGAGCTATAGTAGTGGCATGGTGGAAAAATAGATTTTTTTTAGGGGTAGTATGGTACGGTGGTGGGGGGTGTTTTTCCTAACTTTAGAATGGCTTATGCTAGGAAGTTGAAACTCGGTACGTATTTGTAAATTAACCAGAAAAGTAATTCTGATAAAAAAAAAATCGAATATTCATTGGCGTTCAGAAGGGGGGGCAAAAAAAATTATCAGTATATATAAAATGCATATATTTTCACGATTTTCGTCATATCTACTAGGTCTTTCAAAATATTGAATTCATTTTTATTCTACGGATTTTTCATATGAATACCTAGAATGTGTTTTCAAGATTTTTTGAAATTCGACCCCTAAGAGGGTGTAAACTGGTTGTATACTTTTTCATGAATTCCACCATGTTTCTCAGGTCAGATCAGATATCGAATATCTTTTCACTTCCCCAGGCTTGTTTGATAATCACCTATTTTTAAGTTTTTTATTTTTCAACCTCTAGACCGCATTCCGGAATATGACCCAATTATTTAATTCATATGTTACACCCTTTTCTAACCGCTTTTTGTTTGGTTTTCAGTCACATAGTAACATACACCGCATCCCCGAATAAACCACGTTCCGAACTTCTGCCGGAAAAATAATAAAGTTGCGTCCAGACTGTTGGCAGATTTTTTTTTTTGTAGTGCCTGAACTCTACTATACTTTGCTCTGCGCTTTTATCACAGATTCAGATACGAAAAAGCAACGGATCGGCTTTTAATAAAACATTAATGGAAGAAAAGGTTGTGCAAATTTAGTTACTTTGTGCAACAAATGGAAAAAAAAGCTGGTAACTTGAAATCAATTGCTGGCTAGCATGGCTGTTACTTGGGCCTCAACATTAGCCACACAGGAAAAAAATCTTCAATGTTATATATATTCTTAATTTTTTGGTTGCTCTATTTAAGTATAATTTATTCATAACATTCAGGACGAGTAAAGGCGAGATATTGCCACTTGTGTTTCCCGTTATATTTCCTTGAGTTAGAACCAGAAAGCTGAAGCATACTTCAAACTCCGGTCCTGCGCTATGCTACTGTTGTAGTGAACTCAGACGATATTGATCCTTTGGAAGAATGAAGTCTTAGCCCTCATTTCCATACCTACAGCATTAATTTTATTTTCACAGCCATAACTGTTTTACTAACTACTTCTGATCATAAAATAAATTGTTTAAAAACTATTACTATAAAAAACATTTGCTATGTGCATTAGGGGGCACTTGATCTACATCAAACAAGGGAAACCAAGGATCATCCCTATATAGCGGAACACCTAGTGAAAAACCAAGATTTTAGCGTTGATTTTTTTTAAATTTCAGATCGATCGTTATATATATTATTATGAAATAATATGGGGAAATCATTACGGAAGAGTTTAGATTTAGACCACCTCTCTCTTGAAATAGGACTACATCTGGATTGTTTTAACACAATACTTGTGTAAAATAGCTCGGAGTACACCTAAATCGACATTTATATTTCAACAATCACTCCAATATCAAGCTTGAAAAGGCATGTAAGGGCATGTATGAAAATAGGCCAATGGGGGGGGGGGGGGGGTTGAACCCCAAAACCCCCATCCCCCGTGCGCACGGGCCTGCTCGAGATAAAATTAAACGAAAATATACACTAACACTGTAAACAAATAAAGATATTCTGATCCTTTCCCAAATCATCCCCCCCTAAATTTTATATCTTACAGTGCCCATTGATTCCATTAAAGGGACACATCTTAGTAGAAAAAAAAATTGTTTCAAAATTTTTTTTGCTCATCTTGAAATTTGCAGTCTTGAATGTTGTCTGTAAATTTCATATTAAAATTCAAATAATTGTGAAAGTTATGGGCAATTACCGGAATGGGCCTTTTGTAAACTCTCTATATATAGGTAGAAAGTCATTCAAACGCGATTATATCTTAACATACTTTTTAAAAACGGTTCCCAAAATCTTCGGAAAACGGCTGAACCGATTTCTTTCAAAATTTCACACACTATTTTTGGATAGGTTTTCTCCTTCGCATTTTTTTTTTAACTTATTTACTTTTTTTTATCAAGCTAGAAAGGTCGATAATTGAGGTTGAAAACTGAAAATAAAGTTCAATCGACCGCTATTTTGTGATTTTTAGAGGAGATCAGTTGCGTGCCGAGGTGTGAGGTGAACAATTTTAGATTACAATATCTCACGAATCAATTATACCAGAAAGTGCAGTTTGCTTTATACTTTCCCTTATGCGGTAGAACGTAGAAGTAGAGAGGAAGCATTTAAAAAAATCATGTCTTACATAAAAAAAAAAATTTGTTTAAAATACAATTGACAAATATACCATGTGCTCTGGTGGCAAATTTCGGAACTATATATGCTAGACAGAAAGTGGCAGTTGCATGTTATTTTCAGACAAAATTGATGGTGATTTCTTTTCTCAAAAAAAGTGTGACCTGTAAATATGCAAAATTATTGCAGTTCTGCCCTCTTTTTTGACAGTTCCGTCCGACAGGTCAATTTACAATAGAACGCTTTCAGGTCAAAAAGCTATTATCAAAATTGAAATAAATTTTCACTACACTCCGAATGATTTCTAATTACCGTACGACCCGTTGGACAGTTTAATTTATGCTTTTAAATCGTTTGCCGCTGTGTCGTAGGATATTTTTTTCTTATTTTCATCGTTTCTTACGCACATTTGAGGTTAAAGGAGTTGCACCGCCGAAATTTTCGGGGCAACAAATGCAACTTTTCAGGTCAATTTTAACCACGGACTCAAACCCCTTTTTCTAGCAGGTCAAAAAAAAAATTGAGAATAGAACAGCGGAACTGCTAGAACAAAAATTGAGGGCAGAAACGGGTCACATTTTTTTTTGAGAAAAGAAATCACCAAGATTGAGCTCAAATAAGAGGGTCCTACTACAAAATACTACTTTTAGTGAACTTAAATTATTGTTATAATTGAATAAGAAGGACATATGGTTCATATCATATCAAAAAGAAATTTTTTTTTTTAAGAAATCAAAATTTAAAGTACCAAAATAAAAGAAAAAAGTATTGAAAAAACGGTCTACGTCCTTTTCAAATAATTTAATAATTATTACATATTTCTTTTTCCTGAAACATTTGAGAAAATATTTCGAAGTTTATTACCTGCCATTCATGGAAAAATTGTTCATTTTCTGACTTCGTTGTGCGGGATTGAGCCCATGATTTTCGAAATGTAGAACCGGAAATGAGCACCTTATTGAAGAACCAAGTAGTGGAATCCAATGAACAGCAGCGCTGCCAACCTTTCCTGACAAGAAACCTGTCAGTGGGCAGGATCGAGAGAAAATTGAGAGGAGTGAGGGAGATGGATATATTTTTAAGGGCGTCTGAAGAGTTGAACCGAGGAGCAAAGTGGCAATTCCAGCGGCGTCCGATCGAATGCGAGGGGGGCCGCTGGAAAATTTTAAATTCCCATCGGTGTCCGGTAAAATTGGGGGGGGGGGGGCATGCGGGCATTTTTGCCGATTTTACAAAAACTTAGAAGAGGGGAAGGACTCTATGAGGCGAAAGGGCGCGAAGGTACTATACTGTTGCGTGACAACAACCTGAACAAAAAAGAAAAAATTATCTTTTTTTCTTTCTTTTTTAGCTATGTTTCAAATCTCGCAAGCCCTGAAATGAAAAGTTATAGCGTTTTGAAATTTAGATGTAATCGCCGCCGTTCGGCGATAGGTTGTTCGGCGATAGGTTTGCAGAATTTTTTGTGGAGAATGCTGTATGTATGAATATACCTCGCGTAGTGTGTGCTCTTCTTCGTACATACTGGACCTAAAATTTAGTAAGAAAATAAATGTGATCAAGATACTGAGTAAATACTGTTTTTATTGTTAATAGTTCGACAATAAACAAAAAAGCACAAACATAAAAATTCTCCTAAAAAATAAAATTTTAAAATTTGATTTGAGCTATGTGGTCAATCAGTTAAATTCTAGACAAGTTATCTACAGTTTTTCTTCAGAAGGTAATTTTGAAATAATACCGGTGATGCGGTCGGTGTGCAGAAGAACTCACTTCTTCCATTTTCCAAAAAATTAGTTATGGTTTTCTCTCGATAGTATTTTTCCTGCTCTATTCAGAAATGATCTCAGTTTTTTTTTTCCAAAATGCGTTCCTTACCGTGTTTCCAACACATTTTGATAAAAACTGAGATCATTTCTGAATAGAAAAAAATATTTGACAAACAATGAAAAAGATTTTTGACGGCGTATTGTACATATGTATGTATATTGAATGTTTGTATCCTTATCTCGAATAACTAGTAAGAAGACAGCCATGAAAATTAGCCTGCATGACATATCAAGAATTTTTAAGAAAGTGCAAAAAAAAAACCTTGATCGTTGTTGGTCGCTTGTCTCTTAAGAGACATAATCTCGATGGTTTGAGCCTAGGAATCATATTGCTTATCATCTTTCTTCATCACTAGATAGAAAGAAATAGCAATAGAAACATGTGCTCCCACCATGATCTATTTGTAAAGCAAAAAATAGCCGCATCACTCCGACCGCAGCAAATGTCATCCGCGACTTACACGGTAAAAATTAAATACGCGAAAAGTTACAGTTCAAGTGCGGTTACAATAAAACGACACAAGTGCGATGTGAAGTGATTGGAAATGTGTCACTACGTTATTAGTTTTTTATATTTATTATATTGCAGTAAGGTAACTTCGCCCCTGCCTGCACGTTTCATTTCATAACCCCCTTTCTTATTTCCAGCCGATGGCAATCTCCGCGAAATATTCATACGAGTACGAGCTTTTATCACAAAACGCTATCATCAAACAGATGGCGCTATTGCCAAAGCCATTTTTCTATCGAGACATTCGCAGACATGTCTTCGAGATTCGGGGAGCATTTGTCTCGATACCGTGTATTTTTCCCATAAGACGTCTCGAAGAATCTCGCAGACAGGCCGCCATAGTCTTCAATATATCTGCGAGATTCTCGCAGACGCGACCAACTGGGACCTTCAGCACAAAAGTCACGGTGGATTGTGAATCTTAAGACTAAAGACCAAAGTTCCGAAAATTGACGACCATCATGACGTTTGTCAAGTTCGAACGTGTGTGCGTGCGTAAATGTTAGCATAAAGGAGAACTGAAATTCGAAGAAAAATTTCAAACAAATCGAGCAAAATACGCCGCGAAATTAAATGGCCTAGCGCGAAAAAAAGTGCCAGTCGGTCGTCGAGTTTAGCATAATTTAAAAATTCGACGGAATCGAATGGAAATCAGTAAAAAGCCGCGAAATGTCAGATGTTGCTCGGAGTGACGACGGCGGAGAGCAGCTCTTTTATTGATTTGTGTGCACCAAGGAAAAAAACCAAAAGAATACGACAAAATTTCGGCTTGTGGACCATCTGAAGTTTTTTTTCGCGGAACGGCGGCACAAATGAGCACGCCAACTTACCTCGCTTCTGTTTATCGTTAGAGTAAAAATAAATGTTTGAGTATTTTTTATAGGGTCGTTCGATTTAAGTGGTAAGTAGCCGTGGGTGGATTAAGTGCGATTGAAGAGGAGGTTCCGTGCGTGACGAACGGTAACGGAACGAGGCGTCACTGGACTGATCAGTGGTGCTTCCTTGGAATTGCAGGTACCTTGCGTTGAACAGATTTCGCAATGGACGGACAACGGGCTCGTGATATTTTATCGTTGCTCCAGGAACGAATTGTTTACCTAACAGGCGGCCGGGACAGACGTGGCGGGCCTCTTTTGTGCTTCCCCGCGAATCCTCGGAGAGAACGCCTTAAGCCCGAAGACCTCCGCCGTTTGCTTAGCTACCTGATCATGATACCGGGGTAAGATATACAAACACACTGCGATTCGGATATTCCTAAAGTTTTACAATCCTTTCAGCGATTCAGCCAAAAATCTAGGATTTACGGTCGTGGTGGACATGCGTGGCAACGGAAACTGCTCGACAAACGTCAAGACAATACTGAAAGTTCTTCAGGAGCACTTTAGTGCTAATATTCATAATGTAGTAATAATAAAACCCGATAACTTCTGGCAAAAACAACGCGCTTCTATTGCCAGTCACAAATATAAGTTTGAGACGACGACAATTTCCATTGATGCTCTCGCGAAAATCGCGGAGCCTCACCAACTGACTACTGACTTCGACGGGAGCCACCCATACGACAATAATCAGTGGACCGATTCGCGTCTGGCGATCGAAGAATTCTTCTGGCAAGCCAGCGACATGGTTGACCGGATAGATGACCTACAGGAGGACCTGAGTCGCAACGACTTTGCCGAGGACGTGAACGGTGCGAAGCATAGTCTCGATCATCACAACGAAATGAAGAAGAAAATACTCAAGTTACCCATTGAGGATTTGGACATTCAGGGACAAAAACTAATGGCGAAATTAAACACCACGCACCAGGAAGATGGTTCGCATTCTTCGCAAATGAGTTCGCCGGGTGGATATCGTTCCGTGCCGACGAACCCAGACATGGTGGCGGCTATAAACAAAGCAATGCGCCAAATCGATCTCATACACAATGGACAGCAGCATCTGCTGACGCTATGGCAGCACAAGAAAACGAAACTAGATCAATGCTTCCAGTGGAGACTTTTCGAACAGGACTGTGAGAAAATGTTCGATTGGATTTTGCATAATCGGGACGTCTTTCAGATGAGCTACGTCGAAATTGGACACAAGTATTCGGTTGCTAAAAGTTTGCAAGACGAACATCAAAAGTTTGCCGTTGCCTCGATGAACGTTTCGGTGAACATCGAAAGGATTTTGGCGGTAGCAGGACGATTGATTGAGAGTAAGTAGTTTGAAGTTTGTACTAGACCTCAAGTATTAATTTGTCAATTGTTTCATTTCTCAGGCAACCACTACGCTGCACAACACATTAAAACACTAGCTACCCGATTGGATAGAACGTGGAAGGATTTTGCGGCTGGTCTTGACGAACGAACTGCAGTTCTTCAGTTAAGCGTGTTGTTTCACCATAAAGCAGAACAGTATTGCAACAGCGTGTCATCATGGGCTGCTGCATGCCAAGCGTCTCAACCCTTGCCGTCTGATATTCAAAGCCTAGAAACGGCCATACGAACCCATCAGTCGCTGTATGAAGCGATGTGCCAGGCTTACACCGAAGTACACTCAACCAGCAAAAAACTTCTCTACCAACTGGATCACTTGGTGCAGGTTTGCCATCAACCTCCACCACCTGGAGTCCCTGATCACAGAAAAAACAGCAGCTTTAATAAGTACGAACGTGCAAACCCTGCCCAAGACTACAGCGAGGGTGCCTCTCACGTTCTAGAAGTCATTCATCAAATTCTGGGCCACCATCGATCGCTCGAAGCGAAATGGCACCAAGAAAAAATCCGATTACACCAAACACTTGCACTGCGACTTTTCCAGGAGGACGTAAAACAAGTTCTCGATTGGCTAAAAAATCACGGCGAAGTTTTCTTACGGAAAAACACCGGAATCGGGCGAAACTTACAGAAGGCTCGAGTCTACCAGAAAAGTCACGAACATTTTGAAAATGTCGCCCAAAATACGTACAGTAACGCCGAGAAGCTGCTGTCGGCAGCCGATGACCTCGCCAGATCAGGAGAAGCTGATCCCAATGAAATATACTCAGTGGCTCGCGAATTAGAACTGCAAGTCGCGTCGTTTGCCGAACGCGTTGAACAACGTCGCAGGCGACTGGATATGGCCGTGATATTTTATACTCATGAGAAAGAAGTTGCCGCTTGGATCGATCAACTTCGAACAGAAGTTTCTACCGACGAGACAGTACTGTCACAAGAGAACCTCGAAGGCATTGAACGACTAATGCAACAATATCAAGATCAACAGGATAGTACGTTAAACGGATGCATGCAGACCATAGCTCAAGGCGAAGCATTGTTGCAGGAAATGCGATCGCTGGAATACGTCGACAGTACTGGATCCATATCAGCACTAGAGTCAACTCTGGAGAAATTGGCAAAACAGAAAGTTGAGCTCGAAGAATTATGGACTGCCCGGAAGTTTCGAGCAGATCTGATACTCAGATTACGATACTTCGAGCGAGATGCATTGGAGGTATCCTCGCAATTAGAAATGTGGGCGGAAGAGTTGCAGCATGTGGAATTATCAAGAGACTACCAAAAGGCCGAACAGTTGCTTCGATTACACAATGAATCCGTTACTCACATTCAAAACACAACTTATGAGGTTTTGCAACAAGGACAGGACTTGTTACAAATGTTCGAGTCCGCCGGCTTCATTGCTATGGCCGATGCTACTCATACGGCGCAGGCACGCATACAATACTTGCTTGACTTTCTGCATGATCGCGAAATGGATTTAGAAGATTTATCGGAAGTAAAACGGTCGAAACTTGAACAAGCCGTTCAATTGTGCCAGTTCCAGAACGACGCGAACCAAGTTATTTCGTGGATTCGGAATGGTGAAGCTATGCTAGTTGCGAGCTTTGTTACACCAAATAGCCTTGCTGAAGCCGAACAATTGCGCAAGGAACACGAACAGTTTCAGGTTGCTATCGAGAAAACACACACTTCCGCAGTGCAAGTGAAATATCGAGCCGATGCTCTGATTAATGCCAGCCATTACGATCCCCAGTCGATTCGAGATATATCGGATGACGTTACAAAAAAATGGCAGCAGTTAGTAACGTGCGCCGAGGAGCGCCATAAACTTGTCACCGCTTCAATAAATTTCTACAAAACGGCCGAACAAGTGTGCAGTGTCCTCGACAGTCTCGAGCGAGAATATCGTCGTGATGAAGATTGGTGCGGCGGCGGTGGTTCGAGCGACAAAGCTCAGACAATCGTTCAGCTGATTGCTAAACACCAGGAACAAAAGGAAGCGTTCTTGAAAGCTTGTACTTTGGCACGGCGAACAGCTGAAACGTTTCTTAAGTATGCTGGTCGATCGCAACAATATTACAAATATCAAACACAAGGTAATTGTGAAAGTCGCGTAAAATCGATTTTGGATAAACTTCTTGCACAAGAAAATCAAGTTCTCGAGTTTTGGACGCATCGCAAAAAAAGCCTAGACCAATGTCAGCAATTTGTGCTATTCGAACGTTCTGCTAAACAAGCGATCGAGTGGATTCATAACACGGGCGAAGTATATTTATCGTCGCGAACTAATTTAGTGGGAAAGACGAGGGAGGAAACTGAAGGCCTATTAAAGGAACATAATGAATTTAGAGGAACTGCTAAAGAAACCCGGGAACGAGTTAAGTTACTGCTTCAACTCGCTGATAGTTTAGTCGAGAAAGGACATGCTCATGCAAGTTCCATCAAACAATGGGTAGCTGCTGTAGATAATAGGTTTGTGGCATTTATTTCTTTAATTTAGATCAATGTTAAGTTAATTTTTCTTACAGATTCAAGGACTTCAGTAATCGTATGGACTCGTATAGGGGACAACTTGAAAAATCGTTAGGCTTGGCAGCAGTACAGGAAGATACTAGTACTTCCTTGAGCTCCACCTCAGGTACACCTCGGAGAAATTACTTAAAAGGAATTTCGCATTGATGATACTTATATCTTTCGTAGGTTCGGCAGGTGATCGTCATTCCGATCCTTCGCTAGAAGCGAAATTAGTTTCATCGAATGCGTCCAAAGAAGTGAATGAAGAAAAACGGAGATCTGCACGTCGCAAAGAATTCATTATGGCCGAATTAATGCAAACCGAACGGACTTATGTAAAGGACTTGGAAACGTGCATTAAATATTTTCAGCATGAATTTCGAAGCGGAAATAACCTACCGGCTGGTCTAGTAGGCAAGGAGGACGTTCTCTTCGGAAATATGGAGGAAATTTATAGTTTTCATGAAAAGATTTTCCTGAAGGAACTGGAAAAGTACGAAACAATGCCGGAAGATGTTGGACATTGTTTCGTAACATGGGCTTCCAAATTTGATATGTAAGTAACTTATAAATCGTTGACGGTGTTGTCATTATATGAGTTTTTAACACAGGTACGTGTACTACTGCAAGAACAAACCACTCTCCAATAATCTCATGGTGCAACACAGTGGTTCATATTTTGAGGAACTACAACGAAAACATAAAATTGAGCATCCTCTACCGGCATTCCTAATTAAGCCCGTACAGCGAATTACTAAGTATCAACTTCTTTTGAAAGATTTGCTCACATGTTGCGAGGAAGGACACGGCGAAATTAAAGTAACGAAGCTTAACATATGTTCAATGTTCAATTTTCAAATTTGTTGAACTTTGCAGGAGGGCTTGGAAGTTATGTTGAACGTGCCGAAGAAAGCGAACGATGCAATGCATTTATCGTTACTCGAAAATTGTGATGTCTCGATTGACAGTCTTGGCGAAGTTGTGTTACAGGTAAGTGGCATAGTCTTGCTTTTTTCATTGATCGAAGACTAAAATTAGAAACTATGTAGGATTCATTTTCGGCCTGGGACAATAAACAAATAATTCGGAAGGGTCGCGACCGTCGAGTGTTCCTATTTGAGCTGTATTTATTATTTGCCAAGGAGGTTAAGGATTCCAGCGGATCGGTGAAATATCAATTCAAAAATAAGCTTATGACTACAGGTAGGGTTCTGAGATATTGATTGTTTGAATTTTGATGATCTGTACGGGGATATTTTTTAGATTTTGGAATCACCGAACATATTGAAGGTGACGAGACTAAGTTCGCAGTGTGGACTGGTCGTGCACCAATGACATCCGACTACAGAATAGTATTGAAAGCAAACAGTCTAGAAGTGAAGCAGGTACGATGTTATAATATTTTTCTTAGGTTATTAGTAAAATTGTTCTTCTGTTCAGATATGGGTAAAGAGACTTCGTGAAATTATTCAAGAAACTTGTTTCTCTGGCACTTCACTCACTCTGCCAAAATCACCTGCTAAGGGATCTACATCGGTATCTTCACAACGGTCATCACGTGATTTAGATGAACCATTAACCGAAAACGATCATGACCGATGCTCTTTGGCTAGTTTCGGATCAGGAAATACAACTGATAGTGACAATAAGGTACGTGACATTTTTTAATTTTAATTATCAGCACACATTTCGTTTTACATATATATATATATTTATATACATATATATATAAAACCAGCATATGGCAATGAAAGATGGCAGTGATCTTGCTCTATATAGTAGTAGATTTGTACTCTAAATAACGATCAACATTTCGCTAAATTGGTTTGGTAGTATGTGCTTAGAAAGTTGGCTACTGGAAAAATATATAGAAAATCATGTTTTTCCTATTTTGTTGATATAAGCTCCAATGAATTTAATTCACTTTAAACTCAAAAAAAAAATTAAGTCGATTGTTTATTGGGTCCACACACTAGAACTTACATAAGTTCAGAAAACGAAGATTCAAAAAGCACGTTTAAAGATTTTTCTTTACTACTTTTTGCTATTAGACAGCCATAAGGTAGGTGCCTCAGTGATACGATAGCTCACGTGTAAAGTTGATTTCGAAAAAACTATTTGAGTACCATATTCTACACAAGGTTATCTACCGAAAAAGAAAAATTCAGATTTTTGGGTTGAGTTTAGTGTAAATACCCTCTTAAGTCGCAATACTAGCTGTGTTTTTTTCAACTGGATCAGATCACGATTGAAAAAAACGATGTGGATCATCCCTAAAGCTAATTTAACAGGGTTAACAATCCTGTTGGTAATGCCTCATATAAATTGTCAGCAGGGAAAGTTTCGTATACTATACGACGAAACGGAACTGTATAAAGGTCCTATAACATCCATGTAATAGTTTTTGGCTACGAGATATGAAAAACTACCCCACCCCTGTACCTTGCTGGGTGCAAATATCTGCTACAAATGGTGCTGAGTTGCAAGACGCCATCTCTGACAATACTGAAATAGTGACAATTTAAATAAGGTTTGGAGGGGAAATCTGATCCAATTGTTCCCGTTTTGATTTTGGATCATCTCTTTGTTGTTGTTTTCAATGTAAAACGAATGATCTTGATCTTGATCCAACTGAAAAAAACACCTACTGTTACTATTAACGATTGTTGCAATAGCTAAACTGCGAAGCAATGTGATCTTATCGATGGCATGAATCCTACCGCTCCTTTCGATGTAATGTCACTGGAACTTCTAAGCCAATCTTACTGTAGATGTATTATGTAAACATAATAATGTAAGGAATAGTTTAAAATAGAAAATGGTATAAATGGTCGCGTTTACGTGCGGACTAGACCAGTCTGAACAGACCAAAAAAACCAGTTCGGTCGTACGCATAAACGCAAACCAAACCAATCCATTTGGAATGATTTTGGTACGAACCGAAGACCGAACCAGTCCAGTCCAGTCCACCTACCTACCTACCTACCTACCTACCTACATAAACATATATAATTTATGATAATTATATTTTGTTCTTATGTACAGTAGTTTGCACTAAAAGTTGAAATGTGTAGGCAGCAAATACAATTTTCACATTTTTCGCGCGATCTCAGTATTACCTTTTCGCATATTTTCTTACAAGTTTTCGAAGAGTGTCTATGTGGACGTCATTCACCTTGGGTGTATAGGGAATTGAGAGATCTTGATGCAGATTTTGTGATTTTACTTTATTATTTTTTTAAAATAAAGTATTTATTTTGTTATAACTGTTCAAATTTTGATAAGTATACTATTGCGTTGGAAGAAAAAGGAGAGTGGATTTTGACATTTGAATCAACAAGTTATTTCTGAGCACAAACACTTTTTTTCATTCCTATTCAACGGCTTAGAATTGTGTTGATACTAGTCGAGAAGAGTTTTCTACCGTCGCAGTACAATTTTAGTTATTTCCGTATAAAAAAAACTAAAGTTAGTTGCTATGTGAGCTCTTCCTTTACAAAACATCAACGACAATCCGTAAGGATTCTTTAACGCCACATTTCTGTAAAGTTCTTCGCAATTTTTCCTTAATCATGGTTTTTTATATGGTCATAAAATTGTGTAGTATGGCGTAATTCAACTATTGATACAACCCCCATTTAAAGAGGGACACTCTTTTATCGAATCAAAAAAATCGGTTTTTTGGAAATAGTCCTAATCAATTATTAGGTTAGGTTAGGTTGCAGTGGCGGCCAAAGGCCTCACATAGACCCACTAGGGTCCATAGTGATACCACACAAAGACAGAAGACCCAATGTACTTATGGAAGGTGCGCTAGAGTTTTGATCTGTGTTGAGAGCTCCTCGTTTAATTCGAAGATCCCTGTGACCATAGCAAAGTTGAGCAAACTCTGCTGTTAAGAGAGACTTCTTTGAGGTTTGCGAATGTTGGTGCACCCAGAGCTTTCACCCTTCTCCTAGCGAGAGCTGGGCAGTTGCACAGGAGGTGTTCTAACGTTTCCCGTTCCCCGGTAAGTTTGCAGTTTCTGCAGATATAGTTTGTAATCAGCCCCAATCTATACGCATGCGCCCCTATCAAACAATGGCCGGTAATTATGCCGACTAAAGTTGCGCATTGCGCCTTTGGTAGCGTTAACAAGAGTTTAGTTCTTTCTTTATTGAGAGTGCTCCACATTTGTTTCGTGGTTTGGAGGTTGATTAAACCCGCAGGCTTAGCATCTTTTTTTCTAGGGAGTTTTAAATGACGTTAAGTGGCGGTGTTACTGAAACCGCGGTTTCTTGTCCAAGGTTAGCACCTTTTTTGGCAAGGTCATGCACGAGTTCATTTCCTAAAATACCACTGTGCCCTGAAACCCAAAAGAGATCCACTTTCCTATTTAAAATCAATTGCTAAATAAAGAATATTCCCCCAAAAGGTTTTAGTCGAAATCTGCAGTGTTTACGAGTTACAGCTCATAAAGCAGAGAGGTTGAGTGACGAGTATATAGTATGTATTTCTATTGCTTCCAAAACTTTATCCACGTTCTTCTCGAAACATGTTTTTTCGATTTTGCGTACACGATTGAGAAAATTCTACGGCTCAATTTATAGATAATTAAATTCTGTACTAGATGACGTTCAAAGTTTTTAGAAAAGTTTTGTTTACATATTTTTTCGTATAAAGTAAATTTGTTTAGCGAAAAGTGCACTTTAAATTTAAACTGTGTACAACATGCAATTGCAATTGCTTTCAATACTCGACGCCATTTAGAAGCTAGTATCATAAACTTTACAACAACTTTTTTTTCGGTTCAGATCACGCTAGAGTGTATGCAACAAGAAAGGAGGCGATATTAACATCCATCCTCTCTTAAACTAAACATCAATTCTTTAATATGAAAAAATGACACTGTTCTCTTGAATTATGCATTAAATTTTTATAAAAATTTCAAAGCGTTTCTAGTTATCAAACCTGAGAAAATAGTTCTTGAAAATCATCTATTTTTCGACCAAGTAAAGGAGTATCCACCCTTAAGGAGGTCATCTCGTGTGACCGTTGTAGAATAATTGTGATTCATCAAATCCTTTTTTTGTCGAGCTGAAGAAGTTGGAAAAAAATACTAAAATTGACGATAATGAGCTCAACAAGTTTTTTCATAATCCTAATTCCGAAACTAGTTCAAACTTCACAGATTAAAATGCCGTTTGATTTTATTGTTATAGATTTAAAAAAAAAAAAATTGCTACCCTGAAAATGTTTATACTCTAGATGAAATCATATATGCCCGATTTCATAGTGGAGCTTAAGCTCTGAGTGGATCTTAAGCTTGGGCTTAGGAACATCTTCGTTTTCACAGTAATGGCTTAAGTCTTAAGCTATGTCAAGCGCTAGCTTAGCTTAAGCCATCAATTTTGCGAGCTTAAGCTCCGTTAATAAAATAAGCCTAAGAACTGTCAAACTTGTGATTTTTTCTGTATTCAAGACTGTGTAATTAAAAAAATATAGCCGCGTAGCTACTCCACTACATAAGAAATATCGAATGTACGCAAATCCATTACAATAGCTTACAGTAGGTTGCAAAATGAAACGCTACTACGCATTATGCTTAGTTTAGCTAAGCCGCACGATACAAATAACTGTGAAATCAGTCGAATAGAATCCATAGCTTAAGCTACCTATTCTAGCTTAACTAAGCCTTAGCTTAAGCTACCACTGTGAAATCGGGCAATAGAGTATTATAAGTTTAATCCAGCCCGAAAAGTTTGTAACGCATAGAGCCGAGCCTCGGACGAAAAAAAGTTATATATATTATTTTATGTTTATTTGGGGCCAAAACCCACAAATTCGTTTGCTGTCCGTCCGTCCGTTTGCACGATAATTTAAGAACGCGTTGACCTAGAGAGTTGAAATTTTGTCACAACTCGTAAAATGAAAAAGTAAGGCTTCAAGTTAGGAACTTGCAATTTTGCATACAATGTCTGAAGCGAAAGTTCCGAATATGATACAAATCGAATGAGTGCTTCGTATAGCAGCCTAAAAAAGTCCTTCAAAAATGTATGCAAGTTATAGAATCCACTATAGCTCCAGTACGAGTTAAAGCAGGGATTCAAAATTTTACAGGAATTAGTTTTATATCAAAAGCAAGACTGAGTTCATTAGTTGGCGCCATCCGTCGACTCCTTCGGGTAGCTGTCATACAAAAGTCCTTAAGACACGTGTTCACCAATATTGAACGATAACTTTAAAATTCTTTACAGTACGCCTTTGAAATTTTGTATACGTTGATTTTATAATAGTCTCAGCTAAAACTATTAATATGAAAAATATCCCATAAGTTCTTCATGTAGTCGCCATACAAAAATTCTGTAAAGTGTCCTAACTTAATTTATGGAACTCACTATAAATCAAGAAATCGAGTAGCCTGTAAGTAAAAAGTCATGTAATAAATGTTTGTGCACTCCTCATTCTCTTGATATATTTTCAACTAAAATATAAATAAGAGTTCAGTATTTCATCTAGAGTATCATACGATTGGCTTGGAGCCGATCGTGACTGCGTTATGTTTTTTAATTGTTTTATGACTAATAAGCACCAAAACAGAAGAAAAAAGTCCGTCTGTTCGCCGTCCGCCGTACGCAAAGTCGTTTGAGGACTTATAGTTCCCAAACCCTATGAGCTATTAAATTGTTTTTTTTCCTGAATAGACATCATGGGCCTCTTCAAGTGACCTTTTTTTGAGGGGTGACGGCGTGAGGGGGAAGGTAGGGGAAGCTTTTTAGACGGAAAATTTTGGTTTCTACATATATGTTAAGCAACCGCTTATGTTAGGAGGCTGAAACTTGGAGTTTCTGTAGAGCTTCGATAGTGGACCCATTGACAAAAAATAGCTGATATGGGTGAAGGGTTGTGGGAGTGGAGGGGGAAATAATGCGTTCGAAACGCGAAAAAGCTGAGATCGACACATTCTAAAATCCATATCTCCAAAACCGTTAATGGCAAGAAATTAAAACTTAACAAATATCTACAGTTAGATTGAAATTAAACTTTTGTGTTTGGAAGTGGTGTACCGGGTGGGGGTGAAAAACTTTAGATTACGATATCCTCACAAACCAATGTCACTAGAGAAATAAAATTCGGTTTGAGTATAAACCTTGATGAATAAAGATTGCTCAAAGTAAAATCTTTTAAGGGGGCAGGAGAGCATAGAAGTGGATAAGAATTTTTCAAAAATATCGCGTTTCATATCTCATTAACAGTGTAAGATATATGCTTAAAATTTTTACCAGAAGTAGGCCCAATAGAACTCTAGTAGCGGATGTGGGTGTAGAGCATGGAGCTATATATGACGGAAATGGCAACACTCCGTTTCTGAATAAAGCACTTTGAAGCATTTTAAAGTTTAAGCGAACTTTTTTGAAGTTTAAGCGAACGTTTTTGTATGGAGCGTTTGATGCCCGGTGGCAGTGAAATATTAGCCCGGTATTTAAAGGTTGGGCTTTTTTTCTTTTCAATACCGGAGTTTAACATATATGTGAGATGCTGATAGTAGCATAGTGAATATCGCCGGTCCTTCGCGAGAAAACCTCCGGCTTCAAAACAGTCGCTGCACGCCATCTCCACTACATATAGCTCTATGGTGTAGAAGGTGAGGGTGGGGGTGGGTGAAAAGGAATAAGTTCCGATGTTTATATCTTAAAAACCTATAATGATAAAAAGCTGAAACTTGGTATTTAGATAGAGCTATAGAAGTGGCATGTTGGGGAAAAAATATTTTTTTTAGGGGTAGTAACTTTAGAACGGCTTATGCTAGAAAGTTGAAACTCGGTGTGTGTATATGTAATTCAACCAGAAAAGTAATTTTGATAAAAAAAAATCGAATATCCATTGGCGTTCGGAAGGGGCGGCAAAAAAAATTATCAGTGAAAAAAATTACGATTTTCTACTAGGTCTTCCCAAATATTGAATTCATTTTTATACAACGAATTCTTTATATGAATACCTAGAAAGTGTTTTCAAGATTTTTTGAAACTCGACCCCTAAGGGGGTGTGAAGTGGTTATATCCTTTTTCACTTTTTCACTTCCACGGGCTTGTTTAATAATCATCTATTTTAAGTTTTTTCCTTTTTAAACCACTTGACCGCATCCCAGAATATGAATACACCCTATTCTAACCGCTTCCCGACCTTTTTGACAGGTTTTCAGTCACATATAGTAACCAACACAGCATCTCAGAATTGAACTCGTTCAGAACTTCTGCCGGAAAAATAATAAAGGTGCGCCTAGACTGTTGGCAGATTTTTTTTATTTGAGATAAGCAGAACACACCCGCAATGGTGTCTACCTAAAAAATGGTTTGAAAATGAGTGGTTAAGTTGCTGTATACCTCAGCAATGAGCGACAAGTTCGGGCTGAAAATATTGAAGTGTGCTCAAAATGTTCGCCAAAAAAAATTTCCAAAAAAGCGTAAAGCTTGTGAAGGCTCTACCCCCTTAAATATGTATGTGTTTAACGCTTTTGCTAATGCAACTCATTATAATGAACCCATTTTGCATAAATAAAATTAACGAAATATTTTTAAGATTTTCTTTATGAATGTCATCAACTTTTTTACATAAGCAGGTCCAGAGATATTCTGCGATATAAAACGTATAAACTCCGATCGACGAAGCTTCTTGCTTTATCTTCGTTATCGATTCGGAAAACAACACAGAATTCTGGCATTATTCTAATTTCAAATTCCTATTTAAGTTCCAATTAATTAACTTCCTGATCGATTCAATTACAACGTTCTCTGAAGGTTATTACAAAATTAAAATCATGAGCTGCATACGTATGCAGTTTTTTTTTATTCATTTGATTAATATTAAATCAAAAGACAACCAAACGAGCTGAGTCCATATCTCGAACCCTTCGTTTCCATTCAGTGTTCTGAAAATAGAATGTCGTCTACAAAACTAATCTCGCTTTATAAGTTTATCATGAAAGCGTAATCACTCGCTAGGCCCAAATAAATTTTAGAGAAATAAGCAAAACTACGCAGGAAGTGCCATTAAATCTGTTGCAATGTCATGACTATACTGAGATATTAATTTTTTGCCGAACAGATTTTACGCGGAATAGATGTATGAAAATTGTTCTTTTCTTATCATATGAGTTTTTTTTAGCCGCAAAATTATTGCCGAGGATAAATAAATTAGTCGAATCTTTAATGGGTTCGTCCATTTTCTTTCTAGCTATACGAGTATATATTGTGTGATGAGCATTTCGTCTGCCCCGTCGACAGCATCCCCGCGCAAAGTATCCGTCTCAAGCTTTCATATCGAAATGACAAAAGTCGTTATTTTTTACCATTCTATCTTGCAAGGAATTAAAGTTTTGTCTTTTTCCTGTAGAACTTGAAGATATACGCATGCTCGAAAATTTCACGGCTGGCTGTACACGTACTTGTCTCTCTTGATAATATTATGAGATTGGATCAATTTTGTTTACGAGAAAAAGGAGCCGAATCTCGAATTTATAGGTTGTGTCTGTCGTTTGTGCTCTTATCGGTTCCGCAGAGACAGTGTACGTCGAAAAAGATGGACCTGACTCCTCGATTTTCTTCAATAAGCATTGTATTTCATGGTATTTGGCTTATATTTTCATTTGCATTCGTTATTCCATTAATATAGCATCAAGAAAAACCAAATTAGTTTACAATGGCAATTCTACTTTAAATAATTTAATAATCGTATAAAACTTGGTCTACAAAGGGACCTGTGTAATCAGCAAAATAGATACAATTCTAAAAATTCGGGTATAGTTTTTTAATTGAGATAAAAACAAAAAATTAAAATAATTTGGACTCTCTCAATTCCTCGGTGGAACGTTTTCGTGGGTTCGAATTCCAACTGGCAAATGTATGTAATTAACCTTTGGTCTAATTGAAAAAAAAATTTTTTTTTGAGCCCGTAACAGTGCCTCAGGAAATATTTTTCACTGCCCTTTTCCACAAATCATCGGTAGCTGATGACCCGTAGTCATCCTCCTACAGTATAGTATAAAACACTAATAACTTGGTTCGAATTCCAACTGGCAAATGTATGTATTAATCTTTGGTCTAATTGAAAAAAAAAATTTTTTTGAGCCCGTAACAGTGCCTCAGGAAATATTTTTCACTGCCCTATTCCACAAATCATCGGTAGCTGATGGCCCGTAGTCATCCTCCTACAGTATAGTATAAAACACTAATAACTTGTACGTAAAATAATACCTTATTAGCATATTGTAGAAAAGAAAGGATCTCAATCGTGTGAAAAGGATATTTTCTTTCTTAATTGACCAAACTTACATAGGTATGTGTAACTGATGAATTGAATGAATAACTTATTGCCTGGAGCAGCAGTACATATATCGGTAGAATATATGTTGTTTCATTGTCGCTTGCATGCCATTGATGACTTATTATTATTACGAAAAACGAAACACACATAAAATGTATCTATTGATATTTTTCACCTATATCCGGAATGTATTTCATCAACTTTTCGGTTCCCTATGTGAATATTGAGTTTACATAATTCTAGAACTGTTAATTTACATTAGTGATAATACAATACGTCAATATTTATATCTAATATGTGTAAAAAAAATATTACAAAAACATCTTCGTTCAACGTTAAAATTAATAAATTCTTCGTCTGTCTCATTATCTTTATTTTTAAACGAATATTCATAGCAGTGATGATATTGTAAACAAACAGCGGGACACAAAGTCATACTGTCTAGATATACATAAGCATCAATTATTATGACCTTAACTGTAGGTAGTGTATGTATACGGATTTGTTGTGGAATGAAAAAGATAATTAATAAAATTTCTCCACAACGTCTCTAGATAAGACTGAGAGAAGCTTTCCTTAATCATGCTCTTTAACTATAAGCTACGCGTACGGTTAAAAGAGCACGCGTACTACTGTTTTGTAGATGATAGTGGGTTGTATCTTGTACAGGGAGTAAGGTGCTGGTACAGTAACCCGGGCAGTATACCCCAATCTTTTTTGGCCCGTCCCCGTATTCCTGACCACGGTCTGGGCTAAGATATTAGAGACAGCAGCTGTCTCTTGACTGCCTCACTGTAATTTGATGTGTTCCCTACAAACAAGCGCGGAATATCCAACGGCTCTAGCGTTTCTGGTTTCTGCCTTGGATGTGAACTTGGGAACCACATCTAGTTCTATCGCGGAGTTATACTAACGAGGGCCGTTTCTGTAAGTGTGATAGCGTCGCTGCACAATGCTAATTTGCATTTAACCGGAAATAAAATAAAATAAAAAGTAGGAAGGTTTTTCTCGATTCCTACACTATTAACACCAGCCAATAATAACTAAAATCTAGTAATAATGGGATAACTAGTTTGTAAAATGTTAAACTATTGGAAAGTTGCGCGTATTTTGTGTTATAATGTGATTTGCAGTGCATGAAAAAATTTATTAAAAAAAAAAAATATATATGTAGGGAGTTAAAAATAAAAATACAAATTTGGCAAAGCGGAATATCTCATCATCTTCTTGTGCTTAGTGTCACCTGTTTGTGTTCCTTTTTTTCTCGCAAGACCAAGGATATATTAAAGAATTAAAAAAAAAAGCTTAAGGCTGTATGAAAAGCTTCAGAGCTCCAGCTCTAAAACTACGGCCAAGCAGAATCATCGCACAAAAAATTAAATATCGATTTTGCACCATTTTTTACGGGAAGAAATATATTTCGGTTATCCCATCGAATTGCTTGTGATTAATAATTCGAGTTGATTTCGATATTGTATTGTATTGTATCTCAAAATCAACGTTTTATTTCGAAATGAAATATTAAAAATTTGTGTACGACCTCTAAGAGGCCAAATTTAAATTATTTTAGTTGGCTACATTCTAGTAAATTATTATGTTTTCTTTGTTAATTTAATAGTGTTTAATTGTTGAAAATAGTTTTGTAAATGAAAAGTGTTAAACATTTTTTATATGAAAGAATGAGCAGTGATAACAGCAATAGTACGAAAATCCCGGCAACGGTTATCGTTACTTCGGATATAACTACAACTTCACCTACAACAACAACACCAACATCAACACCATCGCTGCCGTCACCAGGATTAGCTGCTACTGCAACAACATTAAAGTTGCAGCAGCAGCAACAACAACCAGAGAAGACTAGCACCGGGTTCTTCTCAACAAAATCTCAAAAGGGCCGACGAAAAATTTCCTTACCATGGTTCAGACAAAATAGTGGGTCCGCGCCGCATGCTGCACTATCCCGGCAGCATACAATCGATTCGCCCGGATCCTTTAGATTCTTTCGCCAAACGTCCAATAATATACAGGTCCTTTTTTCTATAAAATTTATGCTTCACAATGTCCATTTTTATGTACATCTATATATAGCTCCATACATTGCAAACATCTTTATATGTATACTCGTATTTTGTATTTATGTTAGATAATTCTGCATGGACCTTCCTTGTTTAATTATAACTATATAACGATAATATATATATCATTAATATATTTTTTTATAATGTTTGGTCACAAAGTGCACTCTGGATTATTATATTGTAAATATATTGCCAATAATTTTACCAGTCACAATGTTGATGTTAAACATATCGGATATTATTACACAATATGTTTCAAAATGTCCGTAAGAGATTTCGTTTTTATTCATGAATTTTTTAATTTATGTTTATTTTTACACAACAAGATATTGCTACCGATAGACGGTCACTCAAAACCGTCAATGCATTGACACTCTGACGTCAAAATTACGTAGAATGTGGTCACAAAGTTGGCTTTGTTACTTAGAATGTGATGGTCACAAAGTTGGCTTTGTTACGTAGAATGTGGTCACAAAGTTGGCTTTGTCACAAAGTTGGCTTTGTGACCACATCCCACGTAATTTTGACTTCAGAGCATCAATGCATTGACGGTTTTGAGTGACCGTCTATCAGTAGCATTAGATTTTAAGTACAGAAATTATACCAGTTTAGAAACCTGTAATTCTCATAATATTGCGGCGGAGGTTGTTTGATCTGGCAGAAAGCGATAATATCAGATATATTTTAGCATCGAGTTAATGTTCCGCTCAGACGGAGGGAAGCAACTACACTTATGTCGAGGTATTGATAGCCTTTCTCAGTGCGATTTGACGAATTCTGTGCTGACAGAAGTAATCTTTTCACTGGCTTATTCAGCATCTTGAACATGGCAGGTTTCGGAGTAAAGGTAAGGATCGTGGTGGTGAAGGTATTGGGCTTAAAACGCCGTAGTTTGTAGCTATTTTCGGATGTTTTGTGGAGTTTCTAAGTCTCAGTTGGTGGCTAAACAGAAGTTCAAACTAAAAAGATTCTTTTTCTATGGCACTACACCCCAAATCGATCCTTGCAAATTTTCACCAATTTAATTTGCTCGACAATTTTCACCAATCTATTATTCTAAGATACTGGCAACTCTTCATCCGATTTTTTTCTATTACGTTCCGCAACGCTGTCAATTTTTCCGTTGATAGTTTGTTTGCGTATTGCCCAACCGCAGATCTGAGAGTAAGAAGTTGAAATTGACACAAAATCATCTTACTCCTTTGAATAGCCACAAACTCTCAAAGATAAGTTTTTTTTATAATACACAGAGTACCTATATAGGAACTAGCTTTTTATTAATATTGTTCTCCTCCAAAGAATACTTCACTCGCATAAGTCCATCAATAAAAATCATTGCAATTTATCGTATGTCCACAATTACTATACTACTGCTGATAATATCGACATGCTTATCTAAATCGAATCGAAGGTGTCCAATATAACACTTCTCGTGAGTCATTGCATGTCCGGCAAATCTTCACATGTAGTTAAACGGCACGGTATATTGATCATTTCATGGTTTGTTGTATAAGAAGCAGAAAAAAGGCACGAAAATTGGATATGTGAATTCCCCAATCCCCATATATCCATTACTAATAGACAAGAGTACTATATATTTTTACGTGGCCTTGCGCAAAGCTTGACTCCTTTTTTATGACCTTATCACTCTCTCGCATACATTCACAAAATGTACTGTGTAGTTTCTTTCCCTTATCACTCCATATAGATATGAAATATAAATGACATAATTAATAGGTTCTAGTAAAGCTTTTTTTGTGCCATACATCTACATACAGATATGTAGGCAGATATCTACATTTACAATTTTTTTAAAGGTATATACTACATTAAAATTATCTTACTTACACGATTAAAAGTTTCAATTTTCGATAAGAGCAGATAATATAAGTACATAATATATGTAGTAGTGTAGGCATTTCAATATTTTTAAATAAAAAATTAAATGAGTGCATCGATATACATTTTTATATTGTTTCTGAAATTTTATCTATACATATTTTATTCGAAAATCACAACTAGTAGATTGCAATAGCAATCAATAGTAACGATTTCAGTACCTATCGCGACCTAGTCAGATACTCCCTCATATAGAAAACTGGGTTTTTGTATTCCCCCTAACGTTCAATTCTGGCACATGATATCCCGCTATATCGATCCATTTAAAAAAGTCCTTACCTTACATGGAAACTATTTTTTTATGAAGAATATTGTCAAAAATTTCAATTCTGTAAATGCAAGACAAGAGTAAGATTGCGTCCAATTTTTTTTTATTTAATGTCAATTACATTTTGACTTTGAACTTTGAAAAGATTTGTTTGAACTGAAAAACATGTTTTGTGGTTTTATCAGAGTTCTTGTCAGTCGATGAATTAGAGAATAAATTCAAAAAGTCATTATAGACCTGAAAAATTATTTTTTTATTTATAAGAAATTATTGTAAAAACATTATTATCAACTATGATATTAGACAAACATTGATCTAAGATCCTCTTGTAAAAGTGTGCTATCTACTGCGTCACATTCACTCTCGTAAATACCATTCAATTTTCCAAAATTAATTGTAATTAATTTTAGGTCCTTCAATTTTTAATTTCTTATTTCATGTTGTACTAAAACAGTTCATCTTATTTCCGATACCACAACAACTATGTAGATTTCATTCAGAATTGCGATTTTATTGATGAAATTTTTTTTAAGAAAACCTTATTTTGACTATTTCATGAAAATAACAATCTATACTACAACCTTAAAATTTGACATTGCTGTAACATATAATTTAATATAGACTTAAGAAAAATGAGAGTAATACTGTATAGTATACATCTGCATCAGAAATGGCTAACATTAAAAAGTTGAAATTTCGTACATGCACCGCGATACGGACATAGTAGAGAAAACTGTGCTCCTCTGCAGGCATTCGGCATTCTGTACTTCCAGCAAAAGACTCCTACACTCCTTGAATTTTATTCTCGATTGTTCATCTCCACGTCTTCCAGGGAACATTTGGTGATGGTTTTGTCTGGCTTACTCAAGGTATGTCCGATCCATCGCCAATCTCACCGCCTGTTTTTGTCTGACCAACCGGGAAGGATTAGAATATGAGTTCGTTGCAGCAAAATTGTCGCTTCTCAATCGAGATTAAAATCATAACCGCATCCCAAAATTTGGTCAGGGAAATAATACAAATGACTTATTGTAATAATTTTTTTGTTTATAACGTACGTTCAAAGTTTTGAATTTCTCAGCATATGAATGCAATCAGACACTGTGTACATTACTACACACTTACTTTGTTTATATATCATACATAATGTATTTTACATCAAATGTTACGGGATTCGGGATTCATTCGAAGATTCCAATAAATTAACAGAATTTTTTTTAAATACATTTCTAAAGTGGAACACATGGAATGGAGATGAATCAGTTTTTATCTACCCCTCAATGTTTATAATTTAAATGAGTTTTATTTTTAGAAACAAACAGTTTTTAAATTTTCAGTGTGATAAAAATTATGTTATGTATTTTATTCGAGCCGGAGGTGCTTTACCAACGAACGAATCGGAAGTTAACATCGACACGAAAGGTAATTTTACAACCTACAGGAAGAGGGAAATTGGGGTGAATTTATTGAGAACGATGGAGAGCAAAAAGAGGGGAACACTACGAAGCACAGAAAAGGCAACTAACGTGCCGATAAGTTCTTGACTGTGAAATTAGCATACAGAGCTACAGAGCCTACTTGTTAGTTGTTAAACAATTTTGTCACTTAGCCAAGAATGGAACGGAGTCGAGTCTAGGTGTGTGAACGTGAACACTAAAAGGCTCCCCTAAATAGCACTATCTCTGGTTATCAGTCAGCCTCTTATTAGTTTAGCGCGCTATACGCTCCACTCTAAGCTGCTATTTATGTATTCGTACTATGCGAATAATGAGTGTATCAAGGGCGCGGAACGGAAATCGTTATCTGAAACACCGGCGCTTGATTAGCAATTATAGCAAGCAATGTAATGATCATTTGGCAAATTTGTTTTTTGAATGCATAGTCGAACTTATAATTTTGAACTAAAAATGATTATTATTATTATATAAATGAATTTTTCGGATTCGTTGATCGAAGAGACGTTCGCAATATTTACATAATAGAAGATTTGAGTTCAGATTTACGAAAGCACAGGTTGGTAATTTATAGTTAAAATTATCCATCAAATAATCATTTTAGAAATTAAATATGTATCACTATAACGTCTCGTGATCGTGACTGTCTAGGGCTAGGCAATAAAAAATATAAAATTATAAGTTAGTATTAACTATCAAATACGGCCAGAACGATTTGATAGCATAAAACATGCAAATTTATTGTTCTACGATAATATACATAACATGTACTTCATAATAGTTTGTGCTAGTAGATGCACGAAACGCGCATTTATGTTATATGATAACGCAATAAAAGAAATATGCTGGCGAACAGTGTACAATATGTTATATAAATTAACTTTAAAAGATCTAATGATTCAGAAAAATATCCAAGCGAATCAGTTCTGAAGTAAAGAAGATCTTCTGTGCCTAATAACATAGTATGATACATAAGAAAAACGAAACGAATCTGATCACAAATACAATATAACGCGTTAAACTACGTACTCATTTGGTGTTATTACTTAAAATTGCCTAAAAATAAAACCAAAACTTGAAACATACCTAAAGTTTGAGACAGCGTTGCAAATTGTATTGGGCGAATTTAGGGGTGGAGAAAATTTTAGATAAATTTTTATCTACAATTCTTCAGATCCAATGTGACCTCACATATTGGCTATCTACCTATTGGGACCTGAACAATTATACCACCCCTTGAATCTTGGATTGGGATTTGAATTCATGAGGTCTGGATTAAAATGTAGGTACTCTATGAAACTAAATAATACCTACTCTACAATTCTTCGGCACAAAACTCCGAATTACTATCACAAGAAATACTTATACCGGTCATAAGAAAATCCTGCCATCTTGAAATTGTTTTTGAATATTAAAATAAAAAAGAGTGTGATGTTTATAGTATAAGAGGGTAGGTGCTTTATGATATGAACGATTCGGAAATTTTAAGCGGTCCGTAATAACTGATTTACCTCGCTAGATTTTGGCATATACCTATGTAAATTTAAAAATCTTGAAAGGCGTTTACATCGCTTCGCTCCAAAGACATTTCTCAGTTTATTTAAGAAATATGTTGTTGACAATTTGATTTTGTATTGTAAAACTTTAAGCCATGGAAAATTGAACAGCATGTGCAGGAATCAAAAATAAAATTATTGGATTCCCATTTCGATCAATTTCAAATTTTATCAAGAAAATTGAACAATGAATATTGTGGTAAAATTTCATGGGAAACATAAGTTTCAGATCTGTCCAGGCTGTTTCAGAAATTTCAAAGTATTTCAAATGTATCGGAAATCTAGTAGATGTTTATAGACTTTGTTCGGAAACAGAAGATTACGCCAAATCCAATTTGAAATATGATGTAAATCAGCTATACTTTCATATTAAACTCGATCAAAATTTATTTTCAAAATTTAGAGGTATTTGTATGGGAGCTAGTCGTCTTTATCTAGTCATAATTATATTGTATGTAATTTTTTTAAGGATACTGAACTGGACTTAGCTGGTTAGGCCTTAAAACACTATAGTGTACAGTCCAGTCAGCTTGGGAAATATGCTAAGAATGAACATTACGCACTGTTCACTATTTATATTAATATTTTTAAAGCAAATAATTTATGCGTAGAGTGGGAATTGAACCCACGACATCGTTGAAGCAATCTTTACAAGCCTAGTACACCATTTGAAATTAAATGAGATTTTTTGATCTTCAAATTCGCAGAGTGAGTTAAAATATATGTACATACATGTATACATATAATAATGAAATTCATTTTGCGTTTATTAGTATCAAAACAATTTGCTTTTTTTCTTACATTAATTCTCTTCAATTTTCATTTAAGAACAGGTATCAGTTCATGAAGATGAAAAAATTATTTTTTTTTATTAATTTTCATCCTTAAGTTATTGAGAATACGTGAACAAGAGGAGCTATTGAGAATACGTGGACAAGAGGATATTTCGATTCTAATGTATTTCACTAGTCATGGTATACACTGCTTGTATATAAATCATAATATCGTCAATATCACCAGTGTATCACCCAATAATGTACATATAGTACGTCATCGTACTTGTATCGTATATCATGATTTCAATAAAGTAATTTGTATACAATCAGTGTATCCAAGGTATTACAAACCGATTTGTGGAATTGTCGGCACGATTTTTTATAACGTCAAACTTTAAACGCGTTTTACTTCTCTGGAGCGTTCTACAGCTTCAACGAATGAACCAATTTTAATTAATAAAATCTTAAAAGAAAGTAAACTAAATTTGGGCCGCCCTAACGTCGAGCTTTTTTATTTTTTTATTGAAATTTTGTTGTTAGATTTTAAACCCAAAAAGAGTAAAAAAGGTGTTTTTTCAAATAGCTGGCACTTTAGTCTCAGGTGGTTTTTTCAAAAACCGGAAAACGCTAGTGCCCCGCAACTCTAGTTTCATAAATTTTTTTTATTTTTGGTTTCAGATCACTTAAAAAGGCTGTAGAAGGTGCCGCGTGTATCAACTCACGCCGTTCGCGGCATTAGGTCATGGCAGCTGGAACCGCCATGTTGCAATATTTTTTTATGAAAAAATTCACAATTATTCTTCATTTGTACCTCAATAAAAGCCGCCAATAGTTTTTTCAATACATATTTATATCCCAAAAAAAGCCTGCCGACTGATACCCCTGGCCTTAAGTTATCGTGAAATAAATAGATACATATATGTATGTTCATGTACGCTACTACATCTTTTTCGCACATATTTCAGGTTTTGAGATAACGTGAATTTTATTTATAAGAATGTATGAATCTATTTCAAAATGAATAAATGTGAATGATTCCACTTGATGGTTGTTGTGTCAGTCATATTTAATACTTGATCATTTAAATTTTTTATCTTTACCAAATCACATTACACTGTCCGCGTGAATTGGCATACATGGATGGCACAGGCACCGTACAAAGGTCGCCCACAAGGCTGTAATCTTTTAATTGAATTCCTTAGCAAAAACCACAGTTTGCCGTCAATTCCATAATTTCTAATTAAATGTAAAATATTAATCCAACGGTAAATATTTAAATCACATCTTCCACCCTAATCTGAAATTTAAATTACATTTTCTGGATTCGTATTCTGAAACAAATTTTATATAATATTTTAAATTGAAATTAATGTTAATGTTCTGAAAGTACGATTGATGTAATTTTAATTTCAAGTTACATTTCTTAAATACATTTTATGTAAATTGAAATACATGTGGTACGACAATTTTTCGCTAATATAATACATATTTTTTTATAGGAATGGCATTACACTTAAATTTTTACGAGTGGTAAATATTGTCTAAATAGACTTACTTGTTGGTAGTCCTAGAAAGGGTCTTAAAGATAACAATTAAAATATGCACAATTCCCATTTAAGAATTTATGCCACTGAGAAATATAAATAAGATTTATTTCTGGTGGTATTTCCGTCTTTTTTCATTGCATTATACAAATATTTGAAGTTTTTGCTTTCAAGCTGGGTTTCCATATGCGACAATTTACTGTGACAATACGTGTGACAGATCAGTTATCCAATCAGATTACAAATCTGTGACAAATTTTGTCGCATGTCGCTAGTCGGAAATACTCCGACTTTTCTTGTGTGACAAAAATTTCAGTTCAACGGTTTCTCGAAAATTTCAGTTCAATGTCTTTCACCTTCTATCATTAGTGCGAAAAATCTTCGATACCCAGCACTGTCGCTTCGAAATTTCTTTTATTTGCACTAATAGAAGCAATTTTAACAAATTTTTTTAGTATTTTTTTGCTGTTTGGTTTTTTTTCCAGCCATTTCACATTTTTTGACAACGGACATAACCAATTTACGCAAAGGTGTGACACAAGTAATGTCACAAATGTAAACTCTAGACTGAAGAGTGTGACACATTTTTGTCGTGACAAATTTTAGTCATCTAAAATTGTCGCATATGGAAACCCAGCTTCAGAGGTGTCAAATTATAATAATATTATCGTAATCCCATTCTTTTCAGTTCAATTTCATAAACCCATCCGCAAATTTCATGTTATTTTCATTCAATGTGTTGTGTAAATAATATTGTATAACTCATTCAAACCAAAAAATTTGTTTCATCAATTTTAAACTAGAATCTGAAAATACTCTTTTCTTTTCTTTACATTTCTAGGTTGCAAGCTTAGAAGTTACATGGGTCGTATCAGATTACAGTGCAACAGCAGGTACAAATGAATTATCGGTAACTAAAGGACAACAAGTCGAAGTAATTGAAGCAAATTCGGGAGAACCAGATTTTTGTTTAGTTCGACTGAATCCACAAACAGACGATGGAGCTGCTCAAGAAGGATTAGTGCCAATTTCGATACTGAAACCTTCGCCAGGTGCGCAAAAGTCAAATTCGAATACAAGAAAGGAGAGTGATACATTGCAAGACCAGGGTAAGACATTTTCACTTAAAAATCATAAAAACTTCGTTCTTACATTTCGTATTTTCCTTTACAGGTAATAATCGAAATAAGGCTGAACCGTTTACGAACTCCTCCACTAAGCGGCGTGGTTTTAGCGGGTAAGTTAAATGAATTGATATATTACTTCATATCACCGATAACCCGAATTGGGAAAATGTGAAAGAGGCTCAAGAATGTTGTTCCCTTGAAAGTTCGGTATTCTTTCGCATTTCTGGGGGGTTAAGTAAAATCATTCGAATTTTTGCGTCAAATTCGTGCTATAAGGTTGCACGGTACGGTAGTATTCTAACCAGGCTCAGTATCGTCGACCTTTGGAAGACGATTGAACAATTCAACATAGGCATTAAGATTCAGAGATGGTATTGGATCATACTTTGAGAAAACCATCTCCAAATATAATCTGAATGAGAGGACGTATGGTATGTCGTTTAAGAAGCATATGGAAACAAACAAGTCTCTCTAGTAAGAAATTTCCATAATTAGTATAGACAGTAGTAATGCCAAATGAATGCAGATAGTGCAACAACAAAGAATTTATGTAAGCAAAATTTTAAGTAGGTGTGTACGTTTTTAGCTTTTTGTTTTTTTACACACAGTTTGTAAAAGAATTTAATTATTGCGAGCTAGGGGTTCGTCAAGATTTTAAGTAAAACACAATTAGATTAAAATCAATAGAAATCACCACGCTTTACTATTTCGCTTTCAATAAAATAATCGCATTATTGGCAACGCCACATGCTGCTGCAATTCAAAATAGCTTTACAAACATTTTTGCGTACAACAGACAATGTTTAATTTTTAGTTATATGATGCGCCCTAGACATCATCACAATGTTTGAAATGATCATTTACAAAAGCTGGTAAAACGGTTATCTTTAGTTCTAAGACTTCCCTATCTGTTGTTTGCTTTAAACCCGTCTGGGTAATACCTTTTGCGGGGTTTTCAAATTATCAATGCGCTGCAGATGAACTGGCTATTGAATTTTTCTTAGCTTGATAGCTGATGGTCTCTGTAACAAGTGCTGTAAGATAGCTATGTATATTCATAACCTTTTTATTAATAAATAATAATATGTAATAATCTTAGCTTGATAAGAATGAAGATGGAGGTATCATAATCTTACTTTAATATGTTTACGGATGATCGCAAAGCTGATTCCTTTGAGATTCTGTGTCACATAAAATTTTAGTCCCATAGTAGAGGTTCAGTCTAGTAACCACTTTTGTACATATTCATTTTTATTCTTTCTTCGGGTAAATATTCGGAAGCAATAAAAAAATTTATTTACCACCATTGTCCACTTTGATTTAAGGAGCTTTTACTTATCAACGCTCTATAGGTTGAGGGGAATGTGGAGAGAAATCGTTCGGTGTGAAAGTGCCTCCTGGAACCTGCATTCCGTCAATTATTTGTCTTTACTCAGTTAACTCAGTGGTTTTTTCGGTCGGTAGCTGCAAGTACCAGATATTTATCGCTCGAATAAAGGGCATTGTGGCCGGATCTTCTTCTTGCTTGAGCACTTTATTCATGTTGATACCAATTTCAGTTTACAATATTAGATGTATAATATTGCAAGTTTTCTATGCATAAATTATGAACTGGCTCCACGCAATTAAACATACCGGAACATTATCATATTAATATGGTAAGTGCTTATAATTATCTGCCAAACATTTCCGTAAGACGAAACCAACAACACCGAAATTACTATTAACTAAAAGTATTCAGTACTTTCGAAAGTTAATGTTCATTCATAAACCATTTTGTTTCATCGTCACGACAATTGGTTTTTGATACGACGCCTCGGTCAACGCGAATAAAGGTGTGTGAGAAATCATACCGATAAAACACAACGTAAGTGTTTTGTCGTAAACTTGAAAAACTGTGATAACGCGTATAGAAAGAGACTTCTGCTGTAATACCTAAAAAGAAATATTTTCTGATCAAATTTTGACAGACGTGCAAATATTGAAATGAGTTACATTCGTCAAATACTACAAATATCGTTATTAATTAACTAATTAAACTAATAAAATTGAAAAGTAAACACTTTTGTACCGTAGTTCCTAGATAATCAATGGTGAATTTGATTAAATAAATTTATTTTTCAATTTGGTTATGTGCAAAGAAGTTTTGTATTACTTGTGTTGCTGCTGTTTCTGCGATATACGGTGAGCAAGTGTTTTCTTATTCCTTTCTTTGAAATATATAATCAACCATATTATATTCATTAATGACTTAGTTCCTATACCTACATAAATAAAACGATTTATCACACTCTAACCACATAGATTTCATTTTAAGATAATGAAAACTAAATCGATCATGACAGACTGTGCTTGTTAGATAAAGGAAAAAATTCATAGAAATAAAATTGTTTCTTTTCTTATTGAAACATGATTTAATTACAAGTTATTGGTCGGTAGCGTATTGGGCAGTACTGCTCGCCAAATGAAAATGTGTGCTCAAATCTCACTTAGCTATATGATCTTATCACCCATTATGTATATACGAATATCCGTGTAGTCTGCGATAAATCAAATTTGCGACAATTAAAAAATGTTATATTACATAAATGATATGTGACAATCATAAAACTAAACTAAATGCGATGCAAGAGAAGACCTACTCACATTTAAATATGACATATAAAAGTTAACTTTTATGTTTCCACTTCGGTACGCCTACCCAGTTTGGAAGCACAGCAGATCTTAAATTGAAGGGATTGCCTGCCATCCTACTTCTACGAAATTTTTTTACATTAATTTGACTCCACATTTTTTTCTATATATACACAAACAAAATTTTATCTGTCTGTCGCATTTGTTTCTCTGCATCCTCTCCCTTTACACGCCAAAGGTACCACTTGACAGGGTTCACCCAATCTATCCACTAAAAACATGTCATCTTATTATCTCAACGGATGCTACCCGCCTTCAAACCCTTTTGCGAACGGCGTCTACGGCGGACAGAGCGAATCTCATTTTTTTGCTTTTCAGGGTAGCAATTTTTTTTAAAGTTCAGTTTGATTACAATATATACTTTATTATTGAATAATAATAATGTAAAATTCGAAGGAAGGGATTTTTATCAAGGGAATCTTGAGATATGAAGATGGTTCTTGAGACTGCGATCCCTCGCAAAAATATTATTTTCGAGGAAAGTACTTCGTACATTTATTTTTGGAATGCTTTCCGAACACATCGTTACATTTTCATGAAGTGTATCTATCACCTTTCTGTGATCGTACGTAGGATTTTAAGATCACATAAATTCGATTTAACTCCTCACCTTCCAAAATACGAAAAAATCATGTGAGCACGTTTATGAACTGTAGAAGGGTTACAAGTTAAAATAAAAAGATTTTTGCTTCACTCAGCCTCTTTTTCAGGAGAAACTAATCTGAGAATTAGAAAAGACAAAATGATATTTTATAATAACAAGAATAACTAAGGTTCACGTCTTGTCAAGAATTATTAGAACCGATCCACACCCCATTGAAGGTAGTCAGAAATGTACTAAGGTAGAGCGTTGAGCTACAGGAATAAAATTGTCTTAAGCAAACTGAAACTTATAATTTTGAGCGTACTGCTTTTCTTTTTGCGAAATAGAAAAACAGCCTATTTAAGGGCTAATGCTGGTCTTGACACTTCAAAAAGATAATTTTTTTGAAAAAAATGTGTAGAATAGTACATCATGTCAGGAATATTGTCTCAAAATTTCAAGTCGATCGGAGCAAAACTGTAGGAGTGAGAGAGATTTAAAGCGCCTTGTACCTATTAAACATGTCTTTACCGGCAACCCGAACCCGGCCACCGAGCATTTCAGGAAGCGGAAGCTCAGACCCGAGATTCCAGAATTTGACTCAGACAGGAAGAAAAGGATGAATTGGTCCTTGCAGCTGCAGCAGAACCTTCGCTTTATGGGCTTGGAATCGATGATTCCATGTATTCCATTTACTCTGTTTTATTTCTCTTTAAAACTTTAAAAGCGTTTTTCTCAAAACCACTTTTTTGACGCCGGTAGTCAAAATTGCTCAGAATCTAATATACCGATCGGCTTGAAATTTTGCACACAGCTTTTAGACATGATTGGCTTGTGCTTAAACGAAAGATTTTTTTTACCTTCAATTACAACTCATTTTATAAGCCAAATATGGCCAAAATTTATGGAAAAAATGACATTTTTCGTAAAAAACGGTACCAAAAATTCAATTTTCAATTTTTAAAAAAAACCTTCGTTCACATACTAACAGGAAAATTTTGGTTTTTTGGTTTCTGATAAAAATTACTCGATTTACGGTGACTACCGTGAGGGCACTTTTTTTGGCATGGTCAACTTCACGAGACTCTCAATGGCAGATTTGTTGATATTTTCGTTTGAAATTTTCACAGGATGTTGTTTAACTATAGTACTTTTATATGCAATAAATTAAAATTGTACAATTCTTGTAGTATCTTTTAAAAAAATTCAAGAAAACATGCTTCTTTTTGACCTTTTAGACCCGCATAAGCCAGTAATAAATTTGACTTTTGCAGTCATAGCACTTATTCTGAGATTATGTATTGTTTGTTATTGTATGTTATTTACATCTTCATTTCCCGATTTCGAATGCATAGCCAGTAACTACATGAATTGCATAATGATGTTCTGTGCACTAGCTTCTTATTAAAACTTGTTTTTTCATGTCAATAATTAATACTACTCGCTTTGATAAGTTAAACGAATACGAGAGATATTTTTTTTTTTTTTAATACATCGCGAAGTGATTTATTAAATATATATAAACTTGTTCGTGATAGATAATTTCGTAGATATGAAAGATATGTATATGTGGTTATAAAAATTAATTTTATCATTCTCGACTTATGACTCAAGCCCGAGAGATTCTTTTTTTAAAAGTAATCAAATCGCAATGTTTTTCTTCGAGGTGTTTTACTAGCACCTAGCCCGTGTAGTCTCTGAAGTGTCTAAAGTTTTCGCTTTCATATTGCTCTCCAGTTTTGAATTCAGATGTGCTGTGTCCACATTGTTCTCTCTTGCGCGTATTAATTTGTCGCAGGTTTTTCTTTTGTATTTCGATTACATTAAAAGTATATGAAGTGGTCATTCTCTGATAAATGAAATGCAAATAGTTTATTATATTTCAACAACGTCGCATTGCTTTGGAATATAAAAATATGTTGAAACGATTGGTTGATGTTTTGGTTGTTGTTCATCTGTTGTTTTTTATTTCAGCGCAGTTAAAGAGTTTTTTCCTTTTTTCATAAAAACATTTTTCTTTTGCAGGAGAAAATGGCTTCCGCAACCACTTAGAAAATTATCGCAAGGAAAAGTTGATAAGCCATCCGTTGAAAGATCACTAATAAAGAAGGGTTCGGATAAAAACTTAAGAGTAAGATCATTCATTGAACTTTGAAAGTGATAGTTAATCAATAAAATTTGCATTTACAGCTTTCAGAGAAACAAAACGAGCAAAATTATGAATTGAATTCTTCAAGCTCAGTTCAAAACACGTCACAAGCAGATTACGAAGCTGAAGAAGAGGTTGCATTTGAACTACCACCTCCTATGAAACCAATTCAAGAGCCTTGCGTAATTACGAACGGACCACAGGATTTGAAAGATAACCCAAGTAGTTTGGTGAGTAAAATAGAAATTGTTTCTAATTTAATGGTGCAGCATATTTTTATTTTTCTAGACATCACTTAAGAAAATGGAGGGAAATGCACCAGTTGATTTGTCAGAAATAGAACAAATTGTAAAAGAGAAAACAGTAAGTAAACGTTGCGTGTTACATATTTATAAAATATTTTTCCGGTCTATTAATTTTTGCTAATTGCGCAGGCAACAGACGGGATATTGAATATCAAGTTTCAATATTGGTTATAGACAGTTGAATTATTTTTTTGGAGCCTTAATTGAGACAATTTTCTTTTTTTTTTATTATATTTATATTTATATTTAGTTTTCTTATTGTTTTGCAGGAACAACACGAAGTCAAATCTAAGTTCCTGAAGCCCTTAGATATAAGTTGTGATAATGCTAGAGAATTAGAGCCAACATATTCTAATGATAATTCTAATGACAACAATGATGAGGTAATTACAAAAAAACATGTTGGAAATCAATTATAAAATTATATTTGAACTGTAGAATGACTCTGAAAACGACGTGGAATCTGCACTGAAAGAACGGATGTGTGCTTTAAGTGAACTCGTTACAACCGAAGAACACTATATTCAAGACTTATCGGAAATTATTACCGGGTGAGTTTTTTGTTTTTAAAATATTAATTACATACGTGAATCACTGCAACGATTAAAAAACTCATATGTAATTTAACTCTATTGTTTCAAATTACATGGTGCTCATCGTGATATGCAATATTTTTTTTTTAAATAAACATACCAGTTTGATATAAATTTGATCAGAGCACTTCAGCAAGCAGATCACAATTGATTTCCATTAGAGTTGGTTGGCGAAAAAGTGAAGCGCTTTTTCAATTTTTAATTTTGATTTTTTTCGTTCAGTTGATTTCGAAAATCGACTAACTACTGGGGGATTGTTTAAAAAGAATAGCTTGAACTTTTCATGACAATCATAGAACTAATTGTTTTATCCTCGCCCCCCCCCCCTCTAATTTAATTCCTGCGTAATACCTACTCGATTCTAAAGTATAGAATTTACCTCCGTTCTTAAACAAATTCATATGCAACATACCAGCACCTGATCAGGAGTCTTTTGTTTGGATCTAAAATGTTCTTTTATTCTTTTATTTTTATAGGTATATAGCGGAAATAAGAAATCCCAATAGTGATATACCTCTTCCGGATGATCTAAAAGGTTTAAAGGAGCGAATGGTATTCGGCAACATCGAGGCAATTTATGAATGGCATCGAGAGTAAGTTCTTAATTTGAACTTGTAATTCCTCTATAAAATTTGCTTCATACTTGGTGTGCTGCTATTAAATTTTATTTCTGTATTTGTAGTTATTTTCTTAAAGCTTTACAAAGGTGTTTAAAAGACCCATCTGAACTTGGTCCTATGATAAAACGCTACAATCGCAAGCTTGAGATGTATAGTGTTTACTGCAAAAATAAGCCACAATCTGATCACATAGTCTCAAAACATATGATGTATTTCGATCAAATACGCCAAAAGCTCAGACATAGATTAGACGTAAGTATTCAGTTTAGTTTCGCAGCAGCACTGAAATAAACTTTTTTATTGATCGACAGTTAAACGATTATCTAATAAAACCAGTTCAAAGAATAACAAAATATGAACTACTACTTAAAGAAATCACAAAACACACAGAACGCGCAGGACTTGTCGATGAAGTGCCCAGCATGAAAGAAGCTTTTAATGTGATGAAAGTACGTTGACAAATATCATATAATAGATCACGTGATGAATTTCTAATCATTTATTAATCGACTATAGATTGTTTGTAAAGCAGCTAATGACATGATGGTTATGCGACGACTACAGAAATTCGAAGGAAATATTACCGCCCAAGGAAAATTGCTTCTACACGGTCCGTTACTATGCGTGGAATCCATGTCAACATCCGATCGCAATCCAAGTGTGGTACAAAAACCGCGCGAACTACAAGTTTTCTTATTGGAACAAAGTATTATCTTTTCCGATATTATTGGAAAAAAGACACAGTTTACGTTGTACCATTATCGTTCTCATATACAAGTATGTCGAACTCAAAAATTGTGCAAAAGAATATGATCGTGAGATATGTCCATTTTATTGTTCACAGGTTAATAAAATGGTTCTTGACGAATTACCAAATGACCGATTTCTACTGAAATCAACGGATCCTCAAAGAGCAGAATCCGTTGGATACATTTGTACAGCAGCAACAGTCGAACAAAATCGCGAATGGCTGCAGACCATTCGAAATATATTGCAGTCGCAACGTGATTTCATGAATGCAATTCAAAGTCCGATAGCATACCAAAAGGAATTGACCAAGGAGTCGTGAAGTTATCGGTTTATTGTAATTGATGATAGCCCACGACGAACCGGATCTGTCCGTCGGCGACGGGGTGATACTTGAGAGCAAACAAAAAATTGAATTATTATGGATGGCTGGGTATTTATTTTTATTGTTTAAGACGAGTGACTGAAATATGTGTGATTTGTAGTTGGGATATATTTCAAGAAAAAAAAACTGGTAGGAAATCAATCAATGCAAACTTCCTTGGACAGTAAAAATACAAAGTTATTTATAAATATTTTTTTATTGAATTCAATAAAAAGCAATTAATTTTACTTGCAGCACTTAGGATATATTGTCAGGAAAGTGTTAGGAGAGGATTCCATGACAACAAAACTATTTTCTTTTTTAAGTTTGCTTGTGATTTTAATTTTTTAATTAATTTCCCGCTACTGTCTCATATTCCATTAATAAGACTTCTAACATATGGACCCCAGTTATCCTTTAATACTCATTGAAATTTATCCTCAAAATATATCAGAGATTCATAGAATGTTCTACCAGAGCATTATAATGTTTTCAATAAAGTGGTGTGGTCAGTATAAAGTGTGCCTCTGCTATTTTACTTCTTCAAGTTTCATCACTGAGAAGCAATCCGAGAAAAAATGTGCAGATCGTTCCACATGTTTCCTTTATAGTACATATAGAGAAAAAACAAGTCCACAGTGTGCATCACCGCATATTTTGTTTATGCGGAAAATTTACGAAACCTAAATCATTCCGAGAAGATAACAAAGTTGAATTCAACGTTTCAGTTTTCATAGCATATCTGTTCTTGTTCTTTTCGTTGTCAATTATGCCATCTTAGGAGTGTCAATATTTTAAAATGTGGTCGATTAAGGTATTTCTCTTGATGGTCTGATTTCACATCTTTAATTTAGTATTTAGATAGAAGCTGAGAAGATGGGCAAAAACCTTATTTCTAAATTAAGCAAATTCTAAATTTGCAGTTTTATTTTGAATAGTCACTAACACACTTTAGACACTACGAAACTTCACTTTTGCTGCTCTAGACTCAATGACGCACACATTTTTTTCATATTCCTGTTATTTTTAAAATTATAAACAAATATAATCGTAATGTAACCTCACGTAGAACTTCTATTCGACGCAACTTTACTAACCTGTACAGGTACAAAAATCATCTAACTCATCACAGTCCCAAAGTTTTGATAAGAAGGAATTGAATAAATTTCGTGCTATCCAAAATGCTTGTATTTATTGTAAAAGTCCGTCCAGAAGACATTATGATTCAGTACAGTACGAAAATGTTTGTTGTCACACCCCTTTCAATCACACGTAATTCAAATTGTGCTGTAAATAAATAAAAGGACAAAGGAAATGTTGTAGAAGTTAATTTAAAAAAAGTGAAACAAAAATGAATCAAAAGCAAATAAAACTACATAGGAACAATAAATTCCTTAATATTAAGATTAAAACAAACTTTATTGTGATTCTGAACGTTTTAATAATTGTAACTACGTTTTAGTTTTATCCCATTTATTTATAGAGACTTACGAGAAAATATTTCATTTATTATTGATAACCACTTAAAAAACATTCTTAAATTGTATTCAATGAAATTTATTAAAATGTTAACTTTGTGCATTTTTCAACTTGTATCTTTTTTCTTAGTTTTGTTGTTATTTGTTTTCGTTTCGAATACTTCATAATATGTAACTAATTAAACAAATCTGATAAACCAAAGTACTCTTCAATTATATTATTCTTTGCAAAATCCCTCAAAGATACTCCAAACAAAATATTTTATTACTAGAATAATAAAGTAAAAAGGGCAACAAAAAATTCTAGTGTAATATTGATCACTCTAGCGCTTTTTAATTCAAAAATGCAAAGTTAAGAAGTAACATAAATAATAATAAAATATTAAAAACAAAACATAGAATGCTTGATATAGGTGTTACACAGGTAACAAAAAAGATAATATATTTGTGATTGCAATAATAGTTTTTGTAAATTAAAAATAATTTGCAGCTGTATTTTTACTAAAAATAATAATAATAATAACAAAAAAAATAAATGATTAATAGTATAATGAAATTAATTAATGCAACATTACGGAAAAATTTAACATTATAAAAACACACATACACAATGGAAATGTAATTTCTATTACAAATTTTTCGTATTATTAAATCTGCTGAATAGAAGGTCGAAGTTTGCGGCAAAGATAAATTGAATAAGCAATGCACTGTATATAGAAACAAATACAATTATAATTCTCACATATACAAAAATAAAATAGTGTATAAATCAGAACAATATAAAAACATTAATAAATCAAAATGATTTTTTATTGTGTAAAAATCTTGTGCATTGTGTAAATAAAACAAAAAGAAATTTGTTTTATATCCGGCCATCTTCTTATCATGTTCGGGGCGTTGTCATCTAATCAGAGACAGATTTTGGACACTTCACTATTATTCATCATTGACAAAATTTACAGCGAAGTAATATCGTTCACACAATTCCTAAGCTCACTGCATTTAAAGCAAACTAAATTTTAATTAAATGTTGTCGTCCATTTTATTAAATTTTTTCCATATAAAAAATTACTGTACCTATATATGTATTGTTTAATTCCAACACAACTTTGTTTGGATTCTCGATAAAACTAACTAAAAACTTGTTTCATCCACTATTTCTTTAATCTCTGCATACTATAGGGTGCTATTAAAGACCTTGCACTGAGGTTCTAGTTCAGTCACGCGGCAATTCACAATTCTTTTTTATCATCAAATAAAGATTCAACATTATTTCATTATGTACAAAGTTGAAATATTTAACCGATACAAGTTGATAAATTACATATGACTGAAAGACGAAACTTTATGATTTATTATATTTATTTATTCGAAATGGTTTAAAAGCAATTTCATGATCAGAATCATATACACACCCTGTTCCTTTTATCATCTACTGGAAACTTAGTCCGAACTTCCGGTCAAGTTCAGTGCAAGAGTTTATTTTCGAGTGACTTTGGTAGCCGATTAATACCTAACACAAATTAACAAAAAATTGGCATATCAGCAACATTACGATAATCACGATTAGACGATGTTTAATAATATTATCCGTTTTCTCGTGCCCGAAAGGTTCCATTTTTCGTTTTATAGTTTCTTTTTTTTACAGTTAAGTGTTTCTTTTTATAGAAAAAATTATCTTACAAATGGTAGTGAAGCAGCTGAAAATTTGATTAAAAGAACGTCATCATGTTCAACAATAATATTAAAGGTAATCGTTAAAGAATATTTAGGATATAAAAATAATAAAAAAAAGTATATCAATAGCGGCATTCATCGATAGAACACGAATGGGACCAAGCTAAAAGTACAACACCAGCATCTGATTATGGAAATTTCTCTACAACCGGATCACTAGCCTCCTTTAAGGATTGTAAAGATAACTTATCTAGTCTGGTAATTATAAGCATACTCGATTGTTTAGTATTCTTAAGGTCAATTACTTCTGTAAAAATTGTCAATAATATTACTAGATTCTGACATTCTAGTGGAAAATATTTATTGTTTCCCACATACATATGTACTAAAATATTTTCAAGTCGGAGTTCATATTATAAAACAATCTGCGACAACTTTTATGAATCATATTTTTATATTAGTTCATCATATCAGTTTTTCAGTGGTTCTAATTTTATTTAAAAAAAATATGCCCACAGCCTGGGTGCGACTTTATTATTTTTCCGGTAGAAGTTGATAATGCGTTTAAAGTTCAGCTGGGGTGAAATATCAACATATTTTTTTTTTTTTTAAAATCTGCCGTACATGTAAAGTGATCGTGAGTGAGCCTCTTTAACTCGCTTCTGGGTTGGATATCGAAAAATTTCAAAATTACTTTTAGATGATTGTATAAAAAAAATCTGGTCGAAGCTAATGTTTTCGGGTTAAGTACTGGAAGTGGGTTAAGTAGTGGTCCAACTGAAGTGCTTACACCACTTAAATTACTTGTTTCGGTCATAGTCCGGGAGTTATTTCGATTCTAACAGGTTTTTTGAAAGTTACTTGTAATTTTGCTTTCAATGTACATATATCCGAAATGTGTTGAAACTATATTTATCAAATTTATATACAGTTGCGAAAAAAACATTTGCAACTGATACTAGTAATTATTTAATGTTTCATTTTTTTGGAAATACTAATTCCAAAATCTTGATTTTAATGGATTTTATTACGCAAAGTGTATGGTATTTAGAAAAAGATTAAAAAAAATTTGTTCAAATACAATAAAAAAACTGACCAAATAATAATCGTAAAAAGAATGAGTTATACCGACCCATTAAAAGGGGGTGGAAAAGCATATTAACAAGGTCAATAGCAAGATTAGTAGAATCGAAGCCTTGAAGATGTGCGGAAGTTACTGAAAATAAGAGGTACAATACGAAGTACTAACCAAAACTCAATCAAACGAACCATAATTTCAATGTAATCTTGTATGTAGTTGCAAATGTTTTGTTATTACAGAATTAGGGTATCATCATGAATTCGGTTTAGTTTTTTGTTTGTATTTAAGCAAATGCAATTTTTTTTTAAATCGTTGTACTAAATACACTTTGCGCAATAAAATGTATTAAAATCAAGATTTTTGAATTATTATTTCCAAAAAAAATTATACATTAAATAATTAGTAGTATCAGTTGCAAATGTTTTGTTCGCAACTGTACAAGTGCGGCCTAACTATTAACTTTTATAGCGTATAGCCGTTCTAGATAGGAAAAACACTACCGTGGGAGATGTATTTTCATGCCACTTTATCAAATCTATTATTGTCTTATTGATGGAATAGAATATTTACCTTAAAAAATTTAAGTTAATCTATTCATAAACAATTTCCAAATTCTATAAAAACATAATAAGGAGCTAATACATAAGTCCATATGTACATGTATGTAAATATATGTAGGACTAGAAACCAATGTTCATAAATTTTTTAATAACTTGACATATAAGCTTTAATGATTATTTGATAAAATATGCATTCTACATTGTTACAGGATTTAAAATCGGATAGAAAAAGTCTGGGACCCATATATTTCAGAAAATCCTCGTCTAAAAATAGACACACGACTATCAAATCAGCACTAAAACAACGAAGATGTTCTATTCGCGAACTGGTTTTATCCGAACAACAATACATTCATCATTTATCCGACATTGTTAATGGGTGAATATATAGAGTATTTTTGCGTAAAAACAGGATAATGCAATGAAATATAAAGCTGCCGAATAAACTATAGCTAAGCCTTATCTAGGTACTATGTACATTTGAATTTGCCGATTTTAATAATAACATCATAGATCTTGATTATTTTTACTTTATTTCCTTAGGCTAATAACTCATTGTAATTATCCGGAAACTAAATTTTATAGTATTTTCACGATTCAGTGGTAGTAGATCCCGAAAAAAGCCAAAAAAAAGTATGCTGTAAAGAGGTCAAACCTCATAAGGCCGATAGATATCGAATTTAAACATTTTTTAACGGGTAGATTGGGAAGACTCTTGAGTGGAACGTTGGAGTTGGAGGCGTAAAGGATAAAGTTGGGGAGCGTTTTAAATCTTTTAGAAATTTTGGTTTGTAATTCATATACAGCTATAAATAAATATAAAACAATTGAGACTTTGGTAGCGCGGTACGGGAGCTTACGAATTTTTGTTTACTTTCATGGGCTTCCTATATAATCACAATTTATTGATACTTAGCCCTTAAAGGGCTTTATTTACGAATTTCTCCCTTTTTTACGCTCGATGTGATATTCTATCAGTTTTTAATTGGGTTTACTCTTGATATAAACAAAATTGTTTTCCAGATTTTTATATAGTCAACCCTAAAGCGGATTCCTTTGTTTAAGGATATATCTGTTAGATTCGATGGAATTTTGGTTCGGTTTTTACTTCATCGAGCTATTTTCACAATCTCCGGAACGCGTTTAATGTTGTAATGGTTACAATGCAACCGATAACCTGAAAATAGCCTAGAGGCTGTTTTGAACGTGACTTCCTGAAGTATTCAGTCGTATTTAAGTCCCCGTTGAGAAAAACAATTTCTTTAAAGGGTTAGGTGGGTTTGAAAATTTCTAAAAAAGTTTTTTTTTTGTCTTATTAAATAATACAACATGTCTAGAATATTCTCCCAAAATTTTAAATCGATCCAAGTAAAATTTTAAGAGATGGACCCTTCGGAAGTTCCGCCCATCGGGCCACGTCAGCCTCAACTTAAAACTTTAATCGCGTTTTTCTCGAAACTCTATTTTTGAAGTCGGTGGACACGATTTCTCGAAAAGTTATGAACCGACCTTGTTCAAATTTTGCACACTTCTTCAAAATATCATTATCTAGTGCTTGAACGAAGGATTTTTTAAAATCTTTATTACAATTTATTTTACGAGACAATACACGGTGAAAATTTTACCAATAAATGGGATTTTTTGTTCACAGCTCCGCCAAAAATTCAAATTTCAAAATTTTTTTTTTCCTTCTTTCAAGCACGAGCTCTATGCATGTACTAACGAAAAATTTTTGGTTTTTTAATTTTGGATGAACCAGTCATGAAGTTTCCTGTCCACGCCGAGAGCACTTTTTTTTGAGAGGTCATGGGAAATGAGGTCCCAACGGGTGAATTTCCAATAATTTTACGAAATACTTACGAAATCTTCGATGTACTAAATTTTTTAAATAAAACATTTTATAGATATATATTAAAAAAAATTAGTGAAAATACCATTTTTTAGGCCTTTGAAACCCACCTAACCCCTTAAACAAATCCGTGGAAATAAATGCACGTCTCCTCCATCCTCATTCTTTGCAAGGCCAACAAAAAAATTTTTTAGTACGTATTTATACAATAGACCTAATATAACGACTTTCAGTATTCTATCGATAGTGCTCCTCGAAATGAAAGTCAAAATATTTGCTTTTTACTCTCACTATGCTAATGCAGGGTAGAGTAATAAAATGAAGGTGGTGATTTTTATTCCTGTGATCAACCTCACTGTTTTTAAACAAAATAATAATGTTAAATAAGTCTGTAGTTTTAACATAAACATAACGTAAATGGAAATACATACCTACGTAAACAGTAGTAAAAAAATTCTGAAAGCCCAATTACATTCATTAGTACATTGTTACAGGTATATACCGCAAATGACAAATCCAAATAGTGATATACCTTTGCCAGAAGATCTAAAAGGACTGACGATACGAATGATTTTTGGAAATATTGAGGATATCTACCAATGGCACGACAAGTAAGTTTCATAACTCCTTCATACACTCGTTAACTGATTTTTTTGTTTAAATATTCCTTTAATTTTAATTACATGATCATACTTAGGTACTTTCTTAGGGCATTACAAAATTGTTTGCTAGATCTAACCGAAGTAGGTCCAATTATAAAGCTATGCAATAGCAAATTTGATATGTACTGCGATTACTGCACAAACTACCCAAAGTCTGAGTACATTGCGTCAAAACAACGAATGTATTTCGATCAAATTCGCGTAAAGCTCAGACACAAATTAAATGTAAGTACCTCCATGTTTATTTAGGAGTAGGTAGGGTAGGTTAAATACAATTTTCAATGCACCTCGTTGACTTTTTCCCTCATTACCGGAAACCGATGTAGTTAAATGATTTGCTAATTAAACCCGTGCAAAGAATTACAAAATATGAACTGCTGCTACGAGAAATTATAAAGCACTCTGACCTCGCAGGCCTGGTTGATGAAATTCCAAGTTTAAAGGAGGCTGCTGACGTAATGAATGTAAGGCGAAATTACATACATAATTCGATTGCAATATCATCGTTTTTACTATCCATTTCTTATAGGTTGCATGTGAATCTGTAAATGGTACGATGATTATTAACCGAATGAAACTGACCGATGATGTAAATGTCCATGGGAAACTGTTGCTGCATGGACCCCTGCATTGCGTCGAATATATGCCCAGTTTCGGTTCTCGTCGCCCTTCACAAAAAAGGAAGACTCTTCATGTTTTCTTATTGGAAGAGGAAATTTTTTTTTCGAATATAATCGAAGAAAGGACTCGTTTCGAGCGATACCAATACCGCGCGCATATGCATGTTCGTTAGGCTGCCAAGTTATGAATTTCAAATATCAGATATAATTTTCAAAATTTCATTCTTAGATCAATCATATAGTTCTACATAAGTTACCGACAGGTAACGGTGGATTTCTTCTGAAATTGGATCCTTCACTTCCACAAGAAATCCGCCAAAAATCTAAAACGCTCGGTTATATTTGTACGGCAGGAGACCATGCAAAAAATCAAGAATGGCTTCAGGCGATTGAAAATATTCTGCAAAGGCAGAGGAATTTGATGAATGCACTTGAGAATCCGGTGAAGTATCAGCAGACTAAAATGGAGAAGAAATCGTAAAGTGATATTATGAAAAAATCTGACTAACTTATGACAATTTATTATTAAATTTAAGAAAATACATATTTCAGCATTTTGCAAACGAATGAATGCTACAATAAAAGATTGTTTTTTGCTTGTTCTGTAACAAAACTTTTTACTTTAGTTCAACGGAATGGCATAACGGAGTTTTCTGAAAGGTACGCAATTGATGATTGGATTACAAATAATTTTTTTTGAATCTTCGGTATGCTAGCATCGATTAGGCCAACAAAATTGTTCGAAAGGGGGTTCAGGATCGTCCCAAAAATTTTGCGAATATATTTTTTGAAATTTTGATTTCTTGAACAGTGTACGAAAGATGCTCAAATTTGTTACTACAAGTAGGCCCAATAGAACCCTAACAGCACGGACTCTATTGGTTGAAAAATTGCAATTCGATTTCAACTTTCTGTTCGTTCCGATCTCAATGAAAACAATTCCTATTCCGAATTGAGAACGTGAGGAATTTTATGCGAAAATAACGGCTTCCCGAAGAACAATTACCTCTACATGTTTATCTCATTTCTGTAAATCAATGTTTTCTGTCGAATGTACTCTGTCGATATAAAATAGGAAATTGCTTTCTCTTCAATCTAAGAATAGATTTCCAGTCAACAGCTAATCACATTTAGAATAAATAGAGCAATTAATTATTACATTTATGCTGTTATGACACTGGCTATTTAGTGGCTATTTTTTAAGTGCAATAAAAGTGCAACAACGGCCTCATCGTGCGTGTTTTATAACATAACAGGGCACTTTCCATTATTTATACGTACCGAACTGTTGAAAACAAGTCTGTAGCAGTTCAAAAATCCACAGGAAGCAGAATTTTTCTTGGATTAAGTGCTAGAATGCTGCGAACCACTGCTGGAATGCGCTATGTAGCGGCTGTGCAGCGGCTATTTAGCGGCTAGTTTTTGACAGTACTCATTTTATAGCTATACCAGCTATACGGACTGTCTCTCTCACACCAAAGTCAAAATTGTATGTTACATCTTCTATCCCTCTCCATTTGGATTTACCAGCCGCTTTAAGGGGAGAAATACCTTTAAGATCGTGAAAAATATGCATTTTTCGGGATTTTTTTTAGAAGGGATAAAATAATCGGATCGGAACTTTGAACTTAACAAAAAAAAAAAAAAAATTTTCAAGTGTCCAATAAAATGGTGGCGTTATGGAGAGTCTTCGGACGCCAGTTTCTCGCGACATCAAAAAGTGCTGCAGCTGCCATTTTTTTTCTTTTGATCTAAAAAGGATGAAATAAGTTTCTTTCGTTTACTGACATATTAAGGGAAAGGATATACCTAAAAAATGATGAAAAAGTGCAAAATTGAAAATTTAGAAGTTATTTTACTTGGAAGGTCAAATTTTCGACCATTTTTTCAACATATTTGACTCCCAAAAAATTATTTATTTACACGCTACC